>BSBK01000450.1:0-572550 GCA_027943335.1 Chamaecyparis obtusa | reverse complement strand
TAAAATTGATTTTATTGTTCAATAGATTACATTAAATTTTCAAATATGCTTAGGAGATGAACGCTATTTTTTTTTGTTTTGAAAAAATATATATATACAAATTCACTATTATTACAAATATAATATATATAATTATGTTTCCCATATTTTGCAATATACACACACACACACTGTATATATTGCTTTCAACAATATGTTTTCTTCAAACAAATTATACTTGCATAATTAATTTCTATTTATTAAGACAATATGAATTTATTTCCTCTTTGCATAATGAAATATATATATATATATTATATATATATATATGTGTGTGTGTGTGGTGTGTGTGTGTGTGTGTGTGTGTGTGTGTGTGTGTGTGTAATTATATATGCTAATAATGAAAGTACTTAGATTTATTTTCTCAACAATAAATAGGTTTAGATTATATAAAAAGGTATATTAACTATTTACATGCATGTATATACCACTTGGGTATATATGCATGTAAATATTATTATTTTAACCATAACTTTTATTTTTCTTTATATAAGGGTAAATTTTACTAACTTTATTTAAATTGGAATATTCAATTAAGATTATAGGGAATTGTGAAATTTAAATAACAAATGAATTCTATTGCACTTCTTTTTAACCATAGTAAAACTTTATTTTTGAGATAAATAAAATAACTTAATATTAAATTTACTAAAACTACAAATATTATTTCAACAAGGAACAATGATTATAGGAAATATTATTTTTGCAAGAATTAAAATAAAGCTTGTCTTTCATATATTCATATAAAATAACTTTTACAACCTTCAACTTTCAGAATACATAAAATAACTTCCTTTACAAAATTTCTGAAATTCATATTAGCCATAAGGCTAGGAATACAAAAACTTCACAAAATAGGAGATCTCCACAAAACTGCATCCAAAGCCTTTCAAAAGGAACCAAGCATAAACCTACATGAAATATAGGTTGACCATGGAGGCTCACCTCCCAACCTAGGCCTTTTCAAGGCAACCCCCGAGCTAGGGGAGTAAAGAGTGAACATGTACAAACATGAAAACTTACAACAACTTATCAAATAGGAAAACACATAGAACTCCCAAACCCAAGGCATACACATAGGCCTTCAAAAGACCATTGAACATGGGGTGAAAGTGGACCATAACCATGAGGAGAACCCAAGTTGATTTAAAATAAATAAAGGCCACACATGGGCTCAAAACAAACTCTTTTCCAAATTCCTCCTCACAACAAAACCATGGCTTCAAGCTTAGAACACTCCTTATGGCCCAATTGCGCATAGGGAAAAACTTGGAATCATGGAGACCAAAACATCCATGTTTATCACTCCCACACAAGAGGAGACTCTACACTAGAAAGGTTGTCACTAACCCTTTCACCCCTCAAGGTTACTTTGTCCTCCCAAGGGCAAGTGTGCCTTGAAAACACCCTTAACCACAAACAAAAAGAACTCAATACAAATAAAAATACATAACAAGAAATTAATCAAACACCCATGAACGTCAATGGGGTTCTTTAACAAAAATCATAAGGACTCCACGAGAGCATATCCAATCTTCCAACAATACCTTGCATAAAAACAAAGATTATTAGCACCAACCTATTTCCAAGCTTAAGGTAATGAGAGTTTTGAGAAGAAATTTCTCCTTTATCTTAAGTTGTCTCCAAAATTCCTCCCAATTCTAGCAAGTCTCTAAGAGTAGAGAGTGGGTGAATACCCTAAAAAGTCTACCAAAACCCCTCTAAATGGCCTCCTACTCAACCACTAACTTACAACTATAAATGGTGGAGTACCCTTACCATAACTTCTCCAAATATATTCATCCCCTCATAAATGAGGTTTGAAGACTAAATGGAGTTGAGAAGATGGCTTTCCCAAATTCTCCAAACTCTTAAACTCATAGTTTGACTCTAGGGGTACTTTAGAGGTGTCATTAATGATTTTTGGGCCTCATAATGACCAAAACTTAATACCTAACCCTTAATATACCAAGTGGGGTACCTAAATTTGACCTTAACTACCCTCTAAAAGCTTCCTAGACCCTCCAAAATCTCACTTGAAGTTAACTTATGAGTTTAACTTTCTTTGACCCTTCTAGAGGCTTCCTAACCCTAGGGTAAGTATGAGAACTCTATAGGTTAACCCTCTAGTTGGTGTCATACTTATCCTTAGTTAAAAGGCTTAGTCATTCCAACACCTCATACACCCATACGTCAAGTGACACTACATAAATTATAACTCATTCACAAATAGCATGACTATACTTAAATCACATTTACTAATTTAAATACAATCATTCAACAACACATTCACAAATAAAATAAAAGACAACGAGGTTCATGTCTATTTACTAGACAGAACCTTGGTTTTACTATTAAACTTAGATTCACTTTTTATTCCCCACATTTAGAACCATTGTCAATCTTTTGCACACTCATTGCAAACATTAGTAGTCCAAGAAATAAACAAATGACATAGAAAAGTAAATGATATAAGTCAAATACACATCAACTAGCACTTGCATTTTAATAATCCATTTTAACATAATTCAGCATCTGAATTTGATCCCAATATGCATAAACATGTATTCGTGAATCAATTTGTATCATAAAACATCTAATATATCCATCATACAGCATCATCAAATCATACTCCTAAACATAGGAGTATCTGGATCAACTTCCATAAAGAATAAAATAAGCATACTAATCATAAAAAATCAAGGTACAAAATAAACATAGCATAGAATTATCAATCCTCAAATAATAACATATTTCCAATAAGTCTAAGTATCTCAAAATCAAATATCAACTGAAGAGTCCGAACTAGAAGAATCGGTGCTAAACTATGATGGGCTAGGGTAGGCCTCATAGCCATAAGCATATGAAAGGTAAGAAGGATATGAAAGACTAGAAGTAGAAGAAGATAAGAAGGTTGCGATAGACCAAAAGCAGGTACAAGATAGAAAGAATATGGCAAATTGAAAGCAATTAGAAGATAGAAAGAAACTAGTAGACTAGAAGCTGGTGAAGAATAAAAAGAATTTAGTGTAGGCAAAGGACAGAAAGGGGATGATGGATCAGAGACTTTTTCCTATTCATTCTAGGTACTCTCCTTTTGATAGTGTCTATTTTTCTTTTAATAAAGTAGGACATAGATTTAATGAGTGTAGATGTCTTAAAAGGAGTTATATTTTAATGGAAGATCTTATCATTGCAATAAGTTAGGGCATGCTAAGGTAGTTTAGTGGAGAAGTAGAATGAATTTTAATTAACTTTAGTACAGTGAATGTGAATATAAATATTAATAACTTCAATGGATACTTCTATGGTTACAATGGATATGGACATAGAAAGGTTGAATGTAGTATAAATATCAATTTTAGAAATAATGAAACTACTAAAATGAAAAAGGATGGGATAGTTTGATACAAATGTAATAGGATAGGACATATTTCAAGGTTTTGTAAGGATGGTTTGGTTTTTTATAAATGTAACATGACAGGATATATTTCAAAGTACTACAAAAATATATAAAAAAATAGGATGATTGTTCGATGATTACAAAAGATCCAAAAGAAAGGAACAAGATATATTTTATGTGGAACATAAAAGGTTCTTATGCTGGTGGTATGAAATTTGTTTTTAATGTTGTTTCCTCCTCTATTAAATGACTTATAGTGCAGGTTCTAAGGGTGGGTCTTCATATAAGTTTGTTTTCCCCTAAGGGCTAGTTGTTGGGTATCCTCTCAGCATGGAAATAAGGTGTCAAAACTTTTCTAAAGGTAAGATTTGTGTTTTAGAGTTTCTAAAGGTGACTCTTTGGTTTTGTAAACAATGTAATAGTTTTTTTTTTGTATCAAAGATTGTTCTTTCTAAGTTGTGTTTAAATAATGATATGTTTGTTGTTTCAAAAATTTAAATACATTTGAATGACTTGGATAATAGTGTTATGAATTGTAGAAGTACCCTTGATGAGTTGAAGGATAGGATAAGTCTATGGAATATTTTTTTTCCTTAGGCTACTAACTAGTTTAAGAAAAATAAGAGTTGCTACTACATAGAGAAGATAAAGTCAAAAATTGTTTCAAATAACAGTGAAGAGGAAGCAGATAAAGGTGTTGAAAAACAAATAGAGTCTATAGAGGTTAATGTTCTAGCTGATATTGGTAATGACGAGAAAGTTTCTTCTTGTGTGTCTTTTGATAAATTTTATTTTCCAATTGAAAAGATTCCTACTATGTGGAATCAGTCAAGTATGTTGAATTTTTCTAGAGATATGTTACATCATATGATCAGAATACTTTTGAGTTTCTCTAGGAGATGTTTGGGGTTATTACCCCTCTTTCATCTAGATTAATGTATCAAGATGGTGCATCTGTCCATGGGGAGCTTTATGACTTATTTTTATTCTAGATTGATGCTTGATTATTAGAGTTGTATAGTGGTAAATATGTTCTTTGTGTTTTCCCTTGATGGAAAAGGGTGAGAAAGATAAGAAAAATGTTTATTTGTTCAGAACTATTTTGGTTATAGTTATTTAAAATATTTATTTGTTCAGACATGTTTTGGTTATATTGATTGATATCTTAGTGAAAAAAAATTAGTGGTTGTTTTCCATCAATGACAAAAGGGGAGATTGTTGGAAATATATATTTGGTTATTTTTGTCATTGATGTCAAACATTTTTTTCTAGAGGTTTTTGTGGTTTCTCAAAGATTGTAGTCTAGAAGTCTTCTATACTTGTGTACTAAACCTATAGAATAGTGGAAGATACTTGTATGTATTCATAATAGTGGAAGACATGTATGTATTTTTTGCTACAACACATTGGAAGGAAAGTATGTATTTAGAATAGTGTTATAGTGCAATGGAAGACAAGTATGAATTTAGAATAATGGAAGAAAGATATGCATCTATGATCATCATGAGAAGTTGTTGTTTATCAGTTCTTCAATGTTATATTCTTATATCTGTAAGTCTATGTGGCTTGGATGTCTATGGTTTAGTGATAGGGAAATACAGTTTTACATTTGCAGTTTACAATGCTACAATTGTGCTTTCTAGAAGGTTTCTGCTCTAGAAATTAGGGCTAAAGGTGTGGTTGATGGCTATGCAAAAAGATTAAAGTTTTGGTCTAGGTTGTGGAATTCTCTAGTGATCCAAAAATTGTTCTTGGTGATTTGAAATTTATAACATTCTATGTTGCAGTTCTATTCAGTTATTGTTTTGGTCTAGAATGTATTGTGATGACTTCTAATGTGGATTGTTCGCATGTTCTATTTTTCCTAACATGGCATGTGGATCTCATTGTGGTGTGTGGAGGTCTGGGTATAGTTGGAAAGATAGGTGGTTCCTTGGCTAGTGTGTTTCTAAACTTTTGAGATGGTTTTGAAATTTGTTCATGTAATTAGACATCTAGCATTGGTCTTTGTGTAGTGTGTTCATGGTCCCTCTCTCCCCTATATTGGATCATACTTCTTGATTTAGATTTTGGTTATACATTTAATGTTTATCTCTTATTCCAATGGGTTTGTTCTATATATGACCTATGCATTTAATGTTTATTACTTATCCAATCAAGTCCATTCTATGTTTTGTTCTGAATACTTTTGTCATGGTACCTTATTGCATTTTTTTGTTTCCTTGGTTGACTTGTAACTTAAATTTTAATATCCTTTTGGCATGACCAACCTTGTTGCAATCTCTAATGGTTTGTCTCGTATATAAGTACAGTTTGTGCTTTAGCAAAATGCAAGAGTGTAAATAAAGTGGATTGAAGGTGAACCAATGAAGATCTACAATTAGAAGGGCAACATTTAGTAATAATGACAGAGAAGAAAAGGTAGGTACAATGTGCTAATAAATTTGACAATGTTGTATAGATCAATTAAATTGTCAGGAGATTCTCTATTTATCTATTGTAAAGAGTTGTATGTACTTTTTCCCTTTTATGTATGTTTTCTTCTATTTTTTAGTTTCAAGATTTGTTTTAATGCTTACAACATGATTAAGAGAACCATTAATTTTCAAGTTGAAGGTGTGATGAATTACAAGTTAGTGTAAGTGTTATAGGAGACGTATTTATTATTTTCCTTCTTTAAGTTAATTCTAAAGTGTGACATATTTATACAATACAAAATATTTTAAAGAAATCTATTGTTAATAAGAAATGTGTGAAATCCCTGTAAATCCTTACAAATCAAAGTGATCCTACAATTGGTTTGTGAATGTTCAAATTCATATCATACTTTAGGATAGATTATCAAAATAACTGAGTTAAATCATTTTAAACTAAAATTTATTTTTGGTATAAAATGTGTTTTGGAGTATGTAAAAAAATGGGGCTGGGGGGTGGCCAAAAATATTATGAATTGAAAGTTACATGAATAATGTTGTAGCATTATAAAAATTATAGCATGTAAGTATGTTATGATTTAATAATATTAGACCCTGTACTTTATTAATACTAAGTCCAAATATTCTCATGTTGTAACAAGATTGCATTATGGATTTCATAAAATAAATAGAAGAATAGTAGTGAGAATTGATTTCATTCTCTTTTTTCAAGAATCTTAGTGAAAAGTTTCACAAGTACAGTTTAAAATGAATTAAAAAAATTATTGAAAAATAATGCATCAATAATGTGTCAAAGGAGATTTTGATTACTTTTCTAAATTTTAGTTAAAATGAAGTTGTAGACTAGGATTTGTGAGTGCACCTAAACCTGTTTTGAAGGCCAAAGACAAACAAACGTCATAGCATATAATCAAATCAAGTTTAATGGTTAACAAACTAAAATCAAAGCCACCTCAGTTTAAGCTTAAAACGGATGCGCCCATGCACCGTTTGATATGCTTAGATATAGAGAGATGTGGGTGTGCAAACTCAAGCACTTGGAGCATGCAAGATAAATGATGATTTGAGGATCAAGAAGACCCAAAATGACACAAAATAGGTATGAGGAACCTATTTTGCCTCAAAAGGCCTCAAGAACACACAAATATGCAAAGCTAAATGAAAGAACTAAGATTAAAACAAGAAATGAATCTATGTTAATCTATTTAAGCTAATTTAGATGTGATTTAAGCTTGAAAATGATCTAAAAATGATGAGTTTATGCTTATGCTAGAATGAAAATGGCATTATAACTTTGCTATTGAGTTTGAGAGTTGAGAGATGATTTGCCTTAGGAAGTGAGGGTATTTATAGGATTTCTAAGGCTTGGGGTAGGAGGAATGAATGGCCAGGATTGAAATCCTTAAGAGAGGCCAAGATTCACTCAAAGGGAAGCACATGGATTGTGCTAGTTCTCGGCCAATCAGGAGGTGACACATGTCACAAGGTGAGTGGATGAAGGGAAGGGCAAAGAGGAGTCAACAAAGGGGGCTCCAAGCTCATAACTCTCCAAATAAATGCTTGTAAGAGCAATGAATGGGCTTTAAGAGGCTTTGAAGACTTTGGGGAAGCAATAAATACTTTGTGGTTGAGATATTTGGAAGGAAAGACTTTGCTTTGGTTTAGGAAAGTCTTAAGCTTGGTTAGGATTGCACAAAGGCTTAAGGGGAGGATTAGGATTAGATTAGGACAAAAAAAGGATTAGGATGGGTGAAGAGGGTGGATTTGAGAAGATTCTAGAAGAGTCTAGATTTCTCCTTAGTTTCATGGAATAAAAGGTTATTCATTCCAAAAGCTTAAGTCTTAGGAATATTTATTAAAATATTTTCAATAAATATGAAAATTAAATATTTAACCTTAATTAAATATTTAACCTTGGGATTAGGGTTAGAAAAGATGGGATTAGCCTTTTAATCAAGATTAAGAAGGGATTAGAAGATTTTGGAAGAGGTTAGTGGTTTAAAGGAAATTGGCCAAGTTTGGGATAAAAAATAAATTAATAATAAATTAATTTATTTTTGAAGGTTTTTTGGTCAATTTATTAATTAAATAATTAATAAATTAGGGATAATGTCCAAATGACATTTTTAGGCTAGATTCCTTAATTAAAGATTTTTAATTAAGAGAGAGGGATTTAATGCCATAAAAATAAATTAATTAATTAAATAATTAATTAATTAATAAATGATGATGTCATCAAGGATTTTCAGAAAACAAAAATAATTTATTTTCTGAAGGATTTTTCGGTGTCTACATTTTGCCCCTCTTTGATGCGATGCCGCAAGTGGCATGGCGTCAAAGACAAGAAAACAAGATGCCGAGGCTAGAATCAGAAGAAGAGGGTATGACGCCTGGGTGGACTAGAAGAAAGAGGATACATGCCCCGGTGGGACAAACTCATGGAAGATGCACCCAGTGGGACAAGGAGAAAGAGAGATTACGCCCTGGGACAGAGTGTGCCCGGCGGGACGAGGAAGGAAAGGCCTAGGAAGAAAGGGGAGATAAATAACCTCACTTCTAAGAACAAATATGGATGACATGCAAGATGAGATGGAAATGCAAGATGCAAGATGCAGCTGTATGCAAAGATGCAAGATTAATCTATATGATAAATGCAAGGGACCAGATAGCTCCAAGTGCAAACGGGAGTGCACAACCTAGATTTAATATAGCAATGCTAGAGACCTGCCAAGGATACTGGGATCACGAGGCCTTATCACCAGCGTTGCAGAGGATTGACGAGGACTGACGCTAAACAAACACACAGGGTTGCCCCAACATCACACATGAAGCACAGAGGCGACATGGTGGAACCGATGCTGAAGGAACCACAAACACACAACTGACTCACAGGCAGAAGCGAAAGATCAAAAGACCTTGCCCCAGATTATCCACACACGCAGCACACCGTGATATAATGAATTGTGGTGACCCTGGTGGGATAAAGAGAAGCCAAAAAGATTAACAAGATCAAAAGGACAAAACCCTAGATCAAAATGATAACTCCAAAAAGACATCCTTTGCCAAGGAGAGAGATTAGGTTTGATTGATGGTGGGAAGATTGGTCAGACAGGAGGAACGATATATCCTCAAGGACCAGGATGGAAGATTAGGTCGGACAGGAGGAACGATATATCCTCAAGGACCCAGGGGTTGGTGAGAGAATAAGTGTAGTTGTTCGCTGGCAAAAGCTGAAGTTCAAGGAATAATCAGGATGAGCAAGGATAAGTCGACAATTGATGTTGCTGAAGCACAAGGCCCCAGTGGGACTACAAATTTTCTGAGGCTGGGGATGGGACAAGATATTTGATCAAATGCTGCTGTAGGACGGACAAAGGTTATGTACAACAAGGAGGAATGATATGCACAAGGGATATGTACAGAAGCTTAGGATTGGGGATAGGAAGATCACACTCAGCGGGACTCTCACTAGGACAGAGACGAGAAGGATAAATACAGGGAGGATTGCGCTGTACAGAAAAGGGAAAAGGATATGGTACAAGATATGGTACAAAGCTTTGGAATAGGATATGGATTGCAGATAGGTTGGAGGAAGATGGAAGCTGAATGCTTGGAAAAAAAAGGGGAGATGGAACTGCTGGGAGATCTGTTATGGAATGGAGGAAGAGGACGGTAGCTGAAAGGACAACTGAATAGATAAATAGCCCAGTTTACTATGTTGGTGCCTGTTTACCAGGTTTTCACCAACATACTTGTCCAAGGCACTTGAATTGTCAAGTTTTCACCGTTGGACGATTATTTTCTCTTTCTCTTTTCTTTTTTTTTGCTCTTTTTTGCTTTTTTGAATGTTTTTGCTTTTTTGAATGTTTTTGGATTTTCTGATATATGCAGGATCAGGTTCAGGCATAGAACCTCTTCAGATGGATGATGTTGATAGGATCATTCAAGGGCTCACCTTCTGGTGTTGATAGCTAATAGGCGCCAGAGCCAAAGGATGCGGTGACAACATAAGGGCCCAACCAAGTAGGCTGAAACTTGCCTTTCTTTTCTCTATTTGCTAGGACCTTCTGATTTTCTTTAAGGACCATGTCACCGACTTGGAATTGTCTAGGATGGACCTTTTTGTTATAACTCTTTTTAAGTCGATTCTGGTATGCAACCAGGTGATCGTAAGCTTGCTGTCTCTTTTCATCTAGCAGATCTAGCTGTGTGAGCCGGGCCACACGATAGTCTTCATCAGTTGTATAGTTCTTCATGGAGACGCGCAAGGATGGAAGCTCGACCTCGATCGGCAGAACGGCTTCAGCACCATATACAAGGGAGTATGGGGTGGTGCCTGTGGGAGTGCGATAAGAAGTGCGATAGGCCCAAAGGGCGGGATTAATTTGGAGGTGCCAGTCACGACCAGAATCATTGACAACCTTCTTGAGGATTTTCAAGATAGTTTTGTTGGTTGCCTCAGCTTGGCCATTTCCTTGAGGGAAATATGGACTGGAGAAACGGTGATGGATGTGGAGCCTGGCACATAGATCATCCACATGCTGGTTTTCAAAAGGTGTGCCATGGTCTGTGAAGATGGTAGATGGTATGCCGAAGCGGTAGATGATATGGTAGAGGATGAACTTGGATATTTGGATGCCAGTAGTAAGGGTGAGTGGAATCGCTTCAACCCATTTGGTAAAGTACTCTGTGGCTGTTATGATATACTTGTGTCCATCCGAAGAGAGGGGGGTGATCAAGCCAACGAGGTCGAGGCCCCAACATGAAAAAGGCCACGGTGGTGCAATAGGCTGTAGATCCTGTGCTGGTGCATGTATCAAATTGGCATGCTGTTGACATGGGAGACATTTCTTGACAAATTCACATGCATCATGTTCCATTATTGGCCAATAATATCCAACTCTAAGCAGCTGCTTTGCTAGAACCATGCCACTCGTGTGGGCACCGCAAATTCCAGCGTGAACTTCTTGTAAGGCCAGGATGGCCTCGTTTGAGTCTAAACATCTAGATAGGACATTATGATACCCACGACGATATAGGGTGTTGGCTACAAGAGTGTAGCGGGAAGCTCTGCGAATAAGGTTTTAGCGTTGGTTATTGGTGAGATGGGGAGATATGATACCATTTTTTAGATATGCATGGATTTCGTGGTACCATGGGGATTGAGGACCAACCAAGACACACACCATGTCTACATCGACGTTCTCATAAGCTGGCAAGTGTAGCTGCTCGACTAGAAATTCATACTGCGTTGCGTCACGTGGGATTTCCAATAAGGATCCGATGGTTGCCATTGCATCTGCTGCTTTGTTCTGAAGCCTTGGGATCTGATTGAATTGTAGATGTAGGAAATGCTCTTTCAGTTTATCCACTAGTTGCTTGTAGGGTAGCAATTTTTCGTCCTTTGTCTGATATTCATCTAGGACTTGTTTGATAATCAGCTGTGAATCTCCAAAGACTTGTAGTTCTGTGATGTTCCATTGGATAGCTATTCTGAGACCTGAGATGAGTGCCTCATATTCTGCAATGTTATTGATACATGGGAATCCCAATTTGAATGATTTTGGGATGTAGTCACCTTGAGGTGTGACGAATAGGATTCCTGCCCCTGATCCATGTGATGTGTAGGAACCATCAAAGTATAGTTTCCACATGGGCTGCTCTTCAATCATGCATAAATGTTCATCGGGGAATTCCATGATTAGTGGATAGGCATCCACCAGTGGTGCTTCTTCTAGTTGATCAGCAATGACTTGCCCTTTGATTGCTTTGCGATCTACATACTGAATGTCAAATTCGCTGAGTAACATGACCCATTTTGCCATACGGCCCGTGAGGGTTGTCCTTGATAACAGATACTTAAGAGGGTCCACCTTTGATATGAGCTTGATTGTGTGGCTAAGCATGTAATGTCTAAGTTTTTGAGTGGCAAAGACCACTGCTAAGCATGCTTTCTCCATGGGTGAATAGTTAAGCTCATAGCCCACAAAAGTGCGACTGATGTAGTAGATAGCTCGTTCTCTATTTTCATCATCATGCTGTGCTAGGAGTGCCCCTAGTGCTGTAGCTGTTGTTGAGATGTAAAGGATGAGTGGGCATCCTGGAACCGGTGGTACTAGGATTGGAGCATTAGCTAGATACTCTTTGAGCTTATCAAAGCTTCTTTGACATATGGGATCCCACTTGAAGTTGGTGTCTTTGCATAAGAGATGTGAGAATGGTTGGCACTTGTCCGCTAGTTGCGAGATGAACCGCCGTACTGATTGAAGCTTGCCCTATAGGCTTCTGAGCTGTTTGAGATTTCTTGGTGGAGGCATCTTTGTTATTGCTTTTACCTTTTTAGGATCGATCTCTATGCCTCGTCTAGAGACGATGAAGCCTAGAAGCTTGCCAGATGTAACACCAAAGACACATTTCTTAGGATTAAGCTTTAAGCCATAATGATTCAGACGATCAAACACACGCTCTAGGATGTTGAGGTGCTCATCTCTTGTTTTGGATTTTGCAAGGATATCGTCCACATAGTCCTCAAGGATCTTGTGGATCATGTCATGGAAGATCGCTGTCATTGCTCGCTGATATGTTGCTCCTGCATTCTTTAGCCCAAATGGCATCATGTTGTAGCAAAAGGTACCCCATGGGGTTGTGAATGTTGTTTTATGTTGATCTGCTTCCGCTATATGAATTTGATTGTAGCCTGAAAATCCATCCATGAGTGATAGCATTTCGTGACCCGCTGTGAGGTCTACAAGCATGTCTATGTTTGGCAATGGGAAGTCATCCTTAGGGCATGCCTTGTTCAAGTCCCTGAAATTAGTACAGATTCTGATGTCGCCAGAAGGCTTTGTGACTGGCACCATGTTAGAGATCCACTCTGAATAATCAATTGCTCTGATGATCTTAGCTTGGAGGAGCTTCTCAAGCTCTGTTTTGACGAGCAATGCTACCTTTGGATGCATTTTCCTTAGCTTCTGCTTCACTGGCTTGACGTTTGGATCTACTGATAGGTGATGAACAACAAGGTTTGGATCAAGCCCAGGCATGTGGGCGTATGACCATGCAAAGTTGATGATGGATTCCTTGAGCAAGGCACTGAGAGCGATTTCTTCTCCTTCTGTTAGGTTGACTGCAATGTAGGTGATCCTTGGACATTCTTCTGTTCCCAAGTTGATTGGCTTGGTTTCCTCTATGATGATCGGCGACTGCTCTGGTCTATAATCTTGGATAGGGGGAAGAGGCAAGGCTTCATCTTCTAGCGCCTGAATTGCCAGGTTTTCACTAGAAGATACGCCCTTTATTTTTACTATTTTGGAATCAGAATGTGCCCCAAGGGGGTTTTCACATAAAGACTCGTGATGTTCTTTTGCTATTTCATTTTTGCGACTAAAGCTTGCCTCTTCCCCAAAATATCCTTCTGGGTGAAGCTGATAGACAGAGGTTGATGTTGGATCCTGATTGCTTGCTGGACCTGATGCCCCCATGAATTCTAGGAGTGCTTGTGCGCTTTGGAACTCGTCGATGTGTGCGATGCTTGGTTGGTCCCAATCTATGAGGTCAGGGTTTGTGAGGGGAAGATCTATGAGGTTAATGGAGAGTTGTTGGAGAACAGAAGTCCCCAGGAGGGTGTCGTCGGCAAAGATATCGTCATAGGATCGGATGTCTTTCTCTTCGGGGATGTCTTCGATTTCCACAAGGTCATCCTGGCTATTCGAAAAGTTCACGTTGGTCATGTTAGTGCCCGCAGTTGTGGTATTGGGCTCTTGTTCAAGCAGGCGAGGGGTATTAAAGCCAAGTCCTTGCTGTTCTGGATTCTGGGATGGTATGATAGGAAACAAGTTTCCATCCTCTTGTGGTCCTAGACCACCACCTTGATAGTTATATTGTTCTGTGACATTCTTGTAGGGGATTGGATATTTCTCTTTGAAGTACTCAAGAAGTTGTGTGTCACGTGATGGGGGATCTTTGTATAACCATTTGTTAATATCTAGATCCATTTCTTTGCTGTTGATGGTACCATGAGACTCAAAAGTCATGTTTCTGATTTGCTTGAGCTTATAATGTTCCTCGGCAGGCTTGTTTTGACAACTTGGGGCGCCCTTGAGTATGTGGATCACGTGGAAGAGCTCCTACAGCAAATGCATCACTGAGGCTGTACTCGCCACAACCCTGGTTGTTGATCTTGATGGATGATAAGGTGGAAGAGAGGATGGTCTCTGGATCGCGATGGGATCGGGATGAGCTAGCAATAGAAGTACCAATATCGGTTCCAGGACAATGAGTAGAATGAGGGAAAGATGTTTCCATCGCAAGGCAGTATGCGAAGGGGTTAGGGTCAGCGTGGATGCTAACCTCAGTGCCTTGATGTGGAAACTTGATGCACTGATGGTAAGTAGATGGTACGGCCTTAATGGAATGGATCCATGGACGACCGAGGAGGATATTGAACGGTAGGTCAAGATCAACAACGTGGCAGAGAGTATCTTGCGTTGCTGGGCCTAGCTGGATAGGTAAAGTCATAGTACCTTCAGAGGTACGCTCCAAGTTATCATATGCTTTGATAGTGATTTGCTCATGTTGTATGTCGGCCTCCGTGAACCCGATCTTCTTGATGAATTTTAATGTGCACAAGTTGAGGGCTGAGCCATTTATCCACTAGAACTCGTTTGATGGCAAAATCTCTGACCATGACAGCAATGTGGAGAGGGAGAGTATGGTCAGGAGTGACATCTGGTATATCAGATTCTTTGAAGGACAAGGCACATGCTGCTGATAGGTGTCCCACAAGAGTTTCAAACTGAGTTGTGTTAATGTCCGTGGGGACATGGCCTTCTTTTAGGGCTTTGTCCAGGATCTCCTGATGGATGGGTGATGTGCGGAGCAAATCCAAGATAGATATTTGGGCTGGCATGTTCCCAAGATGCTCTATGATATTGTATTGTGCTCTTGGTGCATTATGCTGTGTTGCACGTGCATTTGATGCTGACCTGGTGTTAGACTGTGCTGTGGATGCAGTAGATGTTGGCCTTGGAGGAGCGGCTGACCTCGGAGGAGCACCGGCAACAGTTATCCTACCACTGCGGGTAGTTGCAGCACATTGTCGATCTGGCCCTCTGACGTGGAGGGTATTGATGGTGGGCTCATCTTGGATGGGCTCATCTTGAGTTATGGATCCGACATACTTGTCATAGTTGATATAGGCTGCTGTGTGATCTTTTTGCTTGCCTTTGCCACGATTTTGGGGCTGATTGGCGTTGGCTTGATTCTTCCCGGTATCGTGTTGAGGGAACACATTTTGATATATTTGCAAACCGGCATTGGGTGAAGCTTGAGTTGGTGCATCGACCTAGATTTCCTTGCGATCGATGAGATCCTGGATGTAGTGCTTAAGCCGCATGCACTTCAATGTTGTGTTCCCCTTCACACGATGGTAATCACGGTATTCATGTTCTTTATACCAATCAGACTTTGGTGCGTTGTCATCTTTCTGTGGGATGGGTGGATATGTGATCATATTTGCCTTGGCTAGCCGATAAAAGATCTGATCCAGAGGCTCACCCAAAGGTGTGAAAGTCCTCTTTGGATTGTTCTGATTGTTGGGCTTATTCTGCCTTGGGGCAACGTTAACTGTGTTAACAGGATTGCCTTGACGTGCTGGCTGTTGCTGTTGGTATTGCTGTTGATACTGTTGCACAGGTGGTTGATGAGCTTGAGGAGGCTGCTGATAAATAGGTGCTTGATATGCGGGAGCTGGTGGTTGCTGATAGATGGGCGCTTGTGGCGGTTGGTATGTTTGAGCTGGTGTAGGACTAGCCACAATGAATTGTACATTCTTAGTGTCAGTGGCCCCATCTGTAACAACATTCTTGTTACGATTCCAGTAACGGGATTTATCATTGTTGGGTTTGTTCTTGAAATCATCCTTGAAGTGGCGAATAGTGCCTTCGTCTAGGAGAGCTTTCTCGATGCCTATGCCTTTGCTCTTGATGTCTTGGTATGTCTGGAGACAGTTCATTCGCATGTGATGGGATAGCTTTGGATGCAGGTTATCAATGAAGATCTTTGTTAGATGCTTCTCTAGCGGCTGATATGATAACCTGGTTGTAAGATTCTGCCATCTTTGCAAGTATTCTGCAAGGCTTTCTCCGTCTTTCTGCTTTGAGTTGCATAGGTCTAGCAAGGACAACTCATTCTCCACATTATGGGCATAGTGTGTGATGAACTTCTCAGAGAGTTCAGCAAAGGTTTTTATTGTCCCATGTGGTATTTTGTAAAACCACTCAACAGCAGTTCCTCCCAAGCTTTTGGGAAACAGGCGCAGGAGATAGTTATCACTGTAAGCCACTTCTTGGCATGCCATGTAGAACTCTTTGATATGATTTACTGGATCCCCTTTCCCCTGATACTTGTCAAACTTGGGCATCTCAAAATGCTTGGGGAAAGGGATAGTTGCTATGGACCGATCGAAGGGATATGAGCACACCTCTTCGAACTTGTATGTTTTATTTTCTGTTCCACTTTGTAGCTCCTTTAGAGCGTTTTTCATTGCTTCCCACTCAGCATTGAGTGGCGAGGGAATTGGGACTTCTGCTTGTGTTGGAAGTTGTGGAACTAGATATGGCGCTTGTTGTGGATAAATGGGTTGGAACTAATTTTGGGGCAATGGTTGCTGGGGATATTGCTGGTGTGGCATAGGGGGATATTGTGGTAAATAATATGAAACCTCTTGATGTTGTTGGGCTGCTTGCTGTTGTTGAACTGGCGGTTGTTGTGGGACTGCTTGCTGATTTTAGACATTTGGAACTTGTTGTTGTAACTGATGGGTGGGAACTTGTTGTTGCTGGGGGATGATAGGAATTTGTTGCTGAGGCTGATAGTAAGGGACTTGCTGTTGTGGAGGAATGATGGGTGTTTGCTGAAAGGGGACATGTGGTTGCTGTGGGGGAGGCTGTTGGAACGATGCTGCTTGGGGGTATGCTGGTGGTAGTTGCTGAGGTTGGCTTTGGGTTTGTCCGATATAAGTTGGGTGCATGCCTGCGTTACTTAGAGGTAGAACAGATGTGGGGAAGCTAGAAACAAAGGGTGATGGGGTAAGATAACTGGAGAAAGTTGGCTGTTGAGGTGGTGGAACTTGCTGGAAGGTATTTGGGATTTGGGATGAATAGCTTGAAGCTGGCGATGTTTGGGGTAGTTGCTGCTGTGCTGCTTGGGCGAAGGCGGTTTGTTGACTTGCAACCATAGATGTAGGGGATTGAGATGGGATCCCCCATGCCTTCATTTCTTCTTGTGTAAGGCCCCACTGAGAGCTTGTGTTAGGGGGCACTGCAGCGGATGATGGAATGGTAGGAGCAATGGGAGCTTGGGACACGAATGATGGTTGAGATAAAGGAGCTTGTTGAGGTTGTGGTTGAACGGATGCTTGTGAGGAGGAAAATGAAGGAAACACCCAAGAGAAGGATGAGGTTGGAATGGGGAGCGATTGCGCTAACCCCAAAGAAGAAGGTACAGGTGCTTGGGGGGTGAAGGGTGACGGTGCTCCTTTGATGGTAAAAGGCGTTGCTTGACTTACGAATGGTGGCGGTGTAAAAGCTTGTGTGAGAGGTGGAAGCTAACTTTGGGTTTGGATTTGGGCTTGGGCAGCCATAGCAGATGATAAAGAAAAAGGGGTATGAGATGGAGCGGATGGTGCTGCAGCTTGTGTCGTGGGACTAGTGAGGCTTCCTTGCAAGAAAAGGGGAATGGTGGAAAGCTCTTGGGATGTTTGCATGATAGGATCGGGGAATGATTGGACAAACGGAGAATACGCTTGTGCTAGAACTTGGATAGTTTTGATGGGGATGTGTGGATAGAGAGATGGTGGGATGGAGGTACTTTCTGGCAGGTAGTGAACAAACGTGCTTTGCTGATGTTGTGCTATAAGGGCATTGGTTGCTGGTGGGCTTTCTGGAGGTTTTGAAAATGCTTGGATTGCCAACGGGGATGAAGGGATGTTTGGATCTTCACATGGATTACTGGCTTGGATCTGGGGATTGTAGGTCATCATGGCGTTGGTGAAAAGGTTGGGATCGGATGAGGTTGTTGGTGGATAAGGATTCATGCTTCTTCTTTTTCGAGATCCGGTCTCAACAGGCATGGAGATGCAAGTGCTAAATGTATGCAAGATGTTTGGCTAAAAGATGTTGATGGATGCAAAGCTGATGAACTTTTAAAGATGATGACTTCTAAGATGCAAATGCAAAGACAGGGATCAAGATGGCGATGATGGAAGCTGCATGGAACTGATATGGATCAAGACGGTGGAGGAAAGATAGGTTGCTGGTGGAAAGCTGGTGAAAGATTACTGAGTGGTCAACAAATAAGCTGCTATTTTTCCCAAATGGAGGATCAGAGATATGATGGGGTCAACCTAAGATAGACTGATGATCTTCGGTCAACAAGTTTCTTATCAATGCACTCCAATCTCTTGCTCGAGATGATGGCTATGCAAGGACAAGGTTTTGATTTCTTTATGACAACACGTTGTGTCAAAAAAGAAGATGATGGTCTCTGATCTTGGATATAGGATAGGAACAACTCAAAAGGTAGAACACTAAGTGTTGGTGGAACTCTGGATTTGGAACAAAGGATGATGGATCTACCGGAAAGATATGGAAAGCTGATGGGGGGATGCTGGTGAAAAAGGTATTGAAGGGTGAAGGGACAAATGCTCTATCTAAAGGGACAATGCAGATGACAAGGATTGATTCTAGAATGCTGGTAGGAAGATGAATGCATATGCAACTTTATGATGTTTTGAAATGCAACTAAGGTTTTGATGCTGATGCAAAGGGTGAAACTAGGATGAAACTAAGATGCAAGGCTGTTGAGACAAGATTTCAGGATCTGAAGATGGAACAAGACATGAACAAGGATTGGCTAATCTTCTGGCTCAAGGTTGACAAAGTGATGGTTAACTCGGAAACGGAAGGCAAACTGTTTGATGCGGGCGTTATGGGCAATGTTCTCAAGTCTGGTTTGGGACTTCTCTTCTGCTTGGTTTGCTTGGATAATGGCTTGATAGCTCTTGGTGTTCTTCTTGATAAGTTTTTTCTCTTGATAGGCTTGGGATTTGGGCAACTTTGCTTTAGGATGTTTGTTCTTGCTGGGCATCACTTGGAAAAGAGGTTTCTGATTTTGAGGCAAAGGTTTCCAATGGCAAAGGTTAAAGTCAAAGCAATCTCTGCAAGGGACAAAGCAACCCTGCAGGATACAAACAAAGGCAACTGACTCTGACAAAGCTTTGAAAGTGTATATTTCAACAAGTGTTTTCACGGAGTCTTTGACTGTCAAGCACTTCAAACAGATCTACCTAAGGAAGGTGAGTATCAAAATCGATTGCCCACAGCTTGGTATCCCCCAGAAGGGAATACAAATGGTGAGTAATCTTGAGGCGACCCGGTAAACCCCTTGGAATCGGTCCTTACACAAGGATTTTGATACTTTCGGATGTAGATAGGGTAGCCTCTAGTTTATCAGGTTGCTAATGATTCCGTGGTGTCTCCATACCTGGTTATGCTGATCATCCGTGACTCACTTAAGAGCCTTGCCAATTATGCTGGGGGAGAGGAATGTTTACCATCCCCAGACACGTGTTTGGCACGAACGCCCGGCGATTAGGAGATGTAAGTGATTCTTTTGGTATTCACTTATTTGTATACCGGCTGGGGGGATACCGGTTTGAGGTCGTTCTCCGAGGAGGAAGCGCTTCTCCTTAGACAGGCCTCGCTAAAAGTAGAACAGGTGAACTTGTCCAAGTTCAAATGTTCCACGTTGCTTACTCTAACAAGGTTTATGCAAGAATTGAAAAACTCCTACATGCACATCAAGCAGATTTTGTTCATTTTCCCAAATTTGATTAAGTGATGTTTGAACTTTGAAAATGAAGACACTCGTGATTAGCTTTTGATTTGTTCCTTTCTCCAAAAAGTAAATCGAGCGTTTGCAAGTTTTTTGACTTGGGCATTCAAGATTGAGTGTGTGTGTTTGATTAAGAACTTTGAAAAAGCTTTGTTTTATCCCTTAGATCACTCAAGATTGAATTTGTTTGCTTGCTTTGAAATTTGAAACGAGATAGGGAATAGAGTTGTTTGTTCCTTTAGTGCATTCAAGATTTGGTTTGCTTTTCAAATTGACAATGACACTCTAGGACCTAAGTTCATTTCCTTAAGTTTCATTCAAGATTGAGTTTGACCTTTGCTGTAATAAAATAAATGAAAAAAACCAGTCCTAAGCAACTCAAGACAAAAACCAAAAGCGACACTGTCTAGCTTATAGGCGACGCTGGAAAGTGCAGAGGCGACATTTAATTCCTACAGGCGACATTCTGTACCTCAAAAGGCGACAGATAAAACTACCAGAGGCGTGATTTCTTTTGTTACAGGCGTGATTTAATTACAAGAAGGCGACAGAAGAGAATTCTGGAACGTAACAGAAGTTGCCGACAACAGGAAATTCTCAGTTATGCAGGTGTGAAAATAGAGTTCACAGGCGTCATTTCTTTCCTCAAAGGCGTGATTTAATTTCATGAAGGCGTGACTAAATTGTTTGTAGGCGACATTTCTTTTGTTGAAGGCGACATTTGTTTGTTTGAAGGCGACATTTAATTGCTGTAGGCGTCATTTCTTTTCATGAAGGCGACATTTGTTTATTTCTTGCAAAAATACAAGCATATAAAGCATAATTTCATCAAAATGATTATGGTTTTAGTCCCACCAGGCGTGCCAGAATGTAGACTAGGATTTGTGAGTGCACCTAAACCTGTTTTGAAGGCCAAAGACAAACAAATGTCATAGCATATAATCAAATCAAGTTTAATGGTTAACAAACTAAAATCAAAGCCACCTCAGTTTAAGCTTAAAACGGATGCGCCCATGCACCGTTTGATATGCTTAGATATAGAGGGATGTGGGTGTGCAAACTCAAGCACTTGGAGCATGCAAGATAAATGATGATTTGAGGATCAAGAAGACCCAAAATGACATAAAATAGGTATGAGGAACCTATTTTGCCTCAAAAGGCCTCAAGAACACACAAATATGCAAAGCTAAATGAAAGAACTAAGATTAAAACAAGAAATGAATCTATGTTAATCCATTTAAGCTAATTTAGATGTGATTTAAGCTTGAAAATGATCTAAAAATGATGAGTTTATGCTTATGCTAGAATGAAAATGGCATTATAATTTTGCTATTGAGTTTGAAAGTTGAGAGATGATTTGCCTTAGGAAGTGAGGGTATTTATAGGATTTCTAAGGCTTGGGGTAGGAGGAATGAATGGCCAGGATTGAAATCCTTAAGAGAGGCCAAGATTCACTCAAAGGGAAGCACATGGATTGTGCTAGTTCTCGGCCAATCAGGAGGTGACACATGTCACAAGGTGAGTGGATGAAGGGAAGGGCAAAGAGGAGTCAACAAAGGGGGCTCCAAGCTCATAACTCTCCAAATAAATGCTTGTAAGAGCAATGAATGGGCTTTAAGAGGCTTTGAAGACTTTGGGGAAGCAATAAATGCTTTGTGGTTGAGATATTTGGAAGGAAAGACTTTGCTTTGGTTTAGGAAAGTCTTAAGCTTGGTTAGGATTGCACAAAGGCTTAAGGGGAGGATTAGGATTAGATTAGGACAAAAAAAAGATTAGGATGGGTGAAGAGGGTGGATTTGAGAAGATTCTAGAAGAGTCTAGATTTCTCCTTAGTTTCATGGAATAAAAGGTTATTCATTCCAAAAGCTTAAGTCTTAGGAATATTTATTAAAATATTTTCAATAAATATGAAAATTAAATTTTTAACCTTAATTAAATATTTAACCTTGGGATTAGGGTTAGAAAAGATGGGATTAGCCTTTTAATCAAGATTAAGAAGGGATTAGAAGATTTTGGAAGAGGTTAGTGGTTTAAAAGAAATTGGCCAAGTTTGGGATAAAAAATAAATTAATAATAAATTAATTTATTTTTGAAAGTTTTTTGGTCAATTTATTAATTAAATAATTAATAAATTAGGGATAATGTCCAAATGACATTTTTAGGCTAGATTCCTTAATTAAAGATTTTTAATTAAGAAAGAGGGATTTAATGCCATAAAAATAAATAAATTAATTAAATAATTAATTAATTAATAAATGATGATGTCATCAAGGATTTTCAGAAAACAAAAATAATTTATTTTCTGAAGGATTTTTCGGTGTCTACAGAAGTATTTTTCATTTATTTTGGTAGTCATTTGTTGATTTTTTATTTTTAATGAATCTAAACTCTACCCCACCTCAAAATCCAGTTCCACTAGATCAAATGCATGATAATATTTTTTCTAATAGAGCATAAGAAAGATAACCCCTCTTAAAGTCCTTCAATTCTTTACAAGCATCCTCCCACCATCGAACCATAAGGGCTTCACTTAGTGAACTTGGGTCATAGCAAGAAAGTTTGTGGCATACTAAATAGTACCCCTATTTTCAAAAATATTGCCCCAAAACTCCTTTTTTGTCACCCCCTCCAATACTCGCCCAATATCACCCACACCCCTTTTCCTCTATAAACCCTGTTAATCCCCACCCCCAATATGAATGCCCATGGTATTGTATTGTCCCATAAATGAAGACCTTGTGCACCAAACAAAGAATTTTAGGGAGAAAAAGAAAAAATGGGTTTTAAATGTTGATAGAAACCCTAATGTAAAAAATGCACATCACCAATCATGTGTGGAATCATTCAAATATTTGATATCTTATGTCAAATTAATAACTAGGTAAATAAATTCATGGACATGAACTAAAATTTTAAAATAAAAAAATCAACAATATTTTTCCATAAAACTATACTATAATAGGTCAAACAAAATATTATTAAGACAGATCATGATGCATGAGCATCCTGGGTGTAAGGGAAATCTTGCATCACCCAAAAATATTCTTGGTTTCTTTTCAATAAGGGCTATCTTGTGCAAAGTTGTTATTTATAGAAACTTACTATTTTTAGTAAGTTGGTCATACGAGCTCGGAATGTTCTGATTTCACAGGTGGAGGTTCATCTTAGTCATATCAGTCTGTCAGTTGAGTTTCATTGCCATATCATCTATATTGGTGAATTTATTGAGGTTTTTTGATACAAAATCTTTATGCTCAATTTTGAGGCTTTGGATCGCAATCGAACCCCGACTGACTAGAGCTTGCGCGAGTTGGGCATTGTAGATCAGGACCTGCCATTTCTGAAAAGTGGTTATAATAGCCAAACAGAGCTACGGTTAAAAATTTATGGCCTTCGAAAGTTGGGCTACCTAAAAATATAATTTGTAATTGTTTTGAGCCGCCCTAATTATGAAAAATAAAATAGTTCTAGGGGTAGTCGGCCTTAATGGCCAAAATTCTAGAAACTTCTCAAGCGGTGGAAAATTGCCTATATAAGGAAGGCCTGTAGTGTTTTCTAGGGTAGTTTTGGGTTGTTATTCAAGGATTTTTCCTACAGAATATTGTAAGGAAAATGCCCATGTGGCTTTGCATATTGTAATTCTAAAATTTGTAATTCCACACTTGTGGAGATAATAAGCTCATTTTCTATTCTTGCAAATTATTGTTGTTTCTCTATTTTTGTTATGTGTTTGTGGTATTAAGGGGAACACCCTTCATCAAGTGGTATTAGAGCGAGAGTTCTTGAGTGTGTAGAAAGATCACTGATTGTGAGGCATTTTGCACTAGGACCAAGGTTAGGGTTTCAATGATAAGCGTAAAAATGCCTCCATGAAGGGAACGTGGCGGAAGAGCCGGAGGTGTGTCACCTGAGGTTATAGACCTCCAGAGACAAGTGCGAGCATTGCAAGAGGAGATTAGCAGAGGCATGAATCTTTCCATAAGAGAGGAAAGTGAGGATGAAGCCGAAGAAGAAGGAAAATTTGATCGGGAAGGAGAAGGAAAAATTTTGAACCAAGAGGAAGAAAGCTTTTTCAAGCCATTTCCAAATTTGGGAAAAGACCTAAGATTGAGGTTCCTACATTTTCAAGAAATCTTAATCTAGAGGAGTTGATCAATTGGATCAATGAATTAGAATAATATTTTGAGTATGAAGATATTGAGGATCCTGATAGGGTTAATTTTGTGAAGGCTAGACTGAAGGGTCATGCGAAGATCTGGAGGCAGGAGATTCAATTGCAACAAAATAGAAGAGGAAAGAATAAAATTAGAAGATGGGATTGGATGGTGGATAAATTGAAGTGAAAATTCATTCATGTTGATTATAAGATTGATCTACTAAAGAAAATGCAAGGTTTGAAGAAATTAGGGAGATCTATTTAGGAGTACACAGAGGATTTCTATGAAATCTTCATCGGAACAAGCCATGCGGAAGCTGATAAGGAGAAAGTTGTCTGTTACCTTAATGGGTTGAGGTCAAGCATTCAAGAGGAGTTGAATTTGGTTTGAATTGTACATGATGGTCATGCGAATACCTATTCCCTGACAAAGGATGGAGTGTGACTTAAGCTAAAGCCATTAAAGGACATAGAAGAAAAGGTATGTAGTAATGCAAGAATAAATTTTCTTGATGGAAGAAAGTTCTTAGAGGGTATGAGGCATGAACATGTGTTTTTTTTAATTCCAAAAGTTGGTAAAGAGGAAGTAGAAGATGTACCTGTAGAAGTTGTAGATCTATTAAATGAGTTTTGGGATATTGTGTTTGATAATGTGCCTGATGGATTACCACTAGTAAGAAAGATCAATCATCATATGGACTTGATCCCAGGAGCTAGTTTTCCAAATAAGGCAACAAACAAAATGATACCAGTAGAAAGTGAAGATTTGAATAGAAAAGTACAAGAGTTATTGCAGAAGGGATTGATTCGAGAGAGTCTGAGTCTGTGTTGTACTAGTAGTATTAGCACCAAAGAAGAATGGAGAATGGAGGATGTGTAAAAATTATAGGAGTATCAACAAGATCACAATCAAGTACAGGTTTCCATTGTTGTGGATGGATGATATTATGGATTGTTTGAGTGGAGATTTGTATTTTTCAAAAATAGATTTGAAGAGTGGATATCATTAGATTCGGATCAGAGAAGGAGATGAATGGAAGACTACCTTCAAGACAAAGGAAGGGTTATATGAGTGGTTAGTCATGCCTTTTGGGTTAACCAATGCATCGAACACTTTCATACACCTCATGAATGAGGTTATGAATGAATTTCTAGGTAAGTTTGTCATTATTTACTTAGATGATATTTTGATCTTTAGTAAGACATTGGAGGAGCATATAATACATACTCATAGGGTGTCTGAGAAGTTAAGGGAAGAGAAATTGTTAATTAATTTGAAGAAGTGTAGTTTTAGGAGTTAGTGTATCTAGGATTTGTAGTTTCAGTAGAAGGTCTAAAAATGGACCGAGAGAAAGTGAAGGCTATCCTCAAATGGCCTACTCCAAGGAGTGATACTGAGGTAAGATATTTTCATGGTTTGGCTAGCTTTTACAAAAATTTTATCAAAAGTTTTAGCAGTATTCGTGGACCCTTTACTGAAATAATGAGAGGGGATAGGAAAGAGTTTAAGTGGACTATAGGGGTAGATAAGAGTTTTAAATTGTTGAAACAAAAAATTATAGTACAACTTGTTTTAGCACTTTGAAATTTTAATAAGGTGTTTCAAGTAGACTATGGTGCTTGTGGTACTGCAATAGGAGTTGTTTTGAGCCAAGAAGGTAAACATGTTGCTTATTTCATTGAGAAGTTAAATGATGCCAAGAGTTATTATTTTGTTTATGATCAACAATCTTATGATATAGTTCAAGCATTGAAAAAGTGAAGACATTATCTTTTTCCTATGGATTTTGTTTTGTATACTGATAATCAAGCTTTGCAATATTTGAATAGTCAAGGGAAGTTGAATTAGAGGCATTTGAAATGGGTTGATTTTTTTTAGAGTTACACATTTATTTTGGAACACAAGAGTGGAAAGTATAATAGGGTTGCAAATGCGCTTAGTAGAAGGAAACTTTTGTTGACAGAGATGCATATTAAGGTGGTTGGGTTCAAGGAACTCAAGAGTTTGTATCTAGAGGATCCTAATTTTGGTGAAGCTTGGAAAGCTTGTACAACACCTGTTATTCTAGATAGAACGAAGTGGTTGGATTTCATCACCTAGGATGGTATGATATTTAGAGGCAGTCATTTGTGCATTCCATGAAATTCTATAAGGGATAATCTCATCAAGGAGAAGCATAGCAGAGGATTGGTTGGAAATTTTGGTTGAGATAAAACCCTTCCTTTGGTTAGTGAGAATTATTACTTGCCACAATTGCAACAAGATGTCAAAAATTTTGTATAGAGTTGTAGAGTATGTCAAATGGAAAAAGGAGAAAAGAAGAAAATAGGGTTGTATCAGCCATTACCTGTACCAGAGAAGCCATGGGAGGATATTAGTGTGGACTTTGTTCTTGGTTTTCCAAGGACTCAGCGGGGACATGATTTAATTTTTGTGGTTGTTGACAGGTTTTCAAAGATGACAAATTTCATTCCTTAAAATAAGATTAATGATGATGTTCATGTAGTAGAATTGTTTTTACATGGTTTTCCAAAGAGCATAGTTTCAAATCAAGACACTATGTTTGTTGGATATTTCTAGCGTACATTGTCGAAGAATTTAAAAATAGATTTAAAGTTCAACTCATTGCATCATCCACAGACTGATGGACAGAAAGAGGTGGTAAATAGGAGTTTGGGGAATTTTTTTGAGATGTTTGGTTGGAGATAAGCCAACAAGATGGGATTATATTTTACCATAGGTGAAATTTTCATATAATAATTCTATCAATAAGAGCACTGGTAAATCACCATTCCAGATTGTATATGGAAGTAGTCTTAGAAATGATTTTGAGTTGAGGAAGATAGACAAAGGAGAGATAAGTAGTTTTGAAGCTGAGGATTTTGCTGAATATTTGAAGAACATCCATGAGGAGGTGAGAAAGCACATTACCAAGATGAATGCCCAATATAAGGCTAAGGCTAATGAGAAAAAGGAGGGATAAGTAATTTTAGGTTGGGGATGAAGTCATGGTTCATTTGCAAAAGGAGTGATTTCCAGTAGGTACATATTAAAAACTAAAAATGAAGAAGTTTGGGCCATGTAAGATATTGAAGAAGCATGATACAAGAAATGCCTATGAAGTAGAGTTGCCTAATGAGTTGAATATTTCACCAGTATTTAACATTTTAGATCTAACAAAGTATCATGAAGGGGGTGTTGAAGATGAGATCACAGAAGCACAGTGGAGTATTCTAGCAACTACTTCGGCTGCCAAGGAGATTGAGGATATACTGGATAGTCATGTTGGTAGAAGCACAAGGAACAAAAAATATGAAGAATATTTGGTCAAATGGAAAGGATGACCTATAGAAGATTCATCATGGCTAACTAGGGAGGAGGTTAACCATCTTGGTTTTTCTCTGCACACCTGAGACGTGACAAGGTCACTTCTCAAATTACCTTGGGAGTCTGATGTACGAGCATCCTGGGTGTAAGGGAAATATTCCATCACCCAAAAATATTCCTAGTTTCTTTTCAATAAGGGCTATCTTGTGCAGAGCTGCTATTTATGGAAACTTACTATTTTTAGTAAGTTGGTCATACAAGCTTGAAATGTTCTAATTTCACAGGTGGTAGTTCATCTTAGTCATATCAATCTGCTAGTTGAGTTTCATTTCCATATCATCTGTATTGGTGAAGTTATTGAAGTTTTTCGGTACAAAATATTTGAGCTCAATTTTGAAGGCCTTAGAGACTCTGAATCACGATTGAACCCTAGTTGGCAAGAGTATGCACAAGGCAGGCATTGTAGATCAAGACCTACCATTTCCTAAAAGTGGTTATAGTAGCCAAACGAATCTACAATTAAAAATTTATGGCCTCCGAAAGTTGGGCTACCTAAAAATATAATTTGTAATTATTTTGAGCAGACCCTAATTATGAAAAATAAAATAGTTCTAGGGGTAGTCAGCCTTAATGGATAAAATTATGGAACATTCTCGGGTGGTGGAAAATTGCCTATATAAGGAAGGTTCGTAGTGTTTTCTAAGGCAATTATGGGTTGTTATTCGAGGCTTTGTCCTACAGAATATTGTAAGGAAAAATGCCCCTATGGATTTACATATTGTAATTCTAAAATTTGTAATTCCACACTTGTGGAGATAATAAGAATCCTATTTTTTGTTCTTTCAAATTGTTGGTGTTTCTCTATTTTTGTTATGTGTTTGTGGAATTAAGGGGAGCACCCTTCATCAAATCATGTTTCTCATTTTAGATGTGAGAACTAATACACACATATAAGAAACAAGCTAACTAATTCCTAATTATGAGTACAAACACAAGAGAGTAAATAAATAATTTTGGTTCAATGGTGGATGCTTGTTGAGTAAAATGCATTGTGATTTTTGTAAAAGATGAAAAAGTTAACTCCTAAAGAAAATATTCCTTGATAGTTAACCTCACTCTTAACATTAGTATGAATCAATGTTTTAAACTTATCCTAAACTTATAGTTACTATCCTTTTCTAAATATTTGGTCATGGATAGAAAAATAGAAATAGCCAAATAAACCCTAGAAAAATAAACTAGTGAGACTATTACAAGTATATAAAGAAAAATATTTTTTGATAATAAAAATATGGTAAAACCTCTATGTTAAAAGGAGAGATTCATTGGCAAGGATGTTAACATGTCATGGGACCATTTGCATGTCACATACTATCATTCATATGAATATCATACAAAACAATACCTAAGAAGATTCAATCTTTTCATTCAGCTAAACTTTAAAACCAAAAATACTAGTGAATTCAATAGAATAAACATATCAAAAAAATAAACTAAATAATAAGGCTTAAATGGTTTAATGAAAGAAAAAAACAATATACAAGAACTTCCAAACCTCCATGTGATTGAATGCTCTCAATTTAATAATTGTAAACGTGCAAAAAAAAGGAAAATATTTTTGGGGTATTTGTGGATTTTCCTCAATCAAATCCATGATTTGGTATTTTTACCTCCATAGTATCCAAGATAGAGAAATAGATTCTAAATATTGTGTGTTCTTAATATAAGTGCATCTTAAAATAAGAACAATGTTTAAAATTAAAGAGAAGGGATGTTATAATCTTAATGCATCTAGGGGAACAACAAATTCTTACAATAATATTAATAAATAAGCACAATATCACCTAGAAAGGTTTGAAGAATCCAAAGAGAATAAGAGAGCTAGAAATAATATTGTAAGAGCATTCTAAAAATCTAAGGAGGGGGGGTTAGAATTTGTTTGTATTCATCCCAAGCTATTTCCATTGACCTATGAAGGTGACAAGTGGAGAATTGCTCAAAGATAACCACCAAATAAGAAATATATAATAGGAAACTCGTGTGATGCATGGGCATATGTGAGATACATTAGTGTCTAAATTATTTTCCTTTAAATATATGAGAGAATAGAAAAAAAAAATTAGGGAAACATAAAGGAAACAAGAAAAAGTGACCTTAAGAAAGGAGACCTAAGCACCGTGAGAAGGAAAAATGATTATGCAAGGGCTAAAATGAGCCTACAAAATACTAAGAAAATGGAAATTGAAATTGGCACAAATATTAGAGAGAAATTATAAAGCTGTGCAATTTTTGACACTATAATTTTATCATCTATTCCAACATGATGGTGGTGATACTTTGAGTCATTAAGTATCATCACACTTTTTCATGCATTTAGGGATATATAGGAATTTATTATAAGATCTAGAGTGGAGGGTGTAAATGGTAATTAGATTATGGGAAAGTCAAGGCAGATTCTCTACATAGTATAGATCATTCCATACAAGGTGAAAAGTGGAAAATTTCTCAAAAATAACCACTAAATTAAAAGCTATCAAAGAAAACTACTGTGATGCATGGAAATTTTTTGGATACATTAGCGTCCATGCTATTTACACTTTAAAATCATGAGAGAATAGAAAAACATTAATGAGGGAAAAATAAAGACAACATGAAAAAGTGACAAAAAGAAAGAAGTCATAAGCACCTTAAGAAGGAAAAAGGATTATGCAAAGGTTGAAATTAATCTAATAAAATGCTAAGGGAATGGACATTTAAGTGGATGTCCAAATAATAGAGTGAAATTGAAAAGGGTTGCAATTTTTTATACTATATCTTTTTATCTATCCCAACATGATGATTGTGATACTTTTAGTCATTAAGTATCACCATACATTTATCATGTAGGGATATAAAAGAATTTAGGATAATATCTATACTATAAGGTGTAATTGGTGATGAGCTTGGTAGACAAGTCAATGTAGATGCTCTACATAGTGAAGAGTATGCCATATAAGGTGATCTGAACCATCATTTTTTTCTTGAATGGTATAGCCATGATTGGTGAGTTACTAGAAGTGACATGTATGGTATTGACCAATAGGAAATTTAAGTAAGGTATGAAATTTAGTACATTTACTATTAAAATTTAGAATTAAATATAGTAATCTATAAGAATGAAAATTAATATCAAAAATTATTTTATTAAAAATTTAAGGACCTGCATCTCTTATCAATTCATCATATACTTATATGAGTATGTAAATCCTTAGGTGTATTTGTAATAAATTTGTAGATATATTAAAAATTTTATTTTTCATTTACTAATGCTAGTACTAAAGTGACAATTTGGTGGTGCATGGGTGTATTTTGGGCATGATTTCCAAATCTAGACACATTTGTGGTAGTACTAAATTTCCAACTTCCATTTATGTATGTTTATTGTTTTAAATCATTATTTATGTAAATATTATTATGCATTATACAATAAGAAAAGGGATGCAAAGGGTAATTGATCATATTTTCTATAGTATATTGGAAAGGACAGATCACCCAATAGGTTTACAAGAGCTCAATCACTGAATGAGTATCTAGGTTCCTTCACTAATGTGAGAGAATGATATGTACATATGAGAAATAACATAAATTGAGGAAATGATTGACTTTTTGTGTGCATAGATTGATAGTAGATAGACAACTTTGTATGGGTATCAAAAATAGAAATCAAAAGATGCCACTAACTTGATATTTCAATTTGATGTAGTTCTGGAGAGAAGAGGTTTCCTGGGGCATCCTGTTCCTAGGAAGAGGTTATTTGGGGTGTCTTGTTCCTAGCACTTTTGACTTATTCAAATTGTAGACTATCTATCATGTCATGTACCTTCCAGATTTGATTTGATACGAATGCGACCTATACCTACACACAAAAAATGGGGAAAATAGTGTGTAGAGAGGGATTTGTCTCTGTTAAACCCTAGTTTTGAATCAACCTTGAAACTAAATGAAATAAAAGAGAGCATGTTGTCATATAGCAGAGGGTAGATCTAGAAATGAAGTGTATTACACCTTGGCAATGTGAATTATTCTTTGAATATAATCAAATATGTTGATGCAAGAACTTTGACTTCACACAATAACCCAAAAGTAAATCATGAAAGAAAAAACCTTGTGTAATAGATGTTGTAGTTTGCCACAATTCTTGATGGAGAAAGAGAGGAATGAATTAAAGAGTTGAAGACTTGATTTTCTTAAATGTGGATGCTTGAATGTATGTAGATGGATGTTTTTACTATGATCTCCTTCCTTGATTGTGGACTCCTTTTCTTGGTCTTTAGTGAAGAAAAGAAGCTTGATCCATGTAGAAGATTATCTTGAAAATTTCTTCAGAATGCTTGAGATCTTTCTTGACTATGCTTGAGATGCAAAATTGTAAGAGAGCCCTTGAAATCTTATCATGCTATCAAAATGAGGAGAGATAGGTTTCTTTTATACCTCTCACAACATTTTGGGGTTCAAAACTCAAAGGAGGAAAACAAGAATACAAAAACATCACTTAACCAACTAGATGATCCCATGATTTAAATTTTGGGGAAAAAACAAAGGAAGAGGTTAGCTTGGGCAACCCGTTCCCTCCAAAAAAAGGTTAAATTGAATTTAGAAGTCGGGAAGGTAGAGAAAAAGATAGAATTGTAGGCAATATAAAGCTATAGTACTAAAAACTAATGTGGGAGACCATAGATGCTCAAATGGGGCCTAATTAAGCATCTAATTATAGGTGCTTGCAATTTAGGATGGTACATGCATAATTTGCTACATTGCCTTATTCATTTTTTAGTTGATTACATACTACATACTCTCATGTAGATTACTAGAGATAGGAATTATTGCAACAAATGTCTTATATGCCTTTTACATAGGTATGAGCCACTAATGTAAATGTTGTTATGAATTTATTATTTTGACTAGATTCAATTAGCATAAATCAGTGATATTCAAATGAAGATTGCTTATGAATTTATTATACACATTTTTTGCATTGATGTTGTAGACCACATTAATCAATCCATTATTAGAAAGAGTGAAATGAAGGTAAATGTAGACACGGTAGTATAAAACAAAGATTTAGTCTTATGAACAAAAAATATATATCAATTAAATAAAAAGTTATGTTAATTATCAAAATTAAGTATAACTGAGTTTTTTTGTATTATTATTTATTTTTATTAATGGGGAAAAATATGAAGTTAGGAAGTAAAAGATATATAAATAAGAATGAAATATAAAGAATAAAATATTAACTAAAGAAGAAATTAAAAAAATAAAAAAGTATGAAAAAGGAAGCTCATGACATAAAAAAGTGCTAGAAAATATAAGGAAAGGAAGTTCTATAGAGAGGACAAGAATCACAAAGCAGCTCCAAAATTAAAGTTGAATTAATAAAATATGACTACATGATATTCATCTTTAGTCTCATCTACTTCTTCATGTTTCCAATAGGAAGAGGTGAAAACCTCAATTAATGCACCTACCCCTAATTTAAATAATAAGTATAGGGTGACTCAAAGGGATTATACATCTTAGTCTTTAGGCTATTCTTTGGATCTACCACTATATCACTTATATTGTTACTAAAATCCAACAAACAAGAATTATTACCATATGTTCTAATAATATTCTTACTATGAAAACTATGCAATTTGTAGAAGATGACATAGTTTTGCTAACCCTTCTTTGTATTTTGTTTAAAATAATTTATTTATTTGCATTTTAATGTATATTGAACTTTAAATTGGACCATTTAAGGAACATTATCAATCCAATACACCACAAAATGATCAAGATGCTTAGAAAGTAAAAATGCCTCTACTAGTAAATACTACTCCACATATAATATGTTAGGATTATTGGTTTGGTTCTAGAGGACATATTTTGCAAATTAGTGTACTCTGATAGCTTAACACACACATTACAACATTTTTATTTTTTGTCATTACAAGGAAACCATAACGAATGGAGTCAAATATAGACACATTTATTTAAATGTATCTATTATATTAAGATATATGAAATTCATAAGTGTCACATAATGTATGAACTTGCTAGTCTTAGGACTCTTTCGTCAAATCCATGGAACCTACAAAGGTAAATGTGTATAGGCAAAAAATGAAACCTAATGTATTATTGTTAACTAGCCTAGATAGATGCATTGGCATTAACACTTTTATTCCATAAATGGAATATAAAAATATTTCTCATAGAACCTTTACAATGAATGAAATTGAAGTATTTTGAATAGTGTATTTATTGCCAATACAAAAAAATCATTACGATCTAATAAGATTTAGAGAAAAAATATTTAAATGGGTCCAATATATAATTGTAGGTGTAAACAAAAAAATTTGTAGGTGCAATGATATGTGGGAACAAATCATTTTTTTGCATTTTTGGTCTTTGGGATCTAAGAGTCTGATGCAGGAGCATCTCAGGACCTTGGCAATCCTATGTAACCAAAAACATATTTGAAGTTTATCTGTGTTTCTCGGTTCCTACTTTGACCAAGTTGGTTTGGTGTTTCTCAGTTTCCTTTGTTGACCGAGTTGGTCGGTTATCTCTTTGGTGCTCGGTTAATTCCCTGGTGCTCAGCGATGCTTATCTAGTGCTCGGTTCTCCTTGCTTGCCGAGTTGTTTATTTTGGATTTATTTTGAGGCTGACTTGTGCATTTAATTATGGTCACAAATTTAATGCTGGTATCCATCATTGGGAAGCATGTGGACCTAGATCTGGTTGTTCCTTCCACTGATTGTGGATCTAAAGGCTAACTTGGCTCGGTAGCCTCTTGTACAAATGTAGTTGTTTGGTTAGAGTTTAGGGAGTCATTTTTTGATAGAAGAAAGAAGATAGGAAACTAGGGATTGTTGGAAAATCCTCCCATGTTGGAGGACTTATGTACTTGATTGTAATATTTGGCCTAAACCAGGAAGGCCTTACATCCTGGCATGTATGAATCAATTTGAAGATAATATATGTAAGCATTTACATTCTCTCTCTCACTATTGTGTGTTGTTTCTTCCACATGTTGTTCTAAAAGGTGGATCTAGCTAGGGTGTGCCTTTGGCCCCTATTTGTATCCCTCTCTTGTGTCAGATGGTATTAGAGTGAGGTTAGATCTGGATCTAGGTTTGTGAATCTAGGTTTGAGGGTTCCTTCTTGTCAAACCCTAGTTCAATTGTTGTGGGGTAGCAAATTGTGATCTGACCTGCAATTACAGAGGGTTTCAAGATGGTTCATGGGAGGCAAGATGCGGATCTAGGATTGGCAGACATGTTGAGACAACTTGTTGCTAGATTAGAAGCTGTTGAAACAACCCAAAGAAGAGGAAGACATCTTGAAGATGTTAGTGATGATGAAATTGAGGTAGAGCAAGGTGATGTAGAACCTGCACCTGTGATGGATTAGGGTGGGGAAATATTCTTGAAGGCTTTGACAAGTCTGAAGTCTACACCACACTTTAATCTTCCTGAGTATAGTGGGAAATTGGATTCTGATGAATTGGTGGATTGGATCACTAAGATGGAAAAGTACTTTGAATAAGAAAATGTACCTGAGCAAAGAAGGTGAAAATTGCAAGCACAAAGTTGAAGAGTCATGCATCCCTATGGTGGGAACATCTAGAGTTGGATTGAAAGAGGAAATGCAAAGACAAAATCAAGGTATGGAATAAAATGGTGAATAAGTTGAAAGGAAAGTTCTTACCTTGTGATTATCAGATTAACCTAGTTAGGTGAATGCAAAGTTTGAGGCAGAAAGATAGCTCGATAAAATAATATACTAATTAATTCTATAGATTAGATATCAGATATGGACATGATGAAGATGATGTGGAAAGAATTGCTAGATACCTGAATGGTTTGAGAGTTTCCATCCAAAAAGAAATCAGTTTGGTCAAATTGGAGAACATTGAAGAGGCTTATCAATTTACATTGAAAGCTAAGGAGAAATTGAACAAGAGACATGAGCAAAGACAAAGAGGTAGAGGTGGTAGATTCCCTAGAGGAAGAGGTAGATCTCATGGTGAAAATAGTAGATCTGAACCTAAAAAGACAACTCTGGATAAATGCAAGACCGAGTGGAAAGGTGAAAGTTCATCTAGAGGAAAAGGCAGTAACTACTGAGGTGGTTATAATTGAGGTGGTTTCTGAGGAACTTGTTTCAATTGTGGAGAGGAAGGACATAGATCATTTGAGTGTACGCATGCAAGTAAGAAGGTTGGTAGCAGTAGAAATGCTTTGGTGCAAGCAAAGTCACCGAATGAACCTAAGAAGGAAAATAACTTGATGGTAAGGAGAGCACTTTGGAATGAAAGTAAAAAGGAAGATCTGGTAAGGAAAAGTTTGGTCAAGACCAGATGTAGAGTTTTTGACAAAGTTTGGAAGGTAATCATTGATAGTGGTAGCTCGGAGAATCTAGCATCTAAGGAAATGGTCACAAAGTTGCAGTTGAAAAGGTTGGAACATCTGAAGCCCTATCAGATTTCATGGATCAAAGATGAGCATATACTCTTGGTAAGTGAACAATGTTATGTGAATTTGAAAATTGGAAATGACTATGATAAGGTGTTATGTGATATCATGCCTATGGATTGTTGTCATATTTTGTTGGGTAGACCTTGGCAATATGATAGACATGCTATATATGATGGGAGATTGCATAAATATACTATTTGGGCTGATGGAAGAAGACAAATATTGTTACCTTTGATTGAAGAACCTGTTAGTAATATTTTCACATTTGTGAAATTTTTCTTAATGGAAGGAAGAAAGTTTGTTAAGGATTTGGAGAAGAATGGTGTTTGTTTTGTTGTGATTCCTAACAAATCGAGTAAGAAAATAGAGGATAGTGTCCCTAACGAGATTGATAAGTTACTCATCGAGTATAGTGAAATAATTTTTGATAATGTACCTGATGGTTTTTCACCAAAGAGAAGCATTGATCATTGCACGGAGCTAATCCCTGGAGCTAGTTTACCGAATAAGGCACCACATCGGTTGACACCTACCAAGAATCAGGAGTTGAACCGACAGATTCAAGAATTGTTGGAGAAAGGTTTGATCAAAGAAAGTTTGATTCCTTATGTAGTACTTGTTTTATTGGTACCTAAGAAGAATGGAGAGTGGAAAATATGTACTATTTCTAGACCAATCAATAAGATAACAGTGAAGTATAGGTTTCCTATACTGAGAATGGATGATATAATGGATAGTTTGAGTGGAGCAAAGTATTTTACCAAAATTGATTTGAAAAGTGGGTATCATCAGATCAGAATCAGAGAAGGTGATGAATGGAAGACTTCTTTCAAGACAAAAGAAAGTTTGTATGAGTGGTTGGTTATGCCTTTTGGTTTAACTAATGTGTCGAGTACTTTTATGAGGTTGATGAATGAAGTTTTGAAGAAGTTCTTCGGTGATTTTGTGATTTTATATCTTGATGATATTCTGATATTCAGTAAGACCAGAGAATAACATTTGTTGCATATGAGACAAGTTTTTCAGAGATTGAAAGAAGAAAAGTTGCTGATACATCTAAAAAAGTGTTCATTTATGAAAGAGGAGATTGTGTATTTGGCATTTGTGATTTCAGCTAATGGTTTGAAAATGGATTCTGAAAAGGTTGAAGCTATTTTGAATTGGCCTACACTTGAGAATGCTAGTGAGGTAAGATCATTTCATGGTTTGGTAAGTTTTTACCAAAAGTTCATTAGGAATTTTAGTTCAATTTGTAATGCTATAACTGAGACTATGAGAGGATATAAAAGAGAATTCAAGTGGACACATGGAGCTGATAAAAGTTTTGAGACTCTGAAGAAAAAGGTTGTTGAATTGCCTATTTTGGCATTGCCTAATTTCAATAAGGTATTTCAAGTGGAATGTGATGCAAGTGGAAGTGCAATTGGAGCTGTGTTGAGTCAAGAAGGTAAACCTATTGCTTTCTTTAGTGAAAATTTGAATGACGCTAAAAGGAAATATTTTTTGTATGATCAAGAATTCTATGATATTGTTCAAACACTGAAGAAATGGAGACATTATTTGATGTCGAGTGAATTTGTGTTGTATACCGATCATAAGTCTTTACAATATTTGGGTAGTTAGAATAAGTTGAATCAGAGACATATGAAATGGGTTGAGTATTTGCAGAGTTATACATTTGTGATAAAGCATAAGAGTAGAGTCACTAATCAAGTTGATGATGCATTGAGTAGAAGAAGATCTTTGATGACCGAGATGAAAATTGAAGTTCTTTGCTTTGATGACATGAGAGATTCTTATGAATTTGATCCTGATTTTTTTGAGCTGTAGATAAAGTGCAGAGCACCTATTCAAGATCAACCAAGTACTAAATGGGATGAATATTTTATGCAAGGAGGTATGTTGTTTAAAGGTATTTATTTATGTATACCGAGAGGGGCAATGAGAACTAATTTGATGAAGGATAAACATAGTAGTGGTTTGGCTAGACATTTTTGTGTTGATAAAACATTGAATTTTCTTAAGGAGAAATACTTTTGGCCACAGTTATATAAAGATGTTCAAAAATTTGTGAAAAGTTGTGGAATTTGTCAAGTTGCAAAAGGAGTAAGTCAGAATACTGGATTGTATACACCAATTTATGATCCTGAGAAACCTTGGATTGACATCAGTATGGATTTTGTTCTTGGTTTACCGAAGACAGTAAGAAGTAATGATTCTATATTTGTTGTTGTGGATAGATTTTCTAAAATGGCACATTTTATTCCTTATAGAAAGACATTAGATGTAGTACATGTAGCAGATCTTTTCTTTAAGGTGTATCATCTTAAAATGGAAGCACTTCCATGTTAAGAATTTTTAGCCCTCTGAGTAAGTGGTATGGGGTCATGTCAAGCACCTTGAATAGGTCTTTGCATGGATATGGGTTTTTCCCCCTGTTCTACTTCTCTCTCCACCTATTTCCAACCTTTTTCTGGAACTTGGTCCTAAGAATTTGAGATCTATGATCTTAGGGTCAAGGTCAACCTCCTAGGTCAATGTCAACCTTGACCCTAACCTAGGTCAGATTCGACCTTAACCCTGACCCTGGGTCCAATTTTCAAGTTTTGGAGGTTTAGGGATATCAAGCTTCAGAAATTTTTATTTTCTCACTTCCGGGTTGGTTGTTTCAAATTTCAGAATGGTAAACTCTTAAATTGCATTTAATCTAGGTCCATTTCTAGGGGTTAAGGTTAATTGGGATTTAATTCTCCAATTTCAACTTCTCTAGAAGTTTGTGCCCTAGATCACTATAAAAGGAAGCCTTCCTCTCTCATTTTCACATCCACAATCAAGCATCTCATCCATCTCTTAATCAAGTGCATCCACTTTTGATATCTCCATCAAGTGTCAAGATTCATAAAGAAAAGAAAGAATTCTCAATCAAGGAAGCATTTAAGCCATTATCATTCATTCAAGTATTCAAGTTCTCCATTGAAGATCAAGGATTTAAGCATTCAAGCATTTGAAGGGATTTGGTTCAAGCATTCAAGATTCATCATTCAAACCCTAGATCTATCCATCATGGTGGTGTGATCTTCCTTCAAGATTCATTCATTATTCCCTCAAGGTGGATTCCAAGCATACAATCATGGAGGTTTTAATTTACATGTGTTAATGTTGTGTTCAAACTTTCATATCAACATACTTGTTTATACTTGAAATACAATTGCATATCTATTGAATATCATAGCTTCATTGTTAGATCTACTTCTACTACTTGCTAGCATTCTCTATTTCAATTCCATTATTAAGGTTGATTCCAAATTGGGGTTTGACTAAGGTAAACCCCTCATCCAAATAACAAAACCATTTTTCTTGTAGGTACAGGTACAAGACGGTGAATTGCAGTTCAGTTTTGGATACCCTTTTTGGCAAACTTTTGGGATCCATGAACAGAATTTCTATCAGAGTTGTTTTGGGTCAAGGTCAACCTTTAGTGGGGGTAAGATTGTGCCCCAAGGTAAGATTGTGCCCCGCTATCTAGGTCAAGGTTGACCTAACTCTAGAAGATAAAAAAAAATTGGGTTTTCTCTATCTCGGCATTTTCAGTCTGGAGCAGGTTGCAAAATCTCCCAAAACCAAACACAAACATCAAAAAATAGTGATTTCTGCATCAGCCTCCTTTCAAGATAAGTATTCCTTTTTTATTTAGTTTGTATGTCCATAACATTTTCCATCATAGATTTGCATCCTTACACTTTTTTATCACTCCCCATCTTATCCTTTCCACTCTTCACATACACATATCATACTATCACCATTTTTATCCCCCTTTACACATTTTACCACATTACATATTTTATCCCTATTCATAAGGAAATTGTCAGATTGCATAGATTACCAAGGAGTATTATCTCTGACGGAGACAATAAATTTTTTGGATACTTTTGGCAGACCCTTTGGAGAAATTTTGGCATTGAGTTGAAATATAGTTCTACATTTCACCCACAGATTGATGGACAAATAGAAGTTGTGAATAGAAGTTTGGGAAATCTTTTGAGATGTTTAGTTGGAGACACACCAAGTAATTGGGATTATGTGTTGGCACAAGCAGAGTTTGAAAACAATAATTCAGTGAATAGGAGTACTAGAAAAACACCTTTTGAGATTGTAAATGGCATACAACTAAGAGGTATATCTGATTTGAGAGACATTGCTAATGAAAGAAAGAGAAGTGTTGAAGGAGTAAAATTGGCTGAGTACATGAAGACAGTGCATGAAGATGTGAAGTTTAAGCTAGAAAAGAGTAATCAGAAATACAAAGACAGAGCTAATAGATCAAGGAGACATAAGAATTTTGATGTTGGTGATGAAGTGATGGTTCATTTGAAGAAAGGCAGATTTCCCTTTGGAACATATGGGAAGTTGAAAATGAAGAAGTTTGGACCTTGCAAGATTTTGAGAAAATTTGACAGTGGAAATGCATATGAGATTGATTTACCTGATGACATGGATAGATCACCTATATTCAACATTGTTAATTTGTATGAGTATCATGAATCTAATGAAGTTGTTATAGTATCAATGGATTATCCTAAGAAGGAGAATGAAGAAGTTGAGCAGATTTTGGAGCAAAGAATTGGTAGAAGTACAAGAGGAAAATAGTATATGGAATATTTGGTAAAGTGGAAGAGTAGACTGATTGAAGATAGTTCATGGATTTCACAGTCTGAGTTGGATGTAGCTCAGATCATATATGTTTCATGATTCAGAGAATCATTTCAAATAACCCCAGGTGTCTAATGCAGGAGCATCTCGGGACCTTGGCAATCTTGTGTCACCAAAAACATATTTAAAGTTTGTTTGTGTTTCTCGGTTCCATCTTTGATCAATTTGGTTCAGTGTTTCTCTATTTCCTTTATTGACCGAGTTGGTCAGTTATCTCTCTGGTGCTCAGTTAATTCCCTAGCACTCGACGATTCTTATTTGGCACTCGGTTCTCCTTGCTTGTCGAGTTGTTTATTTTGGATTTCTTTTGAGACTGACTTGTGTATTTAATTATGGTCATGGATTTAATACTGGTATTCATCATTGGGAAGCATGTGGACCTAGATCTGTTCATTTCTTCCATTGATTATGGATCTAAAGGCTGACTTGGCTTGGTAGCCTCTTGTATAAATGTAGTTGTTTGGTTAGAGTTTAGGGAGATAGTTTTTGATAGAAGAAAGAAGATAGGAAATTAGAGATTACTAGCAGATCCTCACATGTTGGAGGACTTTTTTACTTGATTGTAATATCTGGCCTAAAATGGGAAGACCTTACAGCCTGGCATGTATGAATCAATTTGAAGATAATATATATAAGCACCTCCTTCTCTCTCTCATTGTTGTATGTTTTTGCTTCCACATGTTTTTCTGCAAGGTGGATCTGGTTAGGGTGTGCCTTTGGACCCTATTTGTATCCCTCTCTTGCGTCAGAGTCTATGTCAAGTCTACTTATCCTAGAATGATCAAGATGCATTGATATTGAATGATAACTCTAGTAACATCTAATAGCACATTCAAGTGTGTTGGCATAATCTTTTGAGTTTGACAAGGTATGGAATTTAGAAAATGATCTTAGTACCCTTATACTAAATAAAATTAAAGCATCTTAGAACATTGTATCCATTTGTAACATAAGAATATTGCTAAGATTTGAAAGAAAAAAATGTAGGTATAGGATTGATTACTGAGAGGGGGTGAATCAATAATCACCAAATCCAACTTAATTTCATAGTCTTAATACTTCTTTAACAGATTTACTGATTAAGATATGTTGTAACCTATACCATCATTATCAGTTAACTTAACATTAAGAATTCATGCAACATATGAAATCATCCATTCAATAATAACACAAGTATTTATCTTGTGGAAACCTGATTAGGATGAAAACCATAATGTGAGAACAATGCCCATAAAAATTTGTACTCTTCTGAAATATGCCTAGTTAAGAGCCTGCACTGCTAAAGGCTCACTTGATAAGGATTAAAAAAGCACTATTAATTTCTACTTGGTTAAGGGATTTCCCTGAGACCTATTAGAGTCTTTACCCTTTTAGGAGTAACCTGGTTAGAGGATTTTACACATTCTTTTGTGAATGCCACCTAGTTAGATGATTTTACAGTAGACCTATTAGGGTCACTCGATAAGGTATTTTACTATCACAATTGTTAGAGAGTAACATGAAATAAATGATCTATAGTTCACACTATCCTTTCTAATTTAGATCCAATGAAGTATAATAACATACCAATTCAATTCTTTGGTCTTCTTTGTATATTCACTATATCCTTCTCTAGTCCATGGATATCCACAATCTTCTTCTTCTCCAACGTGATACCAGATTCCTTCTTTCTTCTTCCTTAAGTATGTTTCCTCAACCATAAAATCTAAACTCCAATCTAATCATCTATATCTTTCATATTTGATCTAACCATCCATATTTATTTTCTTTAGATCCTTGTTAGCTTTGCTAAATGATAACTTGTTTTCTTCTTATAGAAACTTCCTTGATATGCTTTACCTCAATCTTTTTGTCATCAGCTTTTTCTTTAAGTTTATCTTCGAGTCATCTTGCTTACTTAATTAATCGTCTATTATTCACTATCTCTGATAAGTCTTTCTTGGTACTGATAAGACCTTATTCAGTGTACCGGTACAACAATAGTTTACCGGTAGGTACCTTAATCAAATTACCTTCACCTTTACTCATAACTAATTAAAATCTTTAGGAATAGAATCTTTCATCTTAACTTCTTATCATACATTGATAAACAATCAAATCATTCATATATCCACCATTGTTAGTCTTAATAGTTACCTGATAAGAACCTTGATGAGAGCCAATTATAACCTATTTAATGCCCTATTCTAATCCATCTTACGCACTTTCCTACTTACTTCTTCATTCCATTTCTATCCTATTTCATTCCATTTTACCATTATAACGTTGCATATAGTTTAATATAAATAAGTAGTGTTTAATATTGTTTTGGGATTAAAATATGGAAAATTCATTGTTGATTGCATTTTACTAACCTTTATTATTGCAGCATGTTTATTTGTGGCATAGATCTTCCTGTTGCCTGCCAATTGGGACTGCAACTTCCTGTCGCCTGCTAGTTGGCACTGTAACTTCCTATCACATTTGGATGTGAACTATTATTCTTCCAGAATAAAATGTCTACTGCTGCAATCTCATTTGAGAATATATGCTGGTTGGACACATGTATTACAATCTATATGGAGTTTAAACTACTTAATATCTACCTTTGTTTCCATCACACGATGACCTCCAGCCATGCAAGGGAAACAATAGCAAATAACCAAGGCAAAATTCTGTTGCACATACTCACGTGGGAAACTTTATTAGTATTCAATTTCCTATCTTTATGTGTAGTTACAAATATGATTCATGTGGCCTTATTCTGTTATATCTTCTTGGACGTAAGCCATCTATGTAGATATCTAATAAATATTCTATTAAGTTTTTTTTTTATAAGCAATGACCTATATATATGGTCAAATCTTGAGACTTGGAATATATAGATTTCTGTAAAAGGGACTGTTGTACGCAGGTCTGAACAACATTATTTTGAAATAAATAAAAACATCAGTTTGTGCATGGTTGCAGCAGTGTAGAACCTGATCATTCTCTACTCACCTTGCAGACCAGACAAAGGGCCCACTCTTGGAATGTTTGGTGAGGTTATTAGTATTGTGAATTATTGTAGATTGTGTGTTGATAATTGTTGTACCTTAAGTTTCATTTATTTGATTGTTAATAGAATAAGGTTTCTCTCCAATTCAATAGTTAGTCTATATAAATAATTCTGCTGTTAGATTAATATCATAGCTGGGTAAGACAAATTATCACGTTCTCATTATTATATAGATTATTAATAATAACCAGCATATTCTGAATTTGCTATCATATTAAGAGATAAATCAATATAGCATTATCGGATTTATATTAGTAAACTATTATATTAGATTAGTTATATGCCTGGTGTTGGTATTGTTTCCTCTAGATTAGTTGAATTTGTGATTTGTTACATTTGTTATCCTCATAGTTGTTAATATTTATTTCTGTTTCTAATGTTCCAGTCGCCAGGAAGTGACAGTTCCTATCGCTGGGATTTCTTTAGTTTTTCATAGATTCTATTTTGTGTGTTGTAGCTGCATTCATAATCCCTCATCTCACAACTATCATCCCTTGATGGCATATTTCTCAGACACCTTTCACAAGCTTACGCTCTCAGATTGACATGTATAGACCAGCTGAACTTCATTATAAATCATTAATTCTTCTTATTATTTTCCCCAGTGTTGTCCTATCAAACCTTACTTAACTTCTCATTAAAGAAACAATAGTTTCCTTCCAATAGATATGGTAACATGTCAAAACATCATGCCAAATTATTTGACATCAATGACAAACATATAACTAATTATCATGTATACTAATCATGTTCTTACCAGTAGCAACCTCCTTCAACATTTTATGCCAATAGCTATGCAGTTATGCCAACAATCTCCTCCTTTGGCATTAATGGAAAACATTTCTTTCAATCTTATCAACCTTCAATCTTTTGATCTTTTGATTTGTGCATGTCTTTTTCCTTGTCATGTTATTCTATTCTAACTAATCAATAATATATCCCAATCAATAATCTATCCCCCTTTGACAACAATGCCAAAGGTGTTTAACTTCTCAACTCTTGTCTTCTGAATGTGAGCTTATATTGTGCTTCCTCTTTTCCTAGCCTGGACTTCTCCCCATAGAGTAGTCCTCCAATACATCAATTCATGTTCATAATATATTGATTAAGTGCTATGAACTAATGCATAATGCATATTTTCTTAATTTATATCTGATAGGGGTAGGAACCCTAATATACCTCTCAGATATTCAAAGCTCTCTTTAGGTAGTGGTTTTGTGAATATATTTGTAACTTTCTCTTTTGTAGATATATATTCCAATCTCACTTCTTTTATCATGTACCTTCTCTCTTAGAAAGTGATATTTGATAGATATGTTCTTGGTCTTTGAGTGCATTACCAGGTTCTTTGATATTTTGATGGCATTAGTGTTATCACAATGTATAACAACAAGTTCACTTACCTTTTCTTATATACCTTCCAGTATTTTCTTAATCCATTAGACTTGTTGACAGTTTATTACAATAGGCACATATTCTACTTTAGCAGTAGATTGTGAAATACAGTTCTGCTTCTTTCTCATCCATGACATTAATATGTTTCTAAGATAAAAAATCTCCTCCACTTGTACTTTTTCTATCATCAATATTTCCTACCCAATCTGTGTCTGTATAAACTTTAAGATCAAAATATCCTTTTTTTTCATACCATAATCCATAATCTTCACTTCCTTTTAAATATATAAATATCCTTTTAACTACAATCATGTGTTAATCTTTAGGATTAGATGAAAATATAGCAACTATGCCAACAAAATGTGCAATATCAGGTCTTTTGTGAAAAACATACTGTAATTTTCCTATCATTGATCTGTATAATGTTTCATTGACTTCCTTAGAATCATCTTCTTTTGACAATTTACAGTCGGTAACAATGGGTGTACCGACAAGTTTTGAATCTTCCATTCCAAATGTTTTCAATATTTCTTTGACATGCTTAGACTGAGTTATGTATATTCCTTTCTTCATTTTTTGTACTTGTAGTCCAATAAAAAAAAATTATTTCTCCTATCATAGACATTTCAAATTCTTTCCTCATTTCTTCAACAAAATCTCTACTCATTAAATCATTTCCTCCAAAAATTATATCATCAAAAAATATTTCAGCAATCAACACTTTATCAACCTTGCTTTCAAATTTTAAATAAACATTAATTTTATCATTTGTTCTTTCAAATCCAATCATAATAAGATAAGAGTGTAGTCTTTCATACCATGTTCTTGGTGCTTACTTTAAACCATATAATGCTTTGTGCATCTTGCAAACTAATTATTTACCTTCTTCTACAACAAATCCTTCAGCTTGTTCAATGTAGACTTCTTCTTCTAGTATTCCATTTAGAAAAGCAGATTTCACATCCATTTGATAAACTTTAAATCCTTTGTAGGCAGCAAAAGCCAATAATATTTTGACTCCTACCAATCTAGCAACACGTTCAAATGTCTCTCTATAATCTAGTCCTTCTTGTGCATAACCTTTACATGACAGTCTTTCTTTATTCCTAATCACTTCAACATTCTCATTTAGTTTATTTCAGAAAACCCATTTAGTTCTGATAACATTTTTGTCTTTTGGTCTAGGTACTAATGACCATGTTTTTTTCTTCTCAATCTATTCAATTTCTTCCTTCATTACTTGCAACTTTTAATACATCTTTCATCATTCTCGTCTCTATCTCTGATAGTAAGCATGTATTGTCTCTAGATCTTAATTGACTTATTGTTAAAATACTCCTTCATTCATGTCTCCAATTATATCTGACAAACTATGGTTTCCTCTCATAATGTTTGGTGTTGCAGGCTTTGCATTCTGAATCCATTCATTTCTTTCACTAGTTTCACCGTACTGTTATGTTCTTTGTTGTTGTGTTGTCATTAGAGCATTATCAGTTCTTGTACTTTCTTTCTCTATTTCTATTTCAGATTTAAAATAGATCAATTAACTATATCCTTCTAGTTTCTTTCCACTGTCTTTCTCATTTTTTTCTGAGAATTCATCAATCTTTACATTGGCGCATTCTATTATTTTGTTTTTCCTTTTGTTCAAACACTTGTAGGCCTTTCTTTTGGTATAATACCCTAGAAATATTCCTTCATCACTTTTGGTGTCAAATTTTCCTTTCTTTTCATCTTTCTTGATATAACATTTGCTTCCAAATATCTTGAAATAGCTTACATTATGTGCTCATCCATACCAAAGTTCATATGGTGTCTTGTTTGTTCCTTTCTTGAGTTGTACTCGGTTCAATGTGTATACCGTAGTGCTAACAACTTCTCTCTAGAATTTATGTGCAACTCCTTTCTGATTCAACAAATTTCTCGCACATTCAACAATAGATTTGTTTCTTCTTTCCACAATACCATTATGTTGAGGTGTTCTTGGTGCAGTTAATTCTCTTTTTATTTCATGTTCATCACAATAATCATTAAATTCATTTGAAGTAAATTCACCTCTTCTATCTGATCTAAGACATTTCAAATATTTTCCAGTTTCCTTCTCAACTCTTGTTTTATACATTTTAAACATATGAAAATCTTCTTATTTTACTTTTAAAAACATGACATACATCATTCTTGAGTAATCATTGACAAAGAGTATGAATTACTTATCACCATGATAAAAAAAATTACTTATAGGACCACATAAATGTGTGTACTAAGTCTAGAATATGTTTAGTAGAATAGACCTTACTTGAAAAACTTGAACTAGTCATCTTCCCTAGTTGACACTCTTTACATACAACATTCTCCAATTTGCTCAGTATCGGTATTCCTCTGACACTTTTCATTTTTTCTAACTTTTACCAAATTGTCAAAGTTCACATGACAAAGTCTTTTAAGCCATTACTATCTTTCTTCTATTTTAGCAATTAAACAATGACCAAACATAGTATTCAGCTTGAAAAGATTAGCTTTTATCTGGTCACCGATCGCAATCAATTCACTAGTCTTTTTTGATATCTTGCATTTTCTATTACTAAAATCAAATTTGAATCCTTTTTTATTCAATTGAGGTACACTTAAAAAATTGTACTTTAATCCATCAGTCCAATAAATATCTTCGCAAGTTATATTGTTTGTTAAAACAATAAAACCTTTACCTTTGATTACACAGGGAGAACCATTTCTAAATCTGATTGAACCTCTGTTGCAATGTTCCAATGTTTTGAATTTGTTCTTATCTCCAGTCATATGATGTGTGCAACCACTGTTGATTATCCAATTGTTATTATAGTTCGTGATTGAGATCAAAGCTTTTTCTTCACCAGTTTGAGAGTTTTTGGTAGAGGGATCTTCCTTTACAACAAAAAATACTATTTCATCATCATTATCATCAATATCATCATATTCATTTTTAGCTACATAACACATCTTCTTGTTCTTCTAATTGTAGTCTTTTTATTTCTTGTATCTATCCTTGTTTTCATTATCATATTCCTTTTTCAGTTTATTGGGACACATGTGTGCAAAATGACCAATTTGTCTACAATTATAGCATGTGATAGGGATTTTTCCATTATATCTTCCTTTTCTTGTGGGAAACCTCTTGGCTATTAAAGCTTCAAGTTCCTCCAACTCTTGTTCTTCGACAGCTAAACCTTCATAGTCATCTAAATCATAAACAACTTTTTCTTTTCTAGATGATCAACTAGTTGTTGAGGCTTGAAAAGAAACTTTGGTAGTAGTAGGTTGACTATTATCAAAATTACTCAATTCAAATGCAATCAATTTTCCTATTAATGAATCCAATGTGACTTTGATTGGATCAATAGATCTTAACTCTTGAATAGCATAAACTCTAATTGCATACCTGGTTGTAAGTGTTCTGATAATTTTACTTACAACATCGTCATCTTCAAGATTTCCTCCAACTCCTCTAATAGAAGAAAAAATCTCTTTTATCTTTATAATGTACTATGTGATGTTTTTATCATCTTGCATCTTTGCTTCATCATACTTTCCTTTCAGACTATCAACTTGTTAGGGTAAGTTAGAGTCACCATTATTGAAGTGTCAAAGACCCTTACAAGTCCATTTTATGAAGTTAATTTAATGAATCCCTTTGGTAGGCTTTCTTTACAGAAATCCTTCAAATTGCCCATGACCTTCAAAATTGTCAAGAATCCATCTTTAACTTTGCCAAGTTCAAGTCCGACTTTCCTTTGGATGAACCTTTTTCAAAGCTTATACCCTCTTGAACCACTTCGAACCACTTTGAACTCCAGTTCAAAGTAGTTCAAATTAGCTCAATAAATGTTTTATTTTCTAATGTTTGTTTTATGCAGGTGGGCCCTAGCCTACGTAAGCTTTGGGTGGTGAACCACTTCGAACCACTTTGAACTCCAGTTCAAAGTAGTTCAAAGAGGTTCAACAAGAGTTTGAGGGCAGAATCATTAGTGGAAGGACAAGTGGTGGGACCTGTGGCAATGAGCTGGTAGTGAAATGATTAAGTTTTAAAGAGCAGCAGTTTTTTATTTGATGGAATTCATGAAGTAAATCAATGAAAGTTTGCCGAGGGGAACTAATGAGATCTTTGGCACGAGAGGGGGATATTATTTGAGGAAAAATTAATTAAGTTATTGAAGGTGGCAGGTTATGAGGATGTCCTTTTGTTGCATCATTATTTTTCACATCATTTGAAATTAATGCCTCCGCCTTATGCTCATTTAAGTCTATATTTCTGGTCAGTAAACCTCCAAAAAAAAAAACATAAAAAGCTTTGTAAGTCTTTCTTTCCTGGTCTTGTTTTCTACAGAGTCTCAGCTGCGGTGAAGGATTTATTCTAGGTCTATGTGAAACAGGTAGCTTCTACAAGCCTTCTCTTATTTCCTGTTGCTGTTAGATACATTGATTCAAGAGGAAAGGGAGCGCCTGTGTTTTTATTTCTAGGAAAAAAGATGAGGTCTAGTTTACATTTCTTCTGAAATGTTAAAAATTTGCAATGTCGAGCCCCTGTTATCTTGGATACAAAACTGTTAGGAATACAGGTAGACAAAATGGTAGTAGACCTCACAAACCGTGCAGGGGAAGACCAGAGCTTAGAGTTTATGTCAAGTGGACTATTAGAACCTACAATTTTTCCACCATCATCCGAATGCCTAGAACTAATTCAGCAATGTATAAATAGGTATGATGTGAAGTCTAACTGCATTTTGAATTTGAATGGACAAACCCTCATGCCAGTTAATAGGAAAACTATTGTTGCTGTCTTCAAAATTCTAGAGTCTCTTGCTAGTTTTACTCCTACCAAATCCTTGGCTCAATACATGGAAAATGCAGACAAAAATAGGAGTCATGTGGCTAGGAAATGGACCCAAACTAATTACAATGGAGGGTCGTGGTTGCCTAAGGTTCTTATAAAGGATCACATGAAACCTCACATTCATGATGTGATTGTGCTACTCCATTGAATTAAGGGTTTAGAACAGGTTCTTCTTTATGAAGAATGGATGTTTCATTTCATTGAAATAGTCTTAGAAGGAAGGCAACACATTGACTGGGTAGAAATTATTGTTAGTTCACTAAGGGATCAACTCAACCAAGCCCACATCACTAGGTAGAATTTCTATATGTCTTCATACCTGATATATTGTTTAGCTTGCACACAAGACTTGTCTCCTATACAACATGTAACCTAGAATGAAGATTTATTTATTTATGTGTATTTCCCTTTGTTAAGGAAGGATAAAATTCTAGAAAACTATAGGAGAGTTCATGATGTTTTCTTGGGCAAACTGTGTCAGCAATTAGTAGGCTTTCCAGATCAGAGAGTTTCATTAGAAGTGTGAAAAGTGATTCAGACTTATGGAAGTCTCTATACTCAGTTTCCCCACTTTACCTATATCCAGGTCAGAGGTTTTGATGATGAACCTATTAAGCTCCCGAGGTTCACCTTTGATTATTTTATTTTAGCAGAAATTTGTAGGCAGCTGTTTGTGGTTGTTAAAAGTGCCCTATTAGAGAAAAAATGGCTTTCTATGTTTCTAGTAAAGATTGGTAATTTGACCTGCAATAATATGATAGACACGTCTATAATTGGGAGCAATCTACTAAGTTTTTATTTGCAGTTCTACAAGATGAGAAGAGGTTTTGACAATAAGGGTTTTGTCAGGCAGGTTTTGAGCCTAAGTAATTACCCCTCACCTAGTTCACACTTGGAAGACTTATGGGAAGACCTCAGCGATGAAGGAGAAATATGGAAAAGAGATCATTCTAGACTTACGATCTCACAAATTAAAATGTTGCAGTTAAATATGGATATTGAAGGTGTGGAAGAGGATAGTGTTGAAGCTACAATTTTAGAAGCTGGTAATGTGCAAGTAGGTAGCCTCCCAGACATAGATTGGAACAACATAGAGGAAGATGATATAAAACTAAGGGCTCAAACTATTTTAGAAGCCACAAAAAGCTGGTTGGCAGGGAAGGAAAAAAAGGAAACCATGAATTCCCCTCTTGGAAAGTCTAGCGCAAAGTCAACCTTTAAAAATGTAAAACATACTTCTTCTAATGCATCTCATGTGGTTTCCAATGCAAGGAAGGTTACATCTCCCAAGAAAAAGGTGCCTTCAAGTGGACATCCTACTGCCAAGAGGTCAAGACCGAGAACAAGATCAGAGAAGCGTTCACAAATGGCGGCCCTAGGACTGGATTACTTGGACACTAAAATTGAGGGGGATATCTCATTTCCACCAGATGAGACAGAAAAAGATCAAGAAACTCTTATCATGGATACAGAGGTTTCTCAAGTCCAAAATACTCCAACCAAAATGCTTGATAATAGGATGGTTGCCAGTTCAATTCCTCCCTGGTTGACTGAAATGGTAAAAAGGAGAAACACTTACAAACCTGTTGTGTTGCCCATGAAGGAAATTGTTACCAAGGATGCTACTCGGACTCCTAAAGTGAAAAAGATGAAGATTGATGCTAGATTATCCACTGATCCATCAACTGGAAAGGTGACTGCGGAAATAGCCATATTCAAACCTAAGGAAGGGATTCAAGAACTGGAAGCTGAAGATTTTAAGGTCACAAAAATGGAACTCAGAGTTCTAAATAGAGATTCCAGGGACCATCTGTTTAAATTCTCAGCCGATCACATGCTACGGCAGTCACAAAAGGATGGAAGGGAGAAACGTGAGTTGAAGCGGCTAGTTTCCACTATGGCAGAATTCCTTTCCTTGCTTTTTGATGATGGGATACTTCCATTGGCTCAGTCTTCATAGGATTTCAAACCAAATTTAGTTGAGAACCAAAAATTGGTGAAACAAGTGTAACAAGGTAGAGCTCTAATGGATGTAGTCACATCCTGGGTAAACAACATTGTCACTGAAGGAAGTGCCTTCATCCATGAATTCATTTCTACCTGTCTAGATGGAGAGGGGTTACTCGGTGAGATTCAAATGCTAGTTCCGAGTTGGGAGGCAGAAGAAGCAAAGTGTGAGGCAATTGTATTTTAGGTTCAAGAAATAGAGAGCTACGGTGTGACTAAGTTTTTGATTGAAAATCTGATGAAGCTAGTTGATCCATGTATGCTCTTCATTTTAAAATAGAACTTTGGATGGAAGCATACACTATTCAAAGCCGCAATCTCAAAAGCCAAGGTAATGGAAAAGGAAGTCCTGGATATGCATGCAGATGCTCTGAAAGATATTAAAATTGTGAACCCCTCAAGCATTTTACAAATCGATGAAGGTAAAAGGGATGCAGATGCTATGGTTAAAGTCTTCACTAACACCATGCATGCCCTCAGGGAGAATGACATGTTAACTATCCAAGACTTCACTAGAATTGCCAACGTGGAGTCCATGTTGCTATTAAACAGCGGGCAGTTACCAAAACAAGTAGAGAGAATCAAGGAACTGAGATGGGAGAATAACACAACCTGGGCAAAGCTAATAGGCTTAAAGAATTTACATATACAGCTGGCCCAGGAGTTGGTGAATGTATTTCGGTCATGGAAAATTGTGAAGACCACCATGTCAGATGAACCTGGAAAGAGCTTGTAGTTCTCAGGACAAGTTCTTCTTAGTTTTATGTTTTAAGCAGCACATACATTGAACTCTATTTCTGTTTGTATAACTGGTTTTAAGCAGTTTCTTTTCTGTTGTTCGAGAAGCCAAGTTTTTCTAGAGGCTTTCTCGGACATGAAACTATTAATGCTGGGGCAGTAGACTAAAAAGGGGAGAAAATAGATAGGGATAATAGAAGGAGATACATTTCTCTTTTGAAATAGATAGATGATAGATTTTATTTTTCGAGATAGCTGGTGACTGATTTTTTATGAGACTTTGATCTGATCTTTATGAATACATGGATGCTTAGTATGATTTTGATCTTTGAATCAAATCTGGAATATATGAATTGCTTTGGAAATTTGTATATTTGAATATGTGCATGTATTATTCATATTTAGTTGCTTCCGGTTTCCTTCTAGTTTATTTTTCTTAATTTATTCTTTAGGTTGTAATATTTCTGAAGTATTTAATAGGCATTAATTTTCCTCATAGGTGATTCTTTTAGCTGTTAATTCTATAAATCACCTCCATACCCAAGAGTATGTGAGCAATCCTTCTGCACTTTCAAGTTAAAAGTGTATAAGTTAATTTCATTGTTGATAATTCCTTGAATATCATACAAGGGAGTTGTACCTTAAGAATTCAAAGGGAAGTAACTTCATGTGCTTACCCAACTGTTGATGAATAGTTTTTCCTCAAAAACATAGAGTCTTTATTTATTCTTATTTAAAAAGAGGAAGACAAATCTATTCACCAACAGATTTTTGGTGACTCTGTTGTTGAGAGTCTAGTATTAAATATCATATTCTCCCTTTATTACAATGCTACAAGATGGTGTTGCCACATAACGATGTGTTTCTTGTGCTTCAACCTAACCTAGAATTTGGAGACATGCAAGAAGACATAATCTCAAGCCTTGCTGAAGAAGCATGGAGGTTCAGACGCAGTAACTGGCAATTTCATGAAGTCCGAGAATTGCTTGAGAAGGAAGAAGAAATAGTAGAGCGTCTGAGGGGAATACGAGTTACTCATGAAGTAGTCATAGTAGATAGACTTGCACAAGTTCTAGCAAGAAATTAAGATCTTTCCCAGACATTGAAACTGACAGAAAAGAGATACACAAGAGGCGATAGGAGTAGAGAGTTGGTTGATGAAGACTTTGAAGCTTTGAAGAATCTTAGTTTCATGCCTAATCTTAATACTTGTAAGAAGAAGAAAACTTGAACTTTTAGTAGACCATCTTCACCTCCACCTAGCCCAGTTGTTCCACCTCTTTTCCAAGCTATTATAACACCTGGTACTGTGGTACCTACTGTCCTCAATATTCAGCCCTTGAATTTTCAATTACCTAACATGGCTGCCAATCAACCCTGGGGTCAAAATATTAGCCCGCTGAACTTAGGAGTTAATCAACCTGCAGACTTGCCTAAAGGTGCTAATCAAGTTCTACCCAAGTTTAATGGAAATGGAAAAGTAACCTTTAATGGACATGAAAATTGCTTTTGAAAGGAGAGTCAAAACACTTGATAATGAGATATATTTATTGCTCCAGCTTAGTCAGATGAAGAAGGAGATGCATGATCCTATGCGTGAGTTCATAGCTAAGTTTAATAGAACCTTGCAAAGGATACCAACCAACTCTACACCAAGTGATGAAAATAAGAAGATTTTCTTCTTAAATGCAGTTCCACCTGACATAAGTTTCCACTTATTGAAAGATGGAGTGGCAGACTTGGCTACTGCTTAGACACAAGCTATTCAGTTAGAAGATACTCTCATAATAGCTAGGAAGTGGAAGAGAGAGGTTCAGGCTCTAGGAAATACTTCTTCTTCTACAACAACAGATCATCTAATGCAGAGGTTAATGAATGACATGGCTATGCTCAAGAGATAGAAAAATAAGGTGAGTTCTCCATATCAGTCCCCTTATCAGGATGTTAGTCGAAGACAATATAATCAACCTTTAGGAAAGACTCCTCTCTTGCCAAGTTCACAACCTAGGTTACAAATTGAACCTACACCTAGAGAAACAATGTGTTCCTTTCATCTAACAACTGATCACGATCGTGAATCTTGTCCGGATTGATTAAGGTGTCTTCAAATTAATGCCATGAAGGATACCATTGAAATAGAATAGGTTCAAGAGAAGAAGGATTTGCCTAATATTGGTTTATCTAGTTCTTTTTATTTGGAGTATGAGTCGAGCTCTGATAGAGGGGGAAGTGTCTTGGCCACCTTACAAGATCCTGCTTGTGCAATCTTGACAAGAAATCAGAGAACACAGAAGTTTGTCCTGGGTTTGATTGCTGCTAATGTTGATGCTAGGCACAAAGAAGCTAGAAGTGGGGAGACTCCTGTAGTTCCAAAGGGCCTTGAAGTAAAGATTTTACCAAGAGATAGTTCATCTTCTTCTTCTTCATTTGATTTTGTTGAATTATGTAAAATAAGCACAATCTCCATTTCCCCTGTAGAATACCTTAAAATGAACCCTAAAGAACTAGACAAACTAGTCCAGTATGTTAAAGGGGAGTCAAGTTCGGACCCCAAAATAGATAAACCCCTTGTATGTGAGGAAACTACAGTTGAAGAACCCCTAGTTTTCAAACCCCAGGATACTCCACAGACTCCTGAAGAATGTCCTTTGGTTAATTCTATTGAGAGTGAAATAGAAGAAAGAAAGCCAAATCCCTTCTATATCTCCTTACTGCTAAATGGCCAAAAACTCAATAATTGCATTATTGACTCTGGTGCATCAGATAATATCATGCCAGGCCTGGTAGCTAGAGCCCTTGGTCTTACTTTAACTAAAACTTATGGTCATTGTTATTCTATGGATGGGAAACAAGTACCATTAATGGGTCAGGTCAAAGATGCCCAAGCCATTCTTGCTACTTACCCTGACAAGCATCTGAAATTGACTATTCTAGTAGTAGATATCCCAGCTAGCTACGACATGCTGCTTAGTAGAACATTTTGCAAAGATTTAGGAGGCGACATTAAGATGGACTGGTCAGAGGCCATGATTCCAGTTGGTAAAAAGAAAGTAAAACTTGAACCTGAACCTAAAAATAAGTATACTATGGTGCCCTCAGACAATCCAAAAGCTCAAATCCAATATGAGGAGTGCCATTTTGGTAATTATGTGATTCTGGCTGATCTCAGAGAAGATGGTGAAATTACTCTTCAGAAAGAAGAATATATATGGGAGATGGAGTTCGACGGCAACTGTTCTAATTCAGGTTCTGGTGTAGGGGTAGTTCTTTTTCCTCCTAATTGAGTGTGTATCCCTCTTTCCTTCAAGTTAGATTTCAAAAATACCAATAATACTACAGATTATGAAGCCTTACTTTTGGGATTGGAGGAGGCAAAACTGAGGGGAGTCAAAAATTTGATAGTGAGGGGTGATGCAGAATTAATTGTGAAGCAAGTGAAAGGACAATTTGCTGTCAAGAATGAGAAGTTAAAACATTATAGAAATTTGGTAAGGGATGAGTTGGATTTCTTTGATGCTTTTTCTATAGAATTTATACCAAGAGCTCAAAATACCAGAGCAGATGCCTTGGCGGTGTTAGCCTCACTTTTATTGCCTCATCCAGATTTTAAGACTCAAAAATACCAGATTGAGATGATTTACAAGCCTAGAGTACCAAAAAATGTAGAATATTGGCAAGTTTTCGATAATGATTCTCAGCTCAAAGATTTCTTAGAATGTGTTGTAGGTTTTTCTGATGTTTATTTTGAAGGATCATATGGTGAATGCAAAGAAGTCTATGAAGATGTTGCAGGTAGTGAAGGAGTGATCCAGCTAAAGGGTAATAAGATCCCCAAGGGCCTTGTATCTCTAGAACATTTGTTCAGAAGAAAAGATGATAGTACTGTTAAGGAAAAGATATCCCATGTACATAATGCCAAGGAATATGACAAGATTGACATAGGAGAGCAAGATAATCCAAGATGGATTTCTATTGGTCTAACTTGTAATATGTTTGAGAAAGAAGACTTGAAGAGGTTGCTCATGGAGTATAAAGATGTTTTTTCCTGGGGGTATGAAGACTTAAAGAACTTCAGGGGAGGTCAATTTGAACATCAGATCCCTTTGAAACCTGGTGTTACTCCTTTTCACCAGAAACTAAGGAACTACAATCTGAAAGTGTCGAAGGCCATATTAAAGGAATTTGAAAAAATGCTACAGGAAAGGATCATTTATCCCATCCACCATTCGACATGGATCGCTAATATAGTCCTTGTGAGAAAGAAGAATGGTGAAATTAGGATCTATGTAGATTTTCGTAATCTTAATCAGGCAAGCTTGAAAGATAATTATGCTTTACCTGTGATGGAGCATGTGCTTCAAGTGGTTTCTGGAGCTGAATTTATGTCTATGCTAGATGGTTATTCCAGATACAATCAAATCAATGTGGCAGAAAGTGATCAACATAAAACAGCTTTCATCACCCCATGGGGAACTTATGCATATAACTATATGCCCTTTGGGCTGATCAATGCAGGTGCCACTTTCCAAAGGGCAATGAACTCCTCTTTTGAGGATCTCTGGAATAAAATCATAGTGGTGTATTTAGATGATCTCACTATATTTTCTAATAAGAGGAATCAACATTTAAAAGATCTTGAAACAATGCTTTTGAGATGTAGGAGTAACGACATATCTCTGAACCCCAAAAAGTTGACATTCTTTATGGAGGAAGGAAAACTACTAGGTCATATAGTCTCAAAGAATGGTATCTGGATTGATCCTAAAAGGGTTAAAGCAATTCAATAGCTCAGCTTGCCATTAAGTAGAAGTGAATTGAAGTCCTTTTTCGGCCAGGTGAATTTCCTACGTGCTTTTGTTCTTGAATTCTCAAAAATTACTAAACATATGATTGATATGATGAGTGAGAAAATTCCTTTTAAGTGGAATGATAATGGGCGCAAAGCTTTCAAATACATTAAGGATGCAATATCTCAAGCACCTGTGTTGAAGAGTCCTAATTTCAAGAAGGATTTTATCATATATTGTTACGCTTCCGAACACACATTGTCTGGTATATTAACACAAAAAGATGAGAAAGGAAAAGAAGCACCAATAGCTTTCATGAGTAAACCCCTGAAAAGGCATGAGCTCAAGTACTCCTAGATGGAAAAACATGCCTTCACCATGGTGAAAGTGGTGAAATAGTTTAGGTATTATATTCTGCATTCCCATTGTACAGTCCTCGTACCCGATACCACAGTGAAGAGTATTTTGACTTAGAAGGAGATTGGTATGAATAACAGAGCTATTTGGATAGCAAAAATTCAATAATATGACTTACTGATAAAGCCAACCAATTTGGTAAGAGGAAAAGGTTTATGCAAGCTGATAGTAGAAAATGGTCACCCCTCTGAGAAAATTGATGAAGTACCCATGGCATTACTTGTTAGTCTAACTGATTTCTAGTTTTCATACATGGCCTATTTTCTTACTTATGGTGAGTGTCCTGGTCATTTAAACCCTAAGGAGAGGAGTAACCTGAAGTTAAAAGCAAGTAAATATGTGATATCTCAAGGGATGTTATACAAAAGGGGCATTGATGGAACCTTTCTAAGATGCGTGGATGGTGAACAATAGAAAGAACTTTTGAAGGTGTTTCATGATAAGGCTTGTGCAGGCCACTATTCTTCAACTGTGACTACATTTAAGATTCTTTGGAATCAATTTTATTGGCCCGGCATGTTCAAGAATGCGTACCAATATGTTCGCAATTGTGAGAAATGTCAGCTTTTTACAGGAAGACCTCATCTTGCAGCTCTACCTCTTAAACTAGTGATTGTTGATGAACCTTTCAAATAGTGGGGAATATACTTTGTTGGCCCTTTAAACCCACCATCTAGTGTGGGACATGTTTATATTCTTACGACCACTGATTATTTTACTAAGTGGGTGGAAGCAATTCCCACTAAGAAAGAAAACTCTCAGGTTGTTTTTGATTTCCTTCTAAATTAAATTTTTGTCAGGTTCAACGTGCCTATTAAGATAGTAGCAGACAACACTACATAATTTTCCTTTGAGGAGATCTCAGCTTTCTGTTATGAGCATGGCATTTCTCTAGCACATTCTTTTGATTATTTTCCGCAAGGGAATGGTCAAGCTGAATCTAGTAATAAGAACCTGGTAACAATCATGAAGAAGTTGATGGATGATAATCCCAAGGAGTGACATAAGAAGTTGTTTGAAGCCTTGTGGGTAGATCGAACCACTTTGAAAAGAGCAATTGGAATGGCCCCCTTTGAATTGGTATATGGGATAGGAACACATGTTTCTTTGCCTTTAGAACTCTCCTCAGCTAAGCTTCAAGCTATCATTGAAGATCAATACTTCAGAGATCCTCTGGAGAAATGGGTTATGCATTTGAGTAGACTGGAAGAAGAAAGGGAGGAATTAGTAGATCATATCACAAAGCATTAGCTGAAGGTGAAGCAGATTTTTGATATGTGAACGCGGCCTCGTAACTTTATGGAAGGAGATGAAGTGCTTTTATGGGACAAAAGACAAGCACCTAAAGGAGCTCATGGAAAATTTGAGTCCTTATGGAAGGGCCCATTCATTGTTTTTGAAGCCCTTGGTTCCAATGCTTTTCGGTTATCTTACCCAGATGGAGTGAATCTGCCTTTTACCTACAATGGGCAGGACCTTAAGTTATGCAAGCTCTAGTGTTTTGCTTTAGTCAGTTCTTATGTACATAGTAGGTTGTTTCCTAGTTTTCCTTTTTGGTGTGTCGTAGTTGTCTATTTTTCTTTCCCTTTGTTAGTTTTTTTTTTTTCTGCGAAACCAGTTTACCAAAGTTCTTTGCACATTGAGCAATATGCAGTCCCCAGTTAGAGCTGATGTTAGGGTCAGTTAGAGTCACCATTATTGAAGTGTCAAAGACCCTTACAAGTCCATTTTGTGAAGTTCATTTAATGAATCCCTTTGGTAGTCTTTCTTTACAGGAATCCTTCAAAGAACCCATGACCTTCAAAATTGTCAAGAATCTGTCTTTAACTTTGCCAAGTTCAAGTCTGGTTTTCCTTTGGATGAACCTTTTTCAAAGCTTATACCCTTCCTTAACCACTTCAAACCACTTTAAACTCTGGTTCAAAGTAGTTCAAAGTAGTTCAATAAATGTTTTATTTTCTAATGTTTGTTTTATGTAGGTGGGACCTGGCCTACGTAAGCTTTGGGTGGTGAACCACTTCAAACCACTTTGAACTCCACCTCAAAGTAGTTCAAAGAGGTTCAACAAGAGTTTGAGGGTAGAATCATTAGTGGAAGGACAAGTGGTGGGACCCATGGCAATGAGCTGGCAGTGAAATGATTAAGTTTTAAAGAGCAGTAGTTTTTTATTTGATAGAACTCACGAAGTAAATCAATGAAAGTTTGCTGAGGGGAATTAATTTGAACTTTGGCATGAGCGGGGGATATTATTTGAGGAAAAATTAATTAAGTTATTGAAGGTGGTAGGTTACAAGGATGTCCTTTTACTATGTCATTATTTTTCACATCATTTGAAATTAATGCCTCCGCCTTATGCTCATTTAAGTCTATATTTCCGGGAAGTAACCCTCCAAAAAAAACAAACATAAAAAGCTTTGTAAGCCTTTCTTTCCTGGTCTTGTTTTCTATGGAGTCTCGACTATGGTGAAGGATTTATTCTAGGTCTGCATGAAATAGGTACCTTCTACAAGCCTTCTCTTATTTCATGTTGTTGTTAGATACATTGATTCAAGAGGAAAGGGAGTGCCTATGTTTTTATTTCTAGGAAAAAAGATGAGGTCTAGTTTACATTTCTTTGAAAATGTTAAAAATTTGCAATGTCGAGCCCATTTTATCTTAGATACAGACCTGTTAGGAATACAGGTAGACAAAATGGTAGTAGACCTCACAAACCATGCAGGGGAAGACCAGACCTTAGAGTTTATGTCAAGTAGACTATTAGAAGCCGCAGCTTTTCCACCATCAGCCGAATGCCCAAAACTAATTCAGCAATGTATAAATAGGTATGATGTGAAGTCTAACTGCATTTTGAATTCGGATGGACAAACCCTCGTGCCAGTTAATAGGAAAACTATTGTTACTGTCTTCAAAATTCCAGAGGAGTCTCTTGCTAGTTTTACTCCTACCCAATCCTTGGCTCAATAGAGGGAAAATGCAGACAAAAACCAAAGTCATGTGGCTAGGAAATGGACACGAACTAATTACAAAGGAGGGTCATGGTTGCCTAAGGTTCTTACAAAGGATCACATGAAACCTCACATTCACGACGTGATTGTGCTGCTCCATTGAATTAAGGGTTCAGAACAGGTTCTTCTTTATGAAGAATGGATGTTTCATTTCATTGAAATAGTCTTAGAAGGAAGGCAACACATTGACTGGGTAGAAATTATTGCTAGTTCACTAAGGGATCAACTCAAGCAAGCCCAGGTCACTAGGAAGAATTTCTATATGTCTTCATACCTAATATATTGTTTAGCTTGCACACAAGACTTGTCTCCTATACAACATGTTCCCTGGAATGAAGATTTATTTATTTATGTGTATTTCCCTTTGTTAAGGAAGGATAAAATTTTGGAAAACTATAGGAGAGTTCATGATGTTTTCTTGGGAAAACTATGTCAGCAATTGGCAGACTTTCCAGATCAGAGAGTTTCATTAGAAGCGTGAAAAGTGATTCATAATTATGGAAGTCTCTATACTCAGTCTCCCCACTTTACCTATATCCAGGTCGGAGGTTTTGATGATGAAACTATTAAGCTCCCGAGGTTCACCTTTGATTGTTTCATTTTAGCAGAAATTTGCAGGTAGTTGTTTGTGGTTCTTAAAAGCACCTTGTCGGAGGAAAAATGGCTTTCTATGTTTCTAGTAAAGATTGGTAATTTGACCCACAATAATATGATAGACGCTTCTATAATTGGGAGCAATCTACTGATTTTTCATTTGTAGTTCTACAAGATGAGAAGAGGTTTTGACAATAAGGGTTTTGCCAGGCAGGTTTTGAGCCTAAGTAATTACCCCTCACCTAGTTCACACTTGGAAGACTTATGGGAAGACCTCAGTGATGAAGGAGCAATATGGAAAAGAGATCATTCTAGACTTATGATCTCACAAATTAAAATGTTGCAGTTAAATCTAGATATTGAAGGTGTGGAAGAAGATAGTGCTAAAGCTATAGTTTCGAAAGATGGTAATGTGCAAGCAGGAAGCCTCCTACACATAGATTGGAATAGGGTAGAGGAAGATAATATAAAACTAAGGGCTCGAACTATTTTAGAAGTCACAGAAAGTTGGTTGGCAAGGAAGAAAAAGAAGGAAACTATGAATTCCCCTCTTGGAAAATCTAGCGCAAAGTCAACCTTTAAAAATGTAAAACATACTTCTTCTAATGCATCTCATGTGGTTTCCAATGCAGGGAAGATTACATCTCCCAAGAAAAAGGTGCCTTCAAGTGGACATCCTACTTCCAAGATGTCAAGACCGAGAACAAGATCAGAGAAGCGTTCACAAATGTGGCCCTAGGATTGGATTACTTGGATGTTGAAATTGAGGTGGATATCTCATTTCCACTAGATGAGACAAAAAAAGATCAAGAAAATCTTATCATGGATATAGAGGTTTCTCAAGTCAAAAATACTCCAACCAAAATGCCTAATAATCGGGTGGTTGCTAGTTCAATTCCTCCCTAACTGACTGAAACGGTAAAAAGGAGAAACACTTACAAACCTGTTGCATTGCTCGTGAAGGAAATTGTTACCAAGTATGCTACTCGGACTCCTAAAGTGAAAAAGATGAAGACTGATGCTAGATTATCTACCGATCCATCAACTGGAAAGGTGACTGTGAAAGTAGCCATATTCAAACCCAAGGAAGGGATTCAGGAGCTGGAAGCTGAAGATTTTGAGGTCACAAAAATGGAACTCAGAGTTCTAAACAGAGATTCTAGGGACCATCTATTTAAATTCTCGGCCGATCACATGCTAGGGCAGTCACAAAAGGATGGAAGGGAGAAACATGAGTTGAAGCGGCTAGTTTCCACTATGGCAAAATTCCTTTCCTCGCTTGCTGATGATGGGATGCTTTTGTTGGCTCAGTCTTCATAGGATTTCGATCCAAATTTAGTTGAGAACCAAAAATTGGTGAAACAAGTGCAGCAAGGTAGACCTCTAATGGAGGTAGTCACATCTTGGGTAAACAACATTGTCACTAAAGGAAGTGCCTTCATCCATGAATTCATTTCTACCTATCTGGGTGGAGAGGGTTTACTTGGTGAGATTCAAACACTGGTTTTGAGTTGGGAGGTAGAAAAAGCAAAGTGTGAGGCAATTGTATTTTAGGTTCAGGAAATAGAGAGCTATGGTGTGACTAAGTTTTTGATTGAAAATTTGATGAAGCTAGTTGATCCATGTATGCTCTTCATTTTAAAATAGAACTTTGGATGGAAGCATACACTGTTCAAAGCCACAATCTCACAAGCCAAGGCAATGGAAAAGTAAGTCCTGGATATGCATGTCTACAAATTGATGAAGGTAACAGAGATGCAGATGCTATGGTTAAGGTCTTCATTGACACCATGCATGTCCTTGGGGAGAATGACGTGTTAACAGTCCAAGACTTCACTAGAATTGCCAACGTGGAGTCCATGTTGCTATTAAATAGGGGGCAGTTACTGAAACAAGCGGACAGAATCAAGGAACTGAGATGGGAGAAGAACGCAACCCGGGTGAAGCTAATAGGCTTAAATAATTTACATATCTAGCCGGCCCAGGAGTTGGTGAATGTATTTTGGTCATGGAACCTTGTGAAGACCGCCACGTCAGATGAACCTGGAAAGAGCTTGTAGTTCTCGGGACAAATTCTTCTTAGTTTTATGTTTTAAGCAGCACGTACATTGAACTCTATTTCTATTTGTATAACTGGTTTTAAGCAGTTTCTTTTCTATTGTCTGAGAAGCTAGGTTTTTCTGGAGACTTTCTTGGACATGAAACTATTAATGCTGGGGCATTAGACTAAAAAGGGGAGAAAATAGATAGGGATAATTAAAGGAGATACATTTCTTTTTTGAAATAGATAGATGACAGATTTTGTTTTTTGAAATAGCTGGTGACTGATTTTTTATGAGACTTTGATCTGATCTTTATGAATACATGGATGCTTAGTATGATTTTGATCTTTGAATCAAATCTAGAATATATGAATTGCTTTGGAAATTTGTATATTTGAATCTGTGCATGTATTATTCATATTAAGTTGCTTTCAGTTTCCTTCTAGTTTATTTTTCTTAAGTTATTCTTTAGGTTGTAATATTTCTGAAGTATTTAATAGGCATTAATTTTCCTCTTAGGTGATTCTTTTAGCTGTTAATTCTGTAAATCACCTCCATACCCAAGAGTATGTGAGCGATCCTTCTGCACTTTCAAGCTAAAAGTGTATAAGTTAATTTCATTGTTGATAATTCCTTGAATATCATACAAGGGAGCTGTACCTTAAGAATTCAGAGGGAAGTAACTTCATGTGCTTACCCAACTGTTGATGAATAGTTTTTCCTCAAAAACATAGAGTCTTTATTTATTCTTATTTAAAAGGAGGAAGACAAATCTGTTCGCCAACACAACTTTAGCTTTCAGAACATGTGCATCACCTCCATAGACATTCTTTAATTTATCCCACACATCTTTTGCATTATCCATGTGTTGTATATCAACATTTTCAACATTAGTTAGGGCACTTGCAATCTCTATCATTACTAAGTTGTGTATCAGCATTTCATTTTTCTCATCTGCAGTAAGCATTCCAGTAGGTGGTCTTTATTATTTAGTAAGATATTCAATTGTTGTCTCTAACAATCCTAAAAAATGTAACTTCATTCTACTTGCCCTTTTATTAAAATTAACCTTGGTAAACTTGGGTTCTTCTTTCCTATACATCTTTGGATCTTTTCCTTAAGTGATTAAACTTTTTGAATCAAGGAACTAATCTCTTACACAAATTGTAGGTATAGGATTGATTACCGAGAGGGGGGGTGAATCAGTAATCACCAACTCCAACTTTATTTCATAGTCTCAATACTTCTTTAACATATTTACCGATTAAGATATGTTGTAACCTATAGCATCATTATTAGTTAACTTAACAATAAGCAATCATGCAATGTATGAAATCATCCATTCAACAATAACACAAGGATTTATCTCATGGAAACCTGATTAGGGTTGAAACTACGGTGTGAGAACAATGCCCATAAAATGTTTTACTCTTCTAAAATATGCTCAGTTAAGAGCCTACCCTACTAAAGGCTCACCTAATAAGGGTTACAAAAGAACTTTTAAATCCTACCCGGTTAAGGGATTTCCTTGAGACCTATTAGAGTCTTTACCCTGTTAGGAGTAACCTAGTTAGAGGATTTTAAACATTCTTTTGTGAATGTCACCTAGTTAGAGGATTTTAAAATAGACTTGTTAGGGTCACCCGATTAGGGATTTTACTATCACAATTGTTAGAGAGTAACAAGCAATAAATTATCTATATTTTGCACTATCCTTTCTAATTCAGATCTAATGAAGTACAATAACATACCAATTCAATTATTTGTTCTTCTTTTTATCCTTCTCTGATCTGTCGATATCCACAATCTTCTTCTTCTCTAGTGTGATATCAGATTCCTTCTTTCTTCTTCCTTAAGTATTTTTCCTCATTCATAAACTCTAAATTCCAATCTGACAATTTGCATCTTTCATATATGATTTAACCATCCATATTTATTTTCTTTACATCCTTGTCAGTTTTGTTAAATGATTAACCATTTTATTTCTTGTAGAAACTTCCCTGATACTCTTTACCTTGATCTTTGCATCATCACCTTTTTATTTAATTTTATCTTTGATTCATCCCTCTTTATTAATTCATCATCTATTCTTCACTATCTCTGATAAGTCCTTATTCAATGTACCGATAAGACAATAGTTTACAAGTAGGTACCTTAATCAAATTACCTTCACCTTTACTCATAACTAATTAATATCTTTAGGAATAGCATCTTTCATCTTAACTTCTTATCATACTTTGATAAAAAATCAAATCATTCATATATCCACCATTGTTAGTCTTAACAGTTACCTGATAAGAAACTTACTTAAATTCTCATTAAAGAAACAATATTTTCCTTCTGATAGACATGGTAACATGTGAAAACATCATGCCAAATTATTTGACATCAATGACAAATATATAATTGATTATCATGTATACTAATCATGTTCTTACTAGTAGCAACCTCCTTCAACATGTTATGCCAATAGCTATGTGGTTATGCCAGCAAAAAACATATATTTTATATATGTGACCCAACATATAGTCATAGGCATAGAAAAAAATTTCATTTATGCCCTTCTTTCCAAGAATTCATTTAAAATTTTCATAAGGTTTCCTTAATGCACTTAAGAAACATTTCCATATCTTTGTAGGCTGAAATGATTGATATATTTGGGTAATATAATAGCACCTTTAATAGAATTAACAACCACATTTTGATATATTGATACTACTACTTTGATTCCATAAGATGTAGAATAAAAAAAAATTATCCTACAAATTATTCTACCATGCTCATACTAATTACATTCATTTTCATTGTGGGAAACATCATCAAGATTCAAGTAAAAATGAGATAAGATATGTCACATTGTAAATTCAACCTCTTACAATCCCACATCGTATGGCACCACTGCTGTAGTTGAATCAAACTCTCCACCTAGGCCTTCACTTCATCTACTTTCTTAGTCACCGTATTTTGTTTGGATTCCTAACTATATGGACTATTTTGATTTAGGAAACATGTAAACCATGGAGACATCTATGTGGAATGCACTTGTCCTATGAATCTACAATCTGAAGGTAGTTGTTGGAGCATTACACCTACTCTTCCTAGAAGTGTAACACCTCCTTTGGAAGGCCACAAACATCAATAATTCTTTGAGTTTGTTGAAACCTTCCTTTTGGCTCCTTTTTTGGTAATCTTGACTATTCTTACAATCTTATTGGTCATTGGGACAACTTGCTGCCATTTACACCCTCTCTCAAGATTAGTGATTGATTTTTCAACTCCATGTTGTTGGTTTAGATCATATTTATTTCACACCATCCACCAACCTCATTCTTTCCTTCATTCTAGTGAGATATGACTTCTTAGTGTTGAAGGGGAGTTATCTTTCAATCTCATATGTACTTTCTTTCATATATTTTGAAGTATCATATCGATAGAAGATTTATCTTTTATATTTTATCTTTTATCTTCTATCATGGTTATTTCTTTATCAATTATCATATCTATCTTGGTTTTCCATGGAGGTGGAATACAAAAATGGGGGTCTAACTTTAGTAGATCTCTTAAACAAGAGCCCCAATATTTTTCTTGTTTCTTTGTGTGTAGGGTCAAAGAGGAGAATGGAGTAGCATGCTAGGAGTATTCAACATTGGAGGGTTGTAAGATCCTCTTACTCTTTATTTTTCATTAAAGAATCATATTTCAATCATTTGGTACTTCATGTTTTTGTTCTTAGTTTGGTTGTTATTATATTTAGTTGTTGTATCAACCTCAAGCACATTTTTGGTATACTATACCCTATCCATACTAGGTGCATGTGCATCATGTTGGCATATTTCATATGCATTTTAGTCCTACACACATGTGTGCATCTTGGAAATGACTCATATATCATATTAGTTGGTCCAAATGACTTGCTCTTTCAATTTTCATGATCTAGATATTTTTGTCATTTTGTATCATTAAGTTATATTATTAGATCAATTTATACATCTAGCTAGCTAGTAGTTCATTTAGATTAATTAATCTTCCTAGCTCACCAAAACTATTACTATATTCACTACAACATTTGGGGTTGAATTTCAATGCCAATTTGCGATGCCACTACAATTTGTGTTTGTTTTTTGTATTTTTTTTTGCAAGTGCTCCCAACGGTGTCATAACAGTGATGATGATGTCATAATTGCGACAACATTTGGTTATAAACAAAAAAAAAAGAAAAAGAAAGTGTCATTTGTAAGTTGTGTGAATTTGAACAGTTGTTGCAAAGACGACACTACACGTTTGCATGGTGCAAAGAGGGCATTCAAGTTTGGCATGTGCAAAGAGGCTGGTACCATGTGGGAAGAGGGGACTGGCACTTGAGGTAGGCATTCGAGCTTTGTCTTCTCATTAACTCAATTTCATTTTGATGGCATTTTTTGATTTAATGGCATGATATGAATGTTAATAGTGGCATTGTTTACATCTTAGCATTTGGAATGCTCAATGACCGACGAGCTTTGAGAGCTAGGGCATCATTGCTATTACCTTCAAGGCATTTTGTGAAGTGTTTGATCTCTCTTTATTTGTTTTTTCTGTTGATATTCACTATGTGGTACTCCCTATTTATGATCATTTCATGAGGAAATGTCTCAAGGGCTCGCGGGCTGCAAGCTAGGGCATCATACATTGTTTATGAGTTCACTGTTTAATACTGGCATTATTTACATCTTTTCATTTGGAATGCTTGATGTCCTGTGAGCTTTGAGAGCTAGGGCATCATTGCTATTACCTTCAAGGCATTGTGTGAAGTGTTTGATCTGTCTTTATTTGTTTTGCTATTGATATTCACTATGTGGTACTCCCTATTTATGATCATTTCATGAGGAAATATCTTGATGGCTCATGGGCTGCAAGCTAGGGCATCATACATTTTTCATGAGCTCATTGTTTAATACTAGCATTGTTTACATCTTTTCATTTGGAATGCTTGATGACCTATGAGCTTTGAGAGCTAGGGCATCATTTCTATTACCTTAAAGGCATTTTGTGAAGTGTTTGATATCTCTTTATTTGTTTTGTTGTTGATATTCACTATGTGGTACTCCCCATTTATGATCATTTCATGAGGAAATGTCTTGATGGCTTGCAGGTTGCAAGCTAGGGCATCATACATTGTTCATGAGCTTACTATTTAATACTGGCATTGTTCATGACCTCACTGTTTAATATCTAGCATCATGCAAACATACATTAATACACTTACTATTTTGAATTTGAGCTTGGGCATCATGCAATTTTATTGTTTTCATTGCATGCTTGCTGTTGTTGCGCACCATATATTATTTTATACACTATTTATTTCATTGAGACCATGAGCTTGGCATTTTTAATGTATTTTTTGTTATTGGATTGATGCTATCATGTTGTTGAGTATGTGTATGGCTTGACTATGAACATGCTTGTAATGTATAGATGATGATCAGTAATATGGTGCTAGGCATTGCTTAGATCCTTTGGCTCTAACCCCATCTTTTCCTTCCTTGCAGGTGTTGGATCATACAAGAGCATACTGGATTGAACCCCGGGTCAACACTTCATTATTTTAGGAAATGTTTGGTACCTTCATTATTTATGTTCATCCACTTATGTATGTTTGCATTCATTCATATTCTTCTGAAAGTTGGCTATTAGTGACCATATAAGACCATTCTTGATGTTTTTGGGTCATTTGATGAAAAGATGTAAATAAGGACATCAGTAATAAAATAGGGATATATTAAGATTTATATCGTAAGTAAAAACATTGCATAGTGGCATTCAGATTAAGTACAATATGAATTCGCATGCCTTTAATTATGATACACTTTTGAAATTATCACTCATTGGTCATTTGACAATTCAAGATATAAGTATTAGAATATAAACTGTTGTAAAAGGAAGAAACACATATGTATCATCATTTAATACAAAATATAAAAGTATACCATAGACACACGGTCGCTATTATAACAACCATCCTCTAATCCCATGGTGTACTAGTCTCAAGGTAAGAATAATTTACTTAAGCCATCATATAAGTATCATCCTAAAGTTTAAATAGACATTGACTATGGATATACAACACTGAGCCATAATAAATTATAGAGTTTCACTACAATTTCTATGTCCACTTACAATCATCCTACTACTTACACTACAATTTCTATGTCCACTGCCATTAAAATATATCACTCCTCTTATTATATAATGTATATGCATACTTGTTTGAAATGTCATACTTGTTGCTCTTAATATTATTACCATTTCACTCAAATTTACATGACATTAAATCCAAGCCCAAAATGTATACATACGTGTAAGTATAGGAGAAGTTGGATTCTGCAACTATTGAAAAACAAAAACTATACCAATAGCAGCTTATGAAAAACTATACTTGTGTTTACCACACCATACCTCAACATCATAATGCTTATCATTTTCAAGCTTTAGTGAGGCTTCATACCATGTATTGTCCACAAATTTGTATGCAACACTGATTTAGGCTGGAGGTAAACTACATGTGTCATGTAAACAACATGGTTGAATGCAATCTCTTTTGCCCGTTTTCAAAAGTTTTCCCACCAATACAAGCGTAAATAATGCATTGAACGTAATCTATGAACACTATGTGGTATGAAGTCTCACTGAAGCTTGAAATATATCACTCCTCATGTTATTGTCAAAATTAAATTCAAATATTTATCAAAACATTTATTCTTGTAGAATTAAGATATCATTATCTCAATAATAAAACAATCTTGCATAATAGCTTTTGAATCACATTAACACACACCCATGTTCTATAGTATAGTTCATTTTATAAGTGTATGGCTTGACTATGCACATGCATAATTGTAGATGAGGATCAGTAATAGGGTACCCGGCATTGCTTAGATCATTTGGATCTAACGCCATCTTTTCCTTCCTTGCAGATTTTGGATCATACAAGAGCATACTGGATTGAACCCCGGTCAACACTTCATTACATCAAGCAATGTTTGGTACCTTCATTATTTATGTTCATCCACTTATGTATGTTTGTATTCATTCATATTCTTCTGAAAGTTGGCTATTAGCGACCATATATGACCATTCTTGATATTTTTGGGTCCTTTGATGAAAAGATGTAAAAGTTTCTTAAAAGTTTATATTTTTTATTTCAATTTTTAAAATCATAAAATGAATAAAATTTAAAGATAACAAATTAAGATAATCTTTGTCTTCACTTAAAAAAAAACACAAAGCTCATAAAGCATGGTAAAAGAGGGCCCTAACTATGGTAAAATGAGAAAGTTGCCACCTTGCACTGCTCTTCATATGGCAACTACTAAGGAATTATGTTATAAAATTTCAAGGCATGAAATTTCATACTTTTTGATATCATACTTTTTTCTCCTTAGCATTGAGTTTACAATGTACCAGGGAGTCAAAGAAAATATATGTACAGTTATAAAATTTCATGCCTTGAAATTTGGCATGAAATTTTATAACATAGTTCCTTAGCATTTTATCTTTATATGACAGCCACGACTTGAGGTAGGTATTTGAGCTTTGCCTTCTCATTAACTCAATTTTATTTTGATGGAATTTGTTGATTTAATGGAAAAATATGAATGTTAATATTGACATTGTTTACATCTTTGCATTTGGAATGTTCGATGACCCACAAGCTTTGAGAGCTAGGGCATCGTTGCTATTACCTTCAAGGCATTGTGTGAAGTGTTTGATCTCTCTTTATTTGTTTTGTTGTTGATATTCACTATGTGGTACTCCTTGTTTATGATCATTTCATGAGAAAATATCTTGACGGCTCATGGGCTACAAGCTAGGGCATCATACATTGTTCATAAGCTCACTGTTTAATACTAGCATTGTTTACATCTTTTTATTTGGAATGCTTGATGACCCATGAGCTTTGAGAGCTAGGGCATCATTTATATTACCTTCAAGGCATTGTGTGAAGTGTTTGATCTCTCTTTATTTGTTTTGCTGTTGATATTCACTATGTGGTACTCCTTGTTTATGATCATTTCATGAGGAAATACCTTGATGGCTCGTGGGCTGCAAGCTAGGGCATCATACATTGTTTATGAGCTCACTATTTAATGTTGGCATTGTTTACATCTTTTCATTTAGAATGCTTGATGACCCATGAGATTTGAGAGCTAGGGCATCGTTGCTATTACCTTTAAGGCATTATGTGAAGTGTTTGATCTCTCTTTATTTGTTTTTTTGTTGATATTCACTATGTGGTACTCCCCGTTTATGATCATTTCATGAGGAAATGTCTTGATGGCTCATGGGTTGCAAGCTAGGGCATCATACATTGTTCATGAGCTCACTATTTAATACTAGCATTATTTACATCTTTTCATTTGGAATGCTTGATGACTTGCAAGCTTTGAGAGCTAGGGCATCATTTCTATTACCTTCAACAAGGCATTGTGTTAAGTGTTTGATCTCTCTTTATTTGTTTTGTTGTTGATATTCACTATGTGGTACTCCCCATTTATGATCATTTCATGAGGAAATGTCTTGATGGCTCATAGGTTACAAGCTAGGGCATCATACATTGTTCATAAGCTCATTGTTTAATAATGGCATTGTTTACATCTTTTCATTTGTAATTCTTGATGACCCATGAGCTTTGAGAGCTAGGGCATCATTTATATTACCTTCAAGGCATTGTGTGAAGTGTTTGATCTCTCTTTATTTGTTTTGTTGTTGATATTCACTATGTGGTACAGCTCCTTGTTTATGATCATTTCATGAGGAAATGTCTTGATGGCTCGTGGACTACAAGCTAGGGCATCATACATTTTTTATGAGCTCACTGTTTAATACTAGCATTGTTTACATCTTTTCATTTGGAATGCTTGATGACCCATGAGCTTTGAGAGCTAGGGCATTGTTGCTATTACCCTCAAGGCATTGTGTAAAGTGCTTGATCTCTCTTTATTTGTTTTTCTGTTGATATTCACTATGTGGTACTCCCCATTTATGATCATTTCATGAGGAAATGTCTTGATGGCTCACAGGCTGCAAGCTAGGGCATCATAAATTGTTCATGAGCTCACTATTTAATACTGACATTGTTTACATCTTTTCATTTGGAATTCTTGATGACCTACGAGCTTTGAGAGCTAGGGCATTGTTTCTATTACCTTCAATAAGGCATTGTGTGAACTGTTTGATCTCTCTTTATTTTTTTTGTTGTTGATATTCACTATGTGGTACTCCCCGTTTACGATCATTTCATGAGAAAATGTCTCGATGGCTCACAGACTGCAAGCTAGGACATCATACATTTTTAATGAGCTCACTGTTTAATATTGGCATTTAAAACATCTTTTCATTTGGAATGCTCAATGACCCACAAGCTTTGAGAGCTAGGGCATCATTTCTATTACCTTCAAGGCATTGTGTGAAGTGTTTGATCTCTCTTTATTTGTTTTGCTATTGATATTCACTATGTGGTACTCCCCGTTTATGATCATTTCATGAGGAAATGTCTTGATGGCTCACGGCCTTGAAGCTAGGGCATCATACATTTTTCATGAGCTAACTGTTTAATACTGGCATTGTTCATGAGCTCACGGTTTAATATCTGGAATCATGCAAACATACATTAATACACTTACTATTTTGAATTTGAGCTCGGGTATCATGCATGCTTGTTGTTGTTGTGCACCATATATTGCTTTATACACTATTTATTTCATTGAGACCATGAGCTTGGCATTTGTAATGTATTTTCTGTTATCGGTAATCAAATAGGGACATCAAATAGGGACATCAGTAATAAAATAATACACTTACTATTTTGAATTTGAGCTCAGGCATCATGCAATGTTATTGTTGTCATTGCATGCTTGTTGTTGTTGTGCACCATAACAACAACAAGAATGAAATGTTATGAAAATTTGAGATTAAATTGGTGAGTTTGTATACTTTCTCCATTTTAAACTAACCTATGACTTCAAAGGAGGAATTATGAAATATAGTTGTAGGTGGTTATCTCTTCTATAATGATGGAGGAGTCAAAGGTAATGATCAATGAGGTTGTTGCTATTAGATCTTACATATATTAATACACTTACTATTTTGAATTTGAGCTTGGGCATCATATATTGTTTTATACACTATTTATTTCATTGAGACCGTGAGCTTGGCATTTGTAATGTATTTCCTGTTATTGGATTAATATTTCCATGTTGTTGAGGTTGTAGATCTCCTTTTACTAATCTTGTATAAACAACATATATACCATGTTGAATCATAGCCTATGAGGTGTTGTTTGATAACACATTTGACATCATACTTTTTGCTCCATTTTGGTCTTGATTCACTCACTGCATGCATATGTTTCCTGAGTGCACATGTTCTGTAGCATAGTTCATTTTAGAAGTGTATGGCTTGACTATGCACATGCATAATTGTAGATGAGGATTAGTAATAGGGTGTCAGGCATTGCTTAGATCCTTTGGATCTAACCCCATCTTTTCCTTGTTGGTTTTGGATCATACAAGAGCATATTGGATTGAACTTCGGGTTAACACTTCATCACTTCAGGAAATATTTGGTACCTTCATTATTTATGTTCATCCACTTATGTATGTTTGCATTCATTCATATTCTTTTGAAAGTTGGCTATTAGTGACCATATAGGACCATTTTTTATGTTTTTGGGTCATTTGATGAAAAGATGTAAATAGGGACATCAGTAATAAAATAGGGATATCTTAATCTTTATGAGCTCAAATTCAAAACAGTAAGTGTATTATTTTATTACTAATGTCCCTATTTTATTACTGATGTCCCTATTTTGAGGTGTTTGATTGTTTCTATTACCTTCAAGGCATTGTGTGAAGTGTTTGATCTCTCTTTATTTGTTTTGTTGTGCATATACCTTCTCCGATCAACTCTGATATGCACAAGTGATGAAATTTCATATTTTCCTAAGCAGTACTTTGAGCTTTCCTAGCAACACATGTACTATTGTGAAAATCATCGCAAGTCCATTTGTTGCAGGAAAGCTCACAGTACACATGTCTGGATGTCTGCATGTTTTTCACCTATTCATATACCAAATGATGAATGCTCAATTTTTGTAATGGAAAATCATTAGAACCGTCCATATAAGACCTTCATTATTTATGTTCATCCACTTATGTATGTTTGCATTCATTTATATTCTTCTGAAAGTTAGCTATTAGCAACCATATAGGACCATTCTTGATGTTTTTGGATCATTTGATGAAAAGATGTAAATAGGGACATCAGTAATAAAATAGGGATTGTTGTCATTGCATGCTTGTTGTTGTTGTGCACCATATATTGTTTTATACACTATTTATTTCATTGAGACTATGAGCTTGGTTTTTCTTTCAGAAGTGTATGGCTTGACTATGCACATGCATAATTGTAGATGAGGATCAGCAATAGGATGTCATTCATTGCTTAGATATTTTTTATCTAACCCCCATCTCTCTTTTCTTTGCAGGTTTTGGATCACATAGGGGCACACTAGATTCATACCCAGGTCAAAAATTCATCACTTCAGGCAATGTCTGACACCATTATTATTTATGTTCATCCTCGTATGTATGCTTGTACTCTTGCATTTTCTTCTAGAAGTTATTTTCCTTGTATAGTATATACAAGTTATTTTTCATATATATACATGTAATTTTTAGATGCAAAAATTTATTTTCCTTTACATGTATCTTTGCATGAAATGAACACAAATTAAACAAGATCATCTAATAATGAAAACTAGGGTACTGTAGTCACTCATCTAGTAATTAGTTCCCCAAACCATTACTAAGGGTTGAACATAAGTCTAAGTCCCCAAACCTATTGTTCTATGTGTATAAAACAATATATGGTGCACAACAACAGTAAGCATGCAATGACAGCAATAACATTGCATGATGCCCGAGCTCAAATTCAAAATAGTAAGTGTATTAATGTATGATCTAATAGTAGCAAGCTCATTGATCATTACCTTTCACTCCTCCATCATTATAGAAGAGATAACTACCTACAACTAGGGCATATGCATTTTTTATGAGCTCACTGTTTGAGCACCTCATGTCCCTATTTGATAGGTCGATGCTCAAATAGTGAGCTCATAAATAATGCATGATGACCTAGCTTGTAGCCCGCAAGCCATCAAGACATTTCCTTGTGAAATGATCATAAACAGGGAGTACCACATAGTGAATATCAACAACAAAACAAATAAAGAGAGATCAAACACTTCACACAATATATGTTGTTTTATAAGATTTTATTAATACTAAATCTATTATTTATGAGCTCACTGTTTGAGCACCTCATGTCTCTATTTGATTGGTCGGTGCTCAAATAGTGAGCTCATAAATAATGCATGATGCCCTAGCTTGCAACCCACAAGCCATCAAGACATTTCCTCATGAAATGATCATAAACAGGGAGTACCACATAGTGAATATCAACTACAAAACAAATAAAGAGAGATCAAACACTTCACACAATATATGTTGTTTTATAAGATTTTATTAAGAATAAATCTATTTTTTATGAGCTCACTGTTTGAGCACCTCATGTCCCTATTTGATTGGTCAGTGCTCAAATAGTGAGCACATAAATAATGCATGATGCCCTAGCTTGCAGCCCGCAAGCCATCAAGACATTTCCTCATGAAATGATCATAAACAAGGAGTACCACATAGTGAATATCAACAAAAAAATAAATAAAGAGAGATCAAACATGTCACACAATATATGTTGTTTTATAAGATTTTGTTAAGACTAAATATATTATTTTATGAGCTCACTATTTGAGCACCTCATGTCCCTATTTGATTGGTCAGTGCTTTGTTTGTTATATTGATGCTATTAGATCAAATAGGGACATCAGTAATAAAATAATGCACTTACTATTTTGAATTTGAGCTCATAAAGATTAAGATATCCTACTATTTTGAATTTCTATGTGCTTTGAGCCAATAAAATTTTTGTAATTTTGTAATTTTGAAAAAGAAAGTGTCATTTGTAATTTTTGTGAATTCAAAGAGCTATCATGAAGACGGCACTGTACTTTTGCGTGGCACGAAGAGGGAATTCGAGTTTGGCATGCGCGAAGAGGCCAACACCGTTTGGAAAGAGGGCACTGGCACTTGAGGTAGGCATTCAAGATTTGTCTTCTCATTAACTCAATTTCATTTTGATGGTATTTGTTGATTTAATGGCACAATATGAATGTTAATAGTGCACATTGTTTACATCTTAGCATTTAGAATGCTCGATGACCCGCAAGCTTTGAGAGCTAGGGCATCGTTGCTATTACCTTCAAGGCATTGTGTGAAGTTTTTGATCTCTCTTTATTTGTTTTGTTTTTTATATTCACTATGTGGTACTCCACGTTTATGATCATTTCATGAGGAAATGTCTTGATGGCTCATGGGCTGCAAACTAGGGCATCATACATTGTTCATGAGCTCACTGTTTAATACTGGCATTGTTCGTGAGCTCACTGTTTAATATCTGGCATCATGAAAACATACATTAATACACTTACTATTTTGAATTTGAGCTTAGACATCATGCAATGTTATTGTTGTCATTGCATGCTTACTGTTGTTGTGCACCATATACTATTTTATACACTCTTTATTTCATTGAGACCGTGAGCTCGGCATTTGTAATGTATTTTTTGTTATTGGATTAATGCTATAATGTTGTTGAGTTTGTGTATGGCTTGACTATGCACATTCTTGTAATGTATAGATGATGATCAATAATATGGTGTCAGGCATTGCTTAGATCCTTTGGATCTAACCCCATCATTTCCTTCCTTGCAGGTTTTGGATCATACAGGAGCATACTGGATTGAACCCTGGGTCAACACTTCATTACTTTAGGCAATGTTTGGTACCTTCATTATTTATGTTCATCCACTTATGTATGTTTCCATTCATTCATATTATTTTGAAAGTTGGCTATTAGTGACCATATAGGACCATTGTTGATGTTTTTGGGTCATTTGATGAAAAGATGTAAATAGGGACATCAGTAATAAAATAGGGATATCTTAATCTTTATGAGCTCAAATTCAAAATAGTAAGAGTATTATTTTATTATTGATGTCCCTATTTTATTACTGATTTCCCTATTTTGAAGTGTTTGATCATTTCTATTACCTTCCAGGCATTGTGTGAAGTGTTTGATCTCTCTTTATTTGTTTTATTATGCATATACCTTCTCTGATCAACTCTGATATGCACAGGTGATGAAAATTCATATTTTCATAAGCAGTACTTTGAGCTTTCCTACCAACACATGTACTATTGTGAAAATCATCACAAGTCCATTTGTTGAAGGAAAGCTCACAGTACACATGTTTGGATGTTTGCATGTTTTTCACCTATTCATATACCAAATGATGAATTCTCAATTGTTGTAATGGCAAAGCATTAGAACCGTCCATATAGGACCTTCATTATTTATGTTCATCCACTTATGTATGTTTGCATTCATTTATATTCTTTTGAAAGATGGCTATTAGCGACTATATAGGACCATTCTTGATATTTTTGGGTCATTTGATGAAAAGATCTAAATAGGGACATCAATAATAAAATAGGGATTATTGTCATTGCATGCTTGTTGTTATTGTGCACCATATATTGTTTTATACACTATTTATTTCATTGAGATTGTGAGCTTGGTTTTTCTTTTAGAAGTGTATGGCTTGACTATGCACATGCATAATTGTAGATGAGGATCAGTAATAGGATGTCATTCATTTCTTAGATATTTTTTATCTAACCCCCATCTCTCTTTTCTTTGCAGGTTCTAGATCACATAGGGGCACACTAGATTCATACCCGGGTCAAAAATTCATCACTTCAGGCAATGCCTGGCACCCTTATTATTTATGTTCATCCTCTTATGTATGCCTGTACTCTTGTATTTTCTTCTAAAAATTATTTTCCTTGTATAGTATATACAAGTTATTTTTCATATATATACATGTAATCTTTAGATGCAAAATTTTTTTTTCCTTTGCATGTATCTTTGCATGAAATGAACACAAATTAAACAAGATCATCTAATAATGCAAACTAGAGTACTGTAGTCACTCATCTAATAATTAGTTCCCCAAACCATTACTAAGGTTTGAACATAAGTCTAAGTCCCCAAACCTATTGTTCTATGTGTATAAAATAATATATGGTGCACAACAGCAGAAAGCATGCAATGACAGCAATAACATTACATGATGCCTCAGCTCAAATTCAAAATAGTAAGTGTATTAATGTATGATCTAATAGCAGCAAGCTCATTGATCATTACCTTTCACTCCTCCATCATTATAGAAGAGATAACTACCTACAACTAAGGCATCATGCATTTTTTATGAGCTCACTGTTTGAGCACCTCATGTCCCTATTTGATTGGCTAGTGCTCAAACAGTGAGCTCATAAATAATACATGATGCCCTAGCTTGTAGCCCGCAAGCCATCAAGACATTTGAGGTAGGCATTCAAGCTTTGTCTTCTCATTAACTCAATTTCATTTTGATGGCATTTGTTGATTTAATGGCACAATATGAATGTTAATAGTGTGCATTGTTTACATCTTAGCATTTGGAATGCTCGATGACCTGCAAGCTTTGAGAGCTAGGGCATCATTTCTATTACCTTCAAGGCATTGTGTGAAGTGTTTGATCTCTCTTTATTTGTTTTGTTGTTGATATTCACTATGTGGTACTCCCCGTTTATGATCATTTCATGAGGAAATGTCTTGATGGATCACGGGTTGCAAGCTAGGGCATCATACATTGTTCATGAGCTCACTATTTAATACTGGCATTGTTCATGAGCTCACTATTTAATACTGGCATTGTTCTTGATCTCACTATTTAATATCTGGAATCATGAAAACATACATTAATACACTTACTATTTTGAATTTGAGCTTGGGCATCATGCAATTTTATTGTTGTCATTACATGCTTGTTGCTGTTGTGTACCATATATTGTTTTATACACTATTTATTTCATTGAGACCGTGAGCTTGGCTTTTGTAATGTATTTTTTGTTATTGGATTAATGTTATCATGTTGTTGAGTCTGTGTATGGCTTGACTATGCACATGCTTGTAATGTATAAATGATGATCAGTAATATGGTGCTAGGAATTGCTTAGACCCTTTGGATCTAACCCCATCTTTTCCTTCCTTATAGGTTTTCGATCATACAAGAGCATACTGGATTGAACCTCGGGTCAACACTTCATTACTTCAGGCAATATCTGGTACCTTCATTATTTATGTTCATCCACTTATGTATGTTTTCATTCATTCATATTCTTCTAAAAGTTGGCTATTAGTGACCATATAGGACCATTCTTGATGGTTTTGGGTCATTTGATGAAAAGATGTAAATAGGGACATCAATAATAAAATAGGCTATGTAAATGCTACTAGGCCAACCCAATCAGCCCAACAAAATGTGTCATGTTTATCTTTGTCAAATACACTCATTCACCATTTTATTCTTCTGGTGCTCCTAATGAGCATAGCGAGAGGCCAGAGAATCTTACAAGCCTAAAATGTCAGTATATCACTATATGGCCTCATAATTACTAAGCCAAAGGGGTTTTCTGATTCAAAAGACTTAGCAGCCTCCAGGGTCATTTTCTTTTCTATTGCATTAACTTGACGTCTACTAAAAACATTATGACTGTGCATCCCTCTGCTCATCTCTTCAATTTTTGTTTTCGTAGATTTCACCACCTGATGTTCCTTTTTGGTAAGAGATGGTTGTGAAAAAAGATATTTTTATTTTTCATTCTAAGAAGATCTAGAGTGATTTTGAGTCACATAGGAAATGCACTGATCCTTCCACGAGTGTTATTCTGACGAGTTCTGATCACTTTTCAAACATAAAATTATCTATTGAGTCAAGATCACTTGACAAACATAAAATTGTATGCAGGCCATTCTTCTGAGAGTCAAGAACATTTCCATCCATCTCTTACTGAAAAGGAACATCAGATGGTGGAATCTATGAAAACAAAAATTGAAGAGATGAGCAGAGGGATGCGCAGTCATAATTTTTCTTTATGTGTGTCTCCCAATCCTCAAACAACCACAACCTAGGGTTCTTCATAGCATATCATCTAAGCCATGTACCAGTTACAACCACTACTTCTATAGGGTATTCTAATTCTTCACCATTGATAACCGAGTGATCTAATTTCTTTTTTGTCTCAACACAATGACACACATAAAGAACCTGCACATAAACATGACAAATGAGAAACATAAATGTAGATATCACAAGAGCTAAGAAACATAAATGTAGATATCCAAAAAATTGTGACCATGATGCCTACATTTATGTTTCTCAGCTGTTGTATCCCAGGACCCCTTATGACCCTTTACGATCCCTAAGAATACATTTTAGAGGTCTTATAATGTCGTAAAGGGTCATAAGAGGCTCCTAGGAGGAGTTAGATGAGCTTCCACCTTCACGTAGTTGGCCCTGTTAAGTAGAGAATGTTAAACTATTCTCAAAATAAAGAGAAGCTCAATAATTTAAGATTTGAATCCACATATGAAAAATATATTGATCTATCTCAATAGCTACCAAATCAATAGATCTTTTCCAAGAACCCAATCGTAAAGAAACACCACAGACCACACTGCAAACCCATTGTGAAAAGGCATCCAATGTCTCATAAGTTGCATCAAACAACCCACTTTCTATAATCTAAGTCCCTCAACTCGGTTCACCAAGAAGAAGACTTCTCCCAAGTCATCACGGACACCATAGTTGATTAACATTGCACTAGCAACAGCCAAAAAACAATAATGGATATCTGTCAAAACAATCCAACATCTAGTTGTCGCATGTACAGCATCGTTGTCATTGAAAAATTATAAATGACGGATAGTCATCATAAAATTTTGATGGGTATCTGTCGGATGCATAACATCGATGTCGTTAAAAAAACAAATGATGTATATCCATCACACACTTACGACGGGTATCCGTCGGACTAACAGCATCTCCATCGACACAAAAATTACAAACGATAGTAACCCATCGGACGATTCTGACGATTCGTCATCATTTTTATTTTTTTACGACGGATAGGTGTCACAATTGGGATGGCCACAAATAGATCCAATGCCAAGTTTTCCTTTTTGGCACACCCTTTTTGCAACATCCAATGTCATCGTAATTACAACGCCAATCGAAACTGTCCATTTTTTTAATTGCAAAACTGCAATGTCAGGTGGTGTCATTATATCGACAGTTCACCATCCCAATTAAGACGGTCTGACGTCAGAAAAAGGTCTCAAATATACTAGTGATTGATGTAGCATTGGACCATTCACCCCTTGGGATTCCATCAATATCAAGAGTAGGAAAATCCCTTCTCTACATTTTGTTGAACCCGATGTGAAACATATTTCATCTTTGGTTTTGAATTTTGTAAACTTGTTTTCTTTTCAAGTGATTTCCAGAGTGTTTTCAACCTCTTCCATGAACTTCAAAACTCACACCACTTCAAAAATCATGAGGAGATCTTCAAGAAAAAACTTTCCTTCTAAGTGATAGATTCCTACTAATCAGGCCCTATTTTATAGTGAATTTGGATCCTAAAAACCATTTTGGTTCTTATATGGAAATATGTGGTATCAACACTAGATCTGTCTCTCAACATATCTCATGAAATAATACTCAATTTTATTCCCCTCATGGGTCTCCTCATGCTACAAAACATGAATTTACTCTCATAGTTATGTTCACCAAGACTGAGTCTCTTGAGGAGAACTTTAGGTACTTAGGTCTTTCTTAGTAAAAAATGGTAGCCTCGAGGTTGTCTCTTTCATTAATAATTTGAGTGAGATGTTTATCTTAGATGAAAAATTCCTTGAGGCATTAATGGAATGAAGCATAATTATGGGAGCTCATGTATCTTCCACTTTACTTAATCCCTAAGACACTCAATCCAATGGTACTACTTCAAAAATCAATGTTGTTATTCCTAGGATATATTTGCATATAGTAAAAATGGTGCTAGTATTCTTACTAGCCTTGGTGATATTTCTAATTCTAGTACAAGTCTTGACATTGGTTTTGTGTCTCATCTGCCACTCATGATACTATTGGCAAGGCTTATCCTCCTCTTCCTCCTTCGCCTCATAATCTTGTTATGAATACCATATTGCAAAAAATGGGTTGGCTCTAGCAAAAACTCACCAATCTTACAACTATTACTAATAAATCTTCTCTCCCACCAAATTATCATTTCCATCTCCTTGTTATGCAAGTCCTTGACACTGCATTTCCTCAATGGGATGAGTCACTAAAGTTTGGTCGATATAATGGTAATGGGGATCCACATCTAAACATTGATTCTTTTCTAAAATTATGCAATGACTACCACAATGTAGCCTATATATTGCTTGATTTTTTCTCTTGGTCTCTTAAGGGGACCATGTTAGAATGATATATCTCTCTTCCAAACTAGTATGTTCAAATATTCAATCAATTGATGGATGTGTTTCTCAAATTCTTTCAAGAAAACATTGGCAACAAGGTCACCATTGTTGACCTTTTTCATTATAATAAAATCCAAATGATAAGATAATATACTTTTTTTGAGGTAGCAATCTATATCTACAAAATTTCTTTGTTCCTTTGTAAATCATGACCTTCAAAGGATGTTCAATAGTAATCTGCAGCTAGCATTGAGAGAGAAACTTTTCTTAAATAGATAACCAAATATTACTAGTCTTTGTAGCACTCTAAATTATTATCAACATATAAGGGCTCAGTTTCAAGATTCTACTTTGAATTCTCATATTGATTCCTTCAAAGGTGCATCTTCCTTGGGTAGATGTCAGAAAAATAAAGTTGTGGCCATTGTGATTATAGTCCTTAGGTCTCAAAGAAAAACTACTTTGATACTCAATGGAATCAATTGTTCACTAAGATAATAGATTCCTATTTGAGCATATTGCAGATTTTATTGAAAGACAACTTGGTGACCCTCCCCAAGATCAAACCTATTTTTCATAATAGGCCATATACTCTCACTAACCTGTGATGGTTGAAAGTTGTACTAGTGTCACCATATTTCTAGCTATTACACTAAATGTTCTTTCCACAACACATTATCCAAGACCATATCGATAGAGGTGTCATTCATGTTAGAGAAAAGAAGAAAAAATATAATAAGTCAATGGATAAGACAATTAGCATGATTCAAATCTATACTAATCCATTTCCACTACATGTAAAAAACTTCATTTTTGAATCATCCTCTCCTACATAGAGTGATAGTCCATTTTTTAACATGGTCATCATCACTCTGATCTTGTCTTCTAACCATAGGACTAAAAATGTGGACTTAAGGTTCCCACCTCTGAACTTTCTCTATTGTGGAAACCCTTCTCCTCTATACATCCCTGCAAAGATTAATAAAAATTCCATTAGGGGAATTATGGTTAATCTAACCCATAGAATTGATGCAATTATGAAGGAGGTCCTCTTCATGAATGGGTTCATTGAGTGAGGTATGAGTAAAAAGATACCATATAAACACATAATGGACTTTCTATACCCCTGATGTGGTCCACCACCTTGATGGTCTTCATTGAACCCAAGGAAATATGAACAAATTTTGTTGTCATCCCTAAGTCAAACCTCTTCCATACGAAGCTAGGCATCCCATGGATAGTTTTTATGGGGGAAGTCCCCTTGATTGTTCACAAATATTTTAATTTCTTCAAGGGTATTGTACATATAATCTAGGATACTATATATCAAGTCTTGGTGTCCCATGGAAACTTTCTTCTTGATCATCTTTTGTCTTCTCTAGTGGGAATCTTTCTTCATTAGGTGTATCTATTGTTTAAATAATATTAAATGTATAAAATTGGGGAACTATCTTATACTTTATTTTAATTTGTAGCACATAAGAGCCCTCGCACTTTTGTTCCTACTCTTTTCCTACATGCATGCTCCTTATGGAAAACCTCCTCATTATTCAAAGACCATGTATTCTCCAATGATGCATCCTATTCTTGCTAATACACCAAGAATGAACAAGGGAAAGGCACCTGCATTGCCAAAGTATAAGGCTTATCCTCCTCTTGAGCTTCTCATCCTTGAAAAAATCCCTCTCCCTATTGTTTATGGAAAGGGTAAGTAGTCACCACATTCTCTCTCTTCTCCAATGGTATTTTTTTATCATCCTCTGACAATACCCCTATTACTCCAACTATTCCCAAAGAAAAATGAGTAAGGGCATCCATGGTTGATCCTACAATCATTTTTTGGTAGTACCTACCACTCCATCAATGGGACCTTCTTCTCTTCTAATTATCATGTTGATGACCTCTTCTATGGATAAAAATATTATTGAGCCTCCTCACACTTCTCTTCCTAGTATACATCTACACAAAAACCAAACTGCACATGAGTGTAAGCATCATTGTTAGGAAAGGACTTTGGAATGCGGAGCTTCTTTGAAGTCCGAGAGTGATTTCTAGCTTCCCATGTTCACTTTGTCTTATTTTACTCCCAATCATATCACATCCACATCTCATACCACACCATCCTCTCTATTTATTCTAGCTACTCCAAGGTCTATTGATGGCCCTCACCCTAAAATGTTACTTGTCTTAATCTCTCCATCCTTAGAGGCATCACTTGTTACCTCACTTCTTGGTATCCTGCCAATATCCCAACCTATTAATATGTTTCATATTTAGGTTGTGTCCAATGTAGTCATTTCTTCTCATCTTTTTCCATGTGTAGACCCTCACCAAAAATTTTGCAAGTTCATTAGGCCTGCTATATTGGAAATTAAATCTTATCCTCCATCATTCAAGTGTAATTTAAATCATGGTCATGTTCCTAAATTTTATTGTCAAAAGTTGGTTCTTGTGACTTCTCCATCTACACCAATGTTTATAGTTGAGGAGGCTTTGCCTTCTCTATAGTTTTACATTTCCCCTTTTCTAGAGGTTGTAAATATGGCTCCTCATTCACTACCTAAAGTCAAGCTGCCTGCATCATTTGAGGTATTTATGTTTGACTCACTTGAGGATATTCTACTATTGTCATTTATCTTCACAAGACTATTGGATCTTGCTTCAATGAAGATATTGTATGAAAATATCAAGGAATCTCCATCCTTTTCTATTCTTTTTGGTGAGGCACTTGTAGTTATTTTAGCATATGTACCTCTTTAGGATTTTCATCCCTTCCACTATGATGAATATTGGGAGGATGATGATTTGTTAGTGTAAGATTGTTGAAATAGGCCCTCTTGTTATCTTTTGGTTAGAGTGTGCACATATGTATTCCCTTGTTCTTTTCTTTATTTTTTGTGCTCTTCTAAAGAACCCAAGTTACTCCTTACTTGCTTAGAAATAATAGATTTATCTATTCTACACTTCTTATTTTTATTATCCAATTCCTCTATATGTTGTATCTTAATTTTTGGTATTCTAAGATAATGCAAAGTGTTAGGGGCATTTAAGGATTCTCCCTTATCGACCCAGATTTTTATTTTATCTTTTCCTTCATGGACTCTTCTTTTGGTCTGAAAACTTTAGGACCATGATGAGTAGCTCATCTATAGATATGCAATAACTATTTTTTATTATATGCTAATGATAACTAATTAGCTTCACTACCTCAAATTTTACCACTTACATCCCTTCATGTATGTATGTTTGACTCCCTTGAGGATATTCTAGTGTTTCCAATTATCTTCACAAGACCATTGGATCTTACTTCAATGGAGCTATTCGATGAAAATGTCAAGGAATATTCGTCATTTTCTCTACTTGTTGGTCAGGCACTAGGGGTTTTTTTTAGCATTCATACCTCTTTAGGATTTCCCTCCCACCCCCTATGATGAATATTGGGAGGATGATTATTTATTGGTGAGGAATAATTTAAATAGGCCCTCTTCTTATATTTTAATTAGAGTGTTCATGTATGTGTTCCCATGTTCTTGTCTTTATTTTTTGTGCTCTTCTAAAGAACCTAAGTTGCTCCTTAGGTTATTGAAAATAAGGGATTTATCTGTTGTATACATATTCTTTATGTTATCTATTTCCTCTATCTATTGTATCTTGATTTTTTCTATTCTATAATGATGCAAAGAGTTAGGGGCATTTAAGCCTTCCTCCACGTTGACCCAATTTTTTATTTTATCTTTTCCTTCATGGGATCTTCTTCATATCCAAAAACTTTAGGACCATGATGAGAATCTCATCTACATATATGCACTAACTATTTTTATTACTATGGATTCTTCAAATACCAATTAATTAGGTTCACTATCTCGGTTTGAGCCTCATGTGTCCTTTGAGGTGTGTATGTTTAACTCCCTTGAGGATATTTTAGTGTGGTCAATTATCTTCACAAGGCCATTAGCTCTTCCTTAAATGAAGCCATTGGATGAAAATTTCAAGGAATCTTCATCCATTTTTCTTCTAGTGAGGCACTTGGAGCTATTTTAGTAGTCATACCTATTTAGGATTTCTCTCCCTCCTCCTACAATGAAGATTGGGAGAATGATGATCTGTTAGTGTAGAATAATTGAAATAGACCCTCTTATTATCTTTTGATTAAAGTGTGTGCATATGTGTTCCAATATGCATGTCTTTATTTTTTGTGCTCTTCTAAAGATCCCAAGTTACTGCTTAGGTTCTTGGAAACAAGGGATTTATCTACTATACACTTGTTCTTTTTTTAATATAATTCCTTTATTTGTTGTATCTTTATTTTTGGCATTCTAGGATGATGCAAACTGTTGGTGGAATTTAGGCCTTCTTCCATGTTGACCCAAGTTTTTACTTTATCTTTTCCTTCATGGTCTCTTCTTTAGATCTAAAAAATTTAGGACCATGATGAGTAGCTCATATACAATATACACTAACTATTTTTTTCTTCTATGGGTTCTCCTAACACCAAATAATCAAGTTCACTACCTCAAGTTGATCCACCTTCATCCTTTGAGGTTTGTATGTTTGACTCCCTTGAGTATATTCTAGTGTTGTTAGTTATCTTCACATGCCTTTTGGGTCTTTCTTTAATGGATATGTTGGATTAAAATGTCAATGCATCTTCATCCCTTTCTCTGCCTTTTGGTGAGGCACTTGGGGCTATTTTTAGAAGTTTTACAACTTTAGGATTTCCTTCCCTCCCCCTATGATGAATATTGGGTTGACAATGATCTATTAGCGTAGGATCATTTAAATAGGTCCTCTTCTTATCTCTCAATTAGAGTGTGCATGTATGATTTCCCCTGTTCTTATCTTTATTTTTTGTGCTCTTCTGAAGAACCCAAGTTACTCCTTAGGTTCTTGGAAATGAGGGATTTATCCATTGTACATTTATTTATTTTTAATCTAATTCCTTTATCTTTTGTATCTTGATTTTTGGCATTCTAGGATGATGCAAAGCTTTAGGGGCATTTAGGCCTTCTTCCATGTTGACCCAAATTTTTATTTTATCTTTTCCTTCATTGGCTTTTCTTTAGATCTAAAAAATTTAGGGCCATGATGAGTAGCTCATATATAGATATACACTAATTATTTTTTCTACTATGCTAACGCCAACGAATCAGGTTTACTACCTTAGGTTGAGCCACTTGCATCCTTTGAGGTGTGTATGTTTGAATCCCTTGAGGATATTCTACATTTTTCATTTATCTAGCTTCAATGGAGTTGTTGGATGAAAATGTCAAGGCATTTGCATCCTTTGTGTTGCCTACTAGTGAGGCACTTGGGATTGTTTTAGCAATTGTACCTCTTTAGGCTTTCCTTCCATCCCTCTATGATGAATATTGTGAGGATGATGATCTATTAATGTAGGATCGTTGAAATAGGACATCTTCTTATCTTTTGATTAGAGTGTGTGTGTATGTGTTCCTCTATTCTTGTCTTTATTTTTTGTGCTCTTTTGAATAACCCAAGTTACTCCTTCGGTGCTTAGAAATGGGGGACTTATCTATTATAAAATTCTTCTCCTTTTTTTTATCTAATTCCTCTATTTATTCTATCTTGATTTTAGGCATTCTAGGATGATGTAAAGCATTAGGGGCATTTAAGCCTTGTTCCATGTTGACCCAAATTTTTATTTTATCTTTTCCTTTAGGGGCTCGTCTTCATATCCAAAAACTTTAGGACCATGATGAGTATCTCATCTACAGATATACACTAACTATTTTTATTGTTATGGGTTCTTCTAAGTCCAACTAATCAGATCTCCTTGTCTCTTTGCATGTTTCGTGATGTTGTGGGTATCATGTGTCATATGTTATAAGGTGTCATTCTATGTAAACATCTCATTATGTTGATATGATATAGAATTCTTTTCTCCTCAAAATAGCTCATGTTTCCTAATGTGCAACTCGTCCCATTCTAGGAGGGCTATAATATTTGTGAAATCTACATTTCTAACTTTAAAAATTATTCATGTCTTTCCTTTGTGGGGGCCAATCCACTATATGTTTTTTTAAGGGGGCCATTCTACTATCTTATTTAATCTATTGCCTTTGTGGGGGCTAATCCATGATTTGTTTGCCTTTGTGAAGGCCAATCCACTATCTTATTTTATCTACCCTTGTGGGAACCAAACCATTATCTAAATTAGTTAATCTTTTTTCACCCTATCATACGGTATTTATCATAAAACAAATTGCTACCCACACCAACATAATCTCAATCATCACTATTTCGTGATCTATATCGGATCACCATCATTTAATCTTTTTTATCAAATTTGAAATTCTTCATGTACCATCTTAAATTGGATTCACTTCAATTTATGAACTTTTAGCTCCTCTTTAGTGTGTTTGCATTACACATTTGCACTTGGAGCACACACTTTTATTTTTCTTTCTCTCTCTCCTAGGCGAAATTGAGGTAGGACCTAACACTTTCTCCTTGATTTCCCTTTCTCTCACTCATAGGTCGAGGTAGGATCTCATTTCTATGCACCCTCCTCTTTCTAGGCCCCATTTTCTTGAATCTAGCCTTGATTTATCAAACCACGATACACATTACACTTGGATCCTCTGTAGTTCTAGAAGCCTGGGTTACAAACCCAAGACTCTGGCCTCCCACAGGGGTAATTTTGGAAATTCACTAAAAAAAGGCATCCAATGCCTCATTTTCCTCATGATGGATGATGATGGAAGCAAGGTACAAGAATTGTGTACATCCCAATCTGACATAGAGAAATTGCAAGGTGGAAGCTAAAGGCTTAATCTAATTCTTTCATTGCAAAGTGAGGCCTTCATTTACATTTCTTCAATTCAAGCATTCAAGTATTACATGACATCATGGAGATGCAAGGGGATCATGAAGATGGTTAGAGTACTTTAGCCTTGGGGGCTTGGTATGCTTTTTGTACTATATTCAGATCCGATCTGTCTCTTCATATTTTTTACACATTTAAATTTACAAGAACACTTACATGCTAGGGTTTCAATCATGAGAGTAGATTCTTAGCATTTACTAGATCTTTTACATTCTAGATCTATGATCTAGGGTTCACAAGCACTAACTACACACACAATATCTTTCCTAATGGCTATTCATGGAGATTGAAATCACCAAAATAGGGGTTTGACTAAGGAAAACTCCTTCATAGCCACCCACACACACCAATTCTATAACAGACTTGCAAGTTATCAGTTTGGCGATCACAGATTTGGAATCTACTCTTTGAGACATTATCAAAGAAGTTGGGTCGACTTGGCTATGGTATCCTAGAAACATGATGACATGGTCGACCTCTTCCTAGAGGTCTAAGAAAAATAGCATTTTCTAGGTTTTGTGTTGTGATCGTTTATCCACAGTTGTAAGTTTTGTCATAGTCTCAGATCCATGATTTTCAGAGCAAAAAGTCATATTTAATTTCTTATTTCAAGGTAGGTACCCTATCATTGGTTGTATCAATTAAGATAGATCTATTTCTATATCTTAATTGGGTTGATTACATTTAGTTGGTTCCTAGACTCATCTTAGACTTCTTTCTTAATCAATTTTTTCAATTTTTGTCATCTTCATTGCATATCTATAATTGGATTACATTGCATGAAAGAGGCCTTACTAGTATACTTCCTTAATATAAATTGAGTTTATCATTTTCATCCCTTATCACCTTTGGGTTTTGCTAATCTAACCTAGGTCATATTGAGAGTTATGCTCAAAAGCCCCTCTTTCTCTTGTATTGAATGGCTTAGGGAGAAAGTGTTAAACTTGATTATATACCTAGTTTGCATTGTTAGACTCATTGGTACCATGTCCCCCCTAAACACTTCATCTAACATGTTTGTCTATAGCTAACATATTATGATACAACTTAGTACTATCTCATGAATGTTTAGGTCCTTTCCCTAGGGATAACTCTAGATGGAAAGAAGATTTTGCTACATCTTCATATCTTGGTATAATTTTTCTTATCTCTTTTCTCTCTATTTTAGCTCGCATCTCACTATTGATGTGATTGATAAAATGGGAAAAAATGTAACTTCTTAAATTGTACCTAGTGTAATTCTATGTTTTATGGTACCTTTGTTTTAGTAGAATCAAAATCTCCACCCAAGTGTTAGGAAATGGGTGTCTCAACCTTACAATAATAAAAATTTACTATTAAAACATGAGCGATAGGGGTTTGGGGGTTGTCCCCAACTATCAAATGTTGAAGGGAAGCACCCCAACCATGGGGCTTTGGGGGTGTCACCCCCATCTTGGGGGTTTCAAGGGGTCCCCCCCTTGCCACTCCGGTTCCATGATCAATTGGGGATCCAAGGGGAAACTTGCCCCAGCGAGGATTTTCAGGGGAAGCATCCTTGAAACAAATTTCCATATATAATGTGTCATTGTGAATCTTGATTGTTTATTATTAGGTCAAAGATACAATGGTGGATATTTTGTGCACCACTTATGGGTGGTTATCCCGTTATTTTTAATAACATTTGATGATTTCATGTTTTGTATCTCCTATATATTAGGTGTTTGAGAGGCATTATGATGTATTGTAGGATTTTGATAGCTATTGATCTACCTCTAAATCTTTGTTGGTGATACTCATGTGACAAGATTGCTCTAGTATATTGTACTAGGTTATTGATGTCACAATAATATATTGGGTATCTTTTCGAGTGTGGGGATTTTCTCCTGAAAGGATTATCCCAATGTAAATCATTGTGTTGTGTTAGGCATGTTATTGATGTTTATTTTTGTTAAGTTTCTGAAATTGTTACAAAGATCTATAAAAAAATTGCATTACCCTCCTCTCAAAATGAGTGTATAAAATTGTTCCACTACTTAGCTTCCTTATACTAAGTGTCTACTTCACCTACTTTCCTAGTCACCGCCTTTTGTTCAAATTTCTAGCTGTATGGACTATTTGGATTTTGGATGCATGCATGTTGTGGAGGCCTCTACATTGCACACACTCAATTCACAAATCTACAATCTAAAGTTGGTCATTTGAGCGTTACACTCTCTATTCTTGGTAGTGTAATGCCTCCTTTGGTAGGCCACAGACATCAAGAAATCCCTGAGTTATTTTAAACCCCCCTTATGGCTCTTTTTTTGTTCTTCTTGATTTTTCTTACAATCTTCTTGGGTACTATGACAACTTGTTGGTTGTTTATACACTCTCTTGAGCTTCTTGATGAATTTTGCATCTACATGTTGGTAGTTCTTCTCATCTCCATTACACACAATCCACCAACCTCATTCTTTCCTTCATTCCAATGAGCTTTGGCTTCTTGGTACTAAAGGGGAGTTATTTTTCCTTCTCATATGCACTTGCTTTCATATATTTTGAAATAGCATATTTATCTTTTAACTTTTATTTTTTATCATGGTTATTGTTTTATCAATTATCATATCTATTTTAGTTGTCCCTAGAGGTGGAAACACCAACATAGGGGTTTGAATTTGGTAGGCCTATAAGAAAAAAACCCAGCATTTTTCTTGTTTCTTTGTGTGCAAGTTTGAAGAGGAGAATGAAGTAGCACACTTGGAGACTTCATCATTGGAGATTTGTAAGATCCTCTTACTCTTTATTTGTCATTAAAGAAATATATTTCAATTATTGTGTATGTTATTTTATCATTCTTAATTTGGTTGTTGTTCTATTTAGCTATTGTATCAACCTTGTACCTTTCTAGTATGGTTCTTGTACCCTATCCATGTAAGATGTGTGGGCATCATGATGGTGTCCTACAACCACACTATAGTCCTAGATTTGTGTGTGCGTCCTAGACAAAGAGCTCGTAGGGCCTATCAGGTGGTCTCAATGACCTTCTCTTTCAATTTATGTGATCCAAATATTTTCATAATTTTGTATCATTAAATTAATATCAGCATTTTCGATCATACATCTGGCTAGCAAGTAGTTCTTTTAATTTAATTGATTTTTTAGCTCACTAGAGCACTAGTAAAGTGAGGTGGCATTGGGCCATTTGCCTCTTGAGATTCCATAAATCTCAAGGGTAGAAAATCCCCTTCTCTATAGACTACTATAGGTTAACCCAACATTTACATATAGGAATATAGAAACATTCATAAGCTCCATGAATTGTGAAAATAATTAGATTAATATTTGATACTTGTTCTATCTTGGGGTTCTTACGAGACCATGTTAGATTTGTGCAACCCAAAAGGATCAAGAAAAGTGTAAAATAAAATGACACGTCCACTAATATTAACTAGGACACTTGGGTATGCTTACATCATTTATTAAGTTACAGGAGATGAATAATGAAAATTATCACTCAGAACAACTTTACACTAAACAATTAGAGTATTTTTAAATATTAGGTTCATTTCCATTATGTGATAACCAAGAGTTGAGAAAGGCGGATATAATTTATTTTATGATAAATAAAAGAACTATTTTTAGATATAAGTAGAACATTCATAGGTTCCATGATTCAAGAGAATTAAAAAAAAAAATTAAATTACCGATGGAAATTGATAGGAACAAATTAGCAACTTGAAGGCGTGCACTATTTTTTTTCATAATATCCTTAAGATACTTTTCTAGATATATGAAGCCTGAAAGGATTGAGACGTGTGGGTAATAAAATAACACCGACAATAACATTTACCAACCTACATAGGTATACTAGCGCTTTTTGGTTTAATGTCAAAAGGTGTGGAATAAAAAATCTCACACTTTTTTTTGTATTGAAGAAAGCAAAATTTACAAAAAATAAGCTACCAAAAGGTAGCTGAATAAAATTACATTTCACTATACTAATCAAGCACCCTTACACTAAATGAAGTTGAATCATTTCACAATATTGAATTCATTCTTGATATAAGAAGAACATCAAGCCTTGGGAATAACAAAGATAGGTTATTGTAGATGAACAACATATACTTATGTGTGTAAATAAAAAAATTCATAGGTGTCATATTAAACAAGAATAATCATGTTAAAGTTTAACCATTTTTTGGTCTTAGGGTTTGTAAGAGTCTATCAAATCCATGTAGATCCTAAGGATTGAGATGAGTTGATAGTGAAACAATAAATTTAATACCATCGACTAGTCTAACTAGATGTTTTGGTGCCATCAAATTGGTTCTATGAGGCATATGATAAAAAAATATTGGTTGTAACACTCTTATATTAAATGAAATTAGATCCTTTTGTAACTTTTTGTTTGTTTCCACCATAGGAATGATTTGGAGTTAAGAAAGACGAAATTAGATTTTTGTATATAAATGTCGGTATTGGCATGGTGTGATAGTTAAGTTGTGATGTTGATGTTCTTGCCATCGAGGATCAAACCCCACCCCTCTATTGTTATTGAATGTTTAAATGGGGATGAAATCCTCCTTTTTTACCTCACCAATTCATATCTCAAGGTCAAAAGAAGTTAACACTTTAAAATTAAAGAATTTATTATATATAAACTTAACATCCACCTATATTGTAGAAATATCATTCCTCTATTTGTATTGTGTTCTCTCTCTCTATCTCTTTTTTTCTATTCTCTCTCTATCTCTTTGGCATTTCAATAATTTTTCAAATGGTACATTTTGTCTTTAGGTTGAAAGAATGTTTTGTAATTTCATATGCCAATTCACAAATTGAACATCAAATAACAAAGATGGCTTTGGAGTCATAACACTTGCAAGAATTATAGGCTTCTTGAATACTAGAGCTAGACACATGAACTATGATCAAGGTGCCTCCTTACATCCTTATTTGTGCAAGAGATATGGTAATAAAGGAAAACACAATAGATCTATAAGCCATCATCATCATGTAGTCCTTGATGGTTTCCCTTCAAAGGGTCCCATTTAATTCCAAAAAATAAAGCAATGTAATACTTAAGGATAATCATTAATATTGATTCTCATACGCATTAGTAGAGCATCATATCATGACACTTAGTCTAAGCATGGGGAGAGTGAATTAGAAGCACTACACTCCCAGGTTAGTCCCAAAATACGCTTCCAATTTAATGTCAAGAAAAATATGAAAAACATAATCTCCTCTTTAAAATGTCTTAACAAAACTCTACTTAATATTCTTAATGTTTATGTAGCTCATTGTTTTTTGTGATTGCTTGGTGATACTTGTGATATACATGTTTCTAATTTTAACATTGTTATGACCTAAATATCAAGCTATTTTGTAGCCTAGAAATTCATACATTTTTTTAATAGTAAATTGTGTTTGTAATTGCACATATATCCTACAATTTATAGAACCACTATCATATGTTTTGTAGTATAATTATGTGATTATAATTATTTTTATTATTAATGACAATGGACTTGTTTCCATTCAAATGTTTTATAGTTCAATAATGCATACATAAAGATATATGTTTATGATTTTAGATGTACCTTGAGACCTTTGGTGTGTTGCTATTATTGATAGTTACAAAGTGATTTGGGGTTTATATACTTGATTTCTCTTGTTGTCATTATATACAAACATGGACTATTATGAGTACATTCTAGCATTTTTAAATTGATAAAAACAAAAATTATTAATCACATTAATTAGAAGTTATTTGACATTGTGAGTTGAATCTCCTATTATGATATTCTAAACTGAAACAAGTGGAAAAATTAAAGATTTTTGATGTAGTAGTGAAAAATAATTGTAAATGGATAGTTAATGTTGGGTAACAAATCTTCTCTTCAATAGCATTTGCTAAGTAAACAACTTATGCAAAATTGTTCAATACCTATCTTATCAAATGGATTTAACTTTACTTCCATTTGTTAAGATTTCCACAATTGGATAAGGTGACCAATTTGACCATAGTATGAACATAGTTGTAATATTTTTTTCAAACCTATAGAGGTTTACCGTTTTGTTTCTTTGAAATGTCCCAATCCTTTTGAATTCTACTTGTTTTAAACCAATTATTTCTCTAAACATTTGTGATATTTAGCTCTCTCAATCACCTTCAAACTCTCATTTAGTATAAATTTCCAAATCTCATCATGCACAATTTTCACATACTATGAATGTGCAATTGCAAATTGTTATTTTATCTTTGATGGATAAAAATATTTTCAATTAAATGTAAAATAGGTTTTGAAGGGGCTTTGAACCCTGCATGGACGGATTTTGACAAGATACAAAACCCAATACTATAAAAAATAGAACACCTACCAACATCAGCCCAACAATAAACAAACTACTAGCACCCTAAAGGAAGATAAACAAGAAAAGCCCAAGGTACAAACAACACCAAGTCAAAGCCTCTAAACAACTCACAAAAGGTTTTGACAGACTCCCATAACCTAATCAATGGGTTTTGAAAAGGCTCCCATTACTTTCCAACAAGACGTCCATGAGCTCCCTTCTCCTTCCAAAGTCTCCATTTCAATAGGAGTAAGAGAAAATAAAACAAGAACATGACTCCCATTAGCTACCTTATAGTCAATACTCCAAGAAAGGGTGATAAACACCCCCTTATAGAACCACACTACCTCTCCTGCAATAACATTATCCACCTCAATAGGAGAAATGACCACCTCAATAGGATAGATAGGAGAAGAAACCAATAGCTATAGAAATAGACCTCAACCCCCTTCACCAAGAAGATCTCCACCTCTATAGGAGAGCACTCTACCATAATAGGAGACACAAGCAAAGAGGACAGGGTAGAAACAATAAAGGCTCTTATCAGTAGGAACAAGAACATGAGCCCCCTCAACAAACATCAAGCAAAATGTCTCTTTCTCTTCCAACACATCAAGAGACCTTTAACCAAAAATAAAAATCTAAAACTGGCCTAGACGAGATCAAGGCAGTCAATTTTAGATGGATACCTCTCAAATCCAAGAGAGCAACAACGAGTCCACATCAAAAAAAGATCCAACCACAACCAAACTATAGTCAAACAAAACCAGCTCAAAAACCACCATGACTACCTCCCACAAACTACCAACAAAAGAAAGGGTGAACCATACCCCTCCATTAACATCACCAAAACATTGCTCCAAAGATCAAAAACCATTAGTATAGAAGCAACTCGAATGGCATCCAACAAGGACCCTAAGAACCAATAGCCCACAACTGGGCTCAAAAAAACCAGTACTACCTTGCAGCACATGTAGCCCCGACGAAAACACCACAGTCCTTAAAAGAACCAAAGAGAGGGTTCAACAAAAACAAAAAAAAATACCCCAAACATGGTACCCACACAGCAAAATTGGGACAACTTTCTAGAGAAAGGTTTCTAAACAACCCCTCAATACCCAAAGCAACCAACGTCCCACCAAATACAAAGGCCACGACAAAGGGAAGAGAAGGGCAACAACACCAGGACCATGTAGCCCCCTCACAAACCCCCCTCAACACCACCCACTGCAACATCCTCAGCTTCAGGAAACCAAACATAACGCCCGCCAAACCCACCACACCCAACAAATCTAAAAACTCCTCATAAGACTCGAGCACCGAAGGGAAAAACCATGTGTTCAACCACATGTCAAATAATAGGCTTGGACAATCAATAGCCACCACCAAGCCCAAAGACTCCCCCACATCAATAAGAAACACAATACTTACAAATCCTTTTGGGATAACCACTTCTTCAACCTCGTCTCCAACAGTGACAGAACCACTTGAAGCATAAACACAAGCCAAAGAACCCCAACATATAAAGGTCAAAAGAAGCTTAACCAAACCATCATCTTCATCATCTGAATCCCCTTCCTCAGCTCACCCTTTGCAACTCCCTTACCTCCCAAAACACTAGACCCACCACTCCAAATCCTACTCCTCATTTTCAAATTTGTTGCACACAAATTTTATTCAATCTATAAACTTTATTGTTCAAGTTTTTCAAGTCCCATGCATAATTTCCAATTACAACATAAGTACAATCATATTTTTCCTACTTCTGTTTGTATTATAATAGTGTGGTTTTAATTATGACCAAACAAATTGAAATCAAATTAAATTAAAAAAAATACGTGAATTCACAAATCCGTTGACTATCTAACCTCAAAAAGACATGAAAGAATATGAAAATATCTAACCATAAACGAGATAAAATCTACATACTTATATCAATTACATCCTGAATCTGGAATCCATAATTTAATCTCAAGTAATTGCCGTGGCATAACTAAAACATGATTCAATCAAAACAAAAACAATTATACAAAATGGCGAGGATAATTGTGGGCACTCCAGTCTCATTTCCTGCTGGTCAATATTTCAATTTACATTAGTGTGCTTCTTCTTTTAACCCTTTTCCCCACCTCCACGAGCTTTTCATTTCATACATTTGTAGGTTTCCTGAAAACAATCGAATAAAACTTCCACGTTATCATTAAATAGCTATTTGACAGATACCCTACTGTGTATACAAGCAAAGATCTGCATTGCACTGTATGCATTCAATTTTACAAGGCCAACAATACAGTCTAGATTGCTCAATACTCAAAACTGAACAAAAAGAAACTTTCCAAAAACTGAAAATAGAACCTGGCCCCCTCATTGTTATTTCAGGTCTGATATGATGCACATTATTATAGTGCCAACCTATCTTTCAGAAAGCTTCATGTAGTGTCATAAATAATCTACACAAGAACATTCTTCACAATTGATTCTCCATGTTTAAAATGATGGAAACAGCTTGCATCTCACAACAGTTTCTCTTTCAACAATCATGGAGTTAAAAGTGTGGCAATTGACAACCTAAGGGTTCTTAACAACTCTAATAGTTGTTCTAAGGTTTGTATTCGATGCAATTGCCAATTTTTCACTATGGTGGCAGAGAAATAATTCCTTTTCCTCCTCTTCCACATCATTAAGTAAATGTTATTGAATCTAAATCACCCTGCTGCCAATTTATCCAGCTTTGCATAGACCTCCTGTGTCTGTGGATGTGATCTCTCTCCTACATAAAAAGCGTCTACCTTTTCTTGGCCTTCAATCCAACTACATCCAAGTATCTTTTTAATTCCTCTATCTTTCATCAATCTCCTTACCATGTGAGCCTCATCCCACCTGCCCACTTCTGCATAGATGTTCGAGAGAAGAACATAAGTTGCAGCATTTTCAGGATCCAAATCAAAAAGGATTGTCGCTGTAAATACTCCTAGACCTATATTCATATGTGATCTACAGCCACCAAGGAAGCACAACCACACATCCACCACAGGTTTAACAGGCATCTTAATGATAAAGTTTAGAGTATCCTCGAGATAGCCAGCACGGGCAAGAAGGTCAACCATGCAGACATAATGATCAATTCTAGGTGTAATGCAATAATGGCTACTCATGTGATTGAAGTATGTACAGCCCTCATCTACCAAACCTGCATGACTGCATGCATGCAGAACGCAAACAAAGCTTACAATGTCAGGATATGTTCCAGATTTCTTTATTAATTCGAAGATTTTAAGAGCATCCTCGCAAAATCCATTTTGTGCATATCCTGCAATCAAGGTATTCCATGACGCCACATTTTTTCGAGGCATTTGGTCAAACAGTTCGCGTGCCTTGTCAATGCTTCCACATTTTGCATACATGTCTACCAGAGCATTTCCAAGTATAATATCTGACAAAAACCCACCTTCCATTATGCTTTGATGAATGTCTATGCCCTGTTGCAGGGCTCCCATTTTGGCACAGGCAGGGAAGACACTGGCAAAGGTTGCAGAATTTGGCTTTACACCTGCCAATCGCATTTGCTTGAAAATTTCTAGAGCCTTTTCAAAAAATCCATTTTGTGTATAGCCAGCAATCATTGCAGTCCACGAAAAGACATCTCTTTGTGGCAATTTGTCAAACAGTTCACGTGCCTTGTCAATGCTTCCACATTTTGCATACATGTCTATCAGAGCATTTTCAACTACAATATCCGATAAAAACACCCCTTCCATTATGCCTTGATGGATGTCCATACCCTGTTCCAAACCTCCAATTTTCGCACAGACAGGGAGTACAGTGGCAAAGGTTGTGGAATTTGGCTTTACACCAGCGAATTGCATTTGCTTGAAAGTTTCTAAAGCTTTTTCAACAAATTCATTCTGTGCATATCCTTTGATCATAGCATTCCATGAGATGGAATCTCTTTGAGGGATATTGTCAAACACTTTACGTGCCTTGTCTATGCTACCACACTTTGCATACATGTCTACCAGAGCATTTCCTACTTTAATATCTGACAAAATCCCCCTTTCCATTATGCTTTGATGCATGTCTATACCCTGTTCCAGAGCTCCCATTTTGGCACAGGCTGGTAGTACGCTAGCGAAGGTCGTGGAATTTGGCTTTACGCCTGCCAATTCCATTTGCTTGAAAGTTTCTAGAGCCTTTTCAACAAATCCATTTTGTGCGTAGCCTGCAATCATTGCAGTCCACGAAAAAACATCTGTTTTAGGCAATCTGTCAAACAGTTCACGTGCCTTGTCTACACTTCCACATTTTGCATACATATCCACTAGAGCAGTTGCAACTACATCTGTCAAAATTCCACTATCACTTAAGTGTCGATGAATATCCGTACCCTGCTCCAAATCTTTCATTCTGGCACAGGCAGGGAGGATGCTCGCAAAGGTTTTGCAATCTGGCTTTACGCCTGCCAATTTCATTTGCTTGAAAGTTTCTAAAGCCTTTTCATCAAATCCATTTTGTGCATAGCCTGCAATCATTGCAGTCCACGAGAACCCATCTCTCTGAGGCATTTTGTCAAACAGTTTACGTGCCTTGTCTATGCTTCCACACTTGGCATACATGTTTACCAGAGCAGTTGCAACTACAACATCTGATAAAATACCTCTCTCTATTATACTTTGATGGATACTTATACCCTGTTCCAGAGCTCCTATATTAGTACAAGCTGGAAGGACGCTTGCAAAAGTAAACCGATCGGGTTGGAATCCTGTTCGTTGCATATGATGAAACAGCGTGACTACTTCGTGAGGAAACTCATGACTTCTGTACGCTGCAATTATTGTATGCCATGAGAAGCTGTTTCGTTCTTGCATTTGGTCAAACACTTTACGAGCATCCTCCAATGTTCCGCACTTGGCATACATGTCAATAAGCTTATGATTAAATGTTTTGCTTGTAGCATATGAAAGCGAGTTCTTGAGAATACAGCTCTTGAGAGGAGTAGATGGCAACGCCATTTTATAATTGTGTTTAAAACGTCCACAATGTGCAATGACATTGAATAAAAGTCCGCCACTGTGACATAGCAACTGGTCAGTAGCAAGGACGGAAGCATTTTTACTCAGATTTGCAATACCTTTCAAAATCTGTACCCTAAACAGCACATTAACCCTTCTGTGAACGGGCTGCATGGTTTTCTAACCGATACATTTGCAAGTGCCATCTCATCCTATTTGTGATGTACTGTGGGAATAACGATGGAGTAATAGAGAAGTGGAAGATTACCAAAACCATTGACAGATTGCATGTGGGCGAAGAAAGCCCAGATATCAGTAAACAAGTGAGCAAATTAATGAGAACCAGTAAAAAGAAGGCGAAGGAAAGAGGATCCTCATTCGACAAACTAATAAAAAAATAGAAGACTAAAATAAAAAACTTTGCACTTTATTATTCATCATTGTAAATTACAAATATATACAGTCATATGGCTTCACCAAGATTCTATAATTATGTGAATACACATGACATGACAGCAAACTAATACAATTCACACTCTTACATGGATAAATTTCAGACTGCCATGTGGTCTAATAATATGGGGTGGAAAAAGGCACATTATATAAAAGTGTTCAATCCCTCTTGTAAGCATAGGGATAAGGCTTATCTAGGGGCAGCTATTAAAGGCAAACCTAGAGTGTTGTTGGCTCAGCTAAGGACGAGCTCTCATCATTTGAGATGCGAGACTGGTAGATGAAAAAGGCCCAAAAAAAAGTGGGAAGAGAGGATTTGTAGGTTTTGTGAAAAGAGTGTGATTGAAACGGAATGGCACTTTCTCTTTGAATGCACAACTTATGATGACATTCGGGTTCAGTACTCGGACATCCTGAAAGATGGCAGCATGTACAGTTTATTTGAGGATAAGATCAAGCAGATGGCTAGTTTGAATGTCAAAATTCACAGCAGGAGAGCGACTATGGAAAAGACTATGGAGTTAGTATAGGGTTGTGCTCTTGTGGTCCCTTAGACTGATGGTCTCGTGGGCGTCATTAAAATTATTCATTCATTCACCAAACTAGATATGACTGATAACTAACTAGAACTTATTGATAGCTAACTAAGAATTGTGAACAACTAACTCAAACAAATTGGACACCTAATCCTATTTGATGACTTATTCATTTATGTTGGATCATTAATTCTAACACCCTCACTTAATGTGACAACATCAACATAAAAGAAAAAAAAAACAATACATTATGTAGAAACTATTCTTTGAAAATAGTTCATAGACCAGTAAGACTTCTTCAAGTTGCTCCCACTTGCTAGTATAGTCATGTAGCTATCATCCAAGCTTCAAACATCATTGGACACCATTTGCACATGAAATGCCTCATAACCCTCATAGAGGTATGATGCTAAGCTTCCAAATTTTCAAATCTCCCCTGAGCTATTGGACACCAATTCTCATATGATTGTCTCATAACCCCAATGAGGTATAGCTTCTCTGATCTATCAGCGCCTCAAACTATTAAGCATCACTTTAGCCTCTACTACATCCTTTGCTATCTTCAAAGCATTGGCCCATTCAAAATAGAATAATTGTTTCATCTTCAATGAAATCATAATCAACATCATGATTTGGTAGTTCTCCAAGCCTCGTCTCTTTGATAGATACTTCTCTAACATATTCTAGTAGCACAAACGGTCTTCTTAAACACACACAATTTAACAGGAAGATGGCTCTAATACCATATTAGAAAAATAGAAAAACAAAATTAAAAATAGAGAAACTAAATTTGCAACTTATTATTCATCATTGGAAATTACAAATATATAGAGTCATGTGACTTCACCAAGATCTTATAATTATGCTAATACACATGATAGAAAACTAATACAATTGACACCAAACTAAATATGACTAACAACTAACTGGAACTTATTGACAACTAACTAAGAATTGTCGACACCTAACTCAAACATATTGGACACCTAAATCTTATTTCATGACTTATTCATTTATGTTGGATCATAAATTCCAACACAAACACCATATTTTTTTTCATCAAACGGAGAAAGAATTGGTTGATTGGAGAATTTATGGTTTGTAGCGCTCTGGATGATTTAATCGACCATTGCTTTGTACCGAACGTTTCAAATTTGATATTAGGAATCAATGATGGATAGGGGAAATGTCTTAATAGTTGAGCAAATAAATAGTCATCTAATACATATATTATCCAAAAAAATATTTAAAGCATGTAAATAAGGTAATCAATTATGCAATGTCATATTATCTAATCAATTAAATATGATTTAGTGTATAATTATAAGTCTTTTTTGGGGGATCAAATTATGGGTACGTCAATAAAAAGCATGTTGACTTGAAACCATATTTGAACATCTAGATTCAAAACCAAATTATAAAGGACTTGACAAGTAAATTGCTATACAAATCTCTGAGTGATTTGAAACACCCACATAAGATTTTTGAGAGATGAAAAGTTAGGGTTTTCTATTATGAAGCCTTATTCCCTATTAAATATACATTATTTTCTTCTTTTTTGTTTGATCATTAATAACAATTTTTTTTTTATATAGTAATCTTGTCCTTGTATGGAGTTTGTAATCTTGTGTAAGGACCTTATCATGTAGATCTCATATCTTCTTTTAATAATTAAGGGTACATATTTCATTTGAAGTATAGAATAATTGGTGGTAAAATGTGGTTTATGATAAGAAGGTTGAGTTTGAATTCAAAGTTTATTTATATGCTTTATGGGTTTAAATAAAGTTGATCTTTCGTCCACTAGATAAATCTTGGGTTTAAATAGATAATGTTAAGGTAGGCAATTAGTATATGGAAGTAGGTGCAAATAAGGGTTGAATAAAAATGAGAAATTGGTGAATATGTAGGAATTGATATAAATGATTCAACAAATAAAGATAAACAGGGATTAAGTCATAAGTCAAACTAAACATAAAAGTATGTCAATTGTCCATGTTTAATTGCACTAAGTTATTTTTATTCCAAATTTGACATGCATGTAAATCTAACATGAGCTCATGCATTTCAAAATTTATGGACATTATCAACCAACAAGATAAGTAAATATACAAACAACTATAAAAGATGATAATATTTATATCAAGATTCAACTACATAGTTTTTTAGTCAAACTCATTGACTCATTCAATGTTATGTGGAGCATTCATCCTTGTGACAGATGTGTTCATGTGAACTACTATTCATAAAATCTAGATCAACAAGTTTGAATAAAAAACTATGCAATTGAATTCTAATAAAAATATTGTAGTTTGACACATTATAGAAAAATACCTCCAACTTATCTACTCATAAAGGATGTTGCATATGAATGTCATGACCTATTTGGCTCTACAAAATTAGATCAACCTTTTAGTATTTGAATTTGATGAATAGTTAAATTGTATAGATGTTTTTGTTTTTGTTGTTGGAATAATCAGTGATATCTCTTTATACACTTTCATGATTGTATGATTTTTGCCCTTCCTAAAATTGATTGAATCGATTTGACTGTGTATATGATTCTTAACAATTGTTTAACCTTCTACTAATATTATGATAATTTACTTAATTGCATGGTATTGTATGAATTATTTTTAATTAAGGATTATGATTTTTGATGATTTAATGGACCAATTAGTATTTGCACCGTCCTGAAAAAAAAGCACTTAGTTTGTGTACATTTTGGGACCATTTTTAGCCTACTTTGGTGTGCTTCTTATGGTAGGACCTCATATTGCACCCTAAATGCATACATAATTCAAATATAGGCCCTCCTCCTTCAAACTCAAGATTTCTATGCATATTTTCTATTTTCCATCCATTTATAACTCATTTCCCTCTGAGTTCCTTTTACATGCATTTTACATTTTAGGATTGGCCCTAATTTCCCAACAAACTAAGGCTTTCAGATCCCCTTCTTAGAACACAACCCTAGGTTCGAGGCTAACTTTGAAAAAGTCTACCTGGACTAGGTCAACTTAGGTTGGCCTTGTCCTAGGGCTTTTTCATTTAGTGGATTTTGGGCCCAATGCGGGGTTGTTTCTTCTAGGTTCTTAATCAGAGTTGGCCTTGCCAAATCTAAGCCCCGAAATGCATATAAAAGGAGGCCTCTTCCTCTCATTTTGACACCCTCAATTAATATGATCAAGACTTTATGTGAGCACTATCAAGAAAGTTATTGTGCATTCAAGATTCAAGGCAAGAAAGAAATCACTCATTGAAGGCATTCAAGCATCTCAAGCATTCAAGTTCATTAATGCATGCAAAGCATTTCCTTCAATAAATCTATCTCTTTTCCCCATTGGAGGCCAAGCAAATGATTTTGACATCAAGGAAGGAGATCTACATCCATACATCAAGTCTTCCTCTTCTTTAATTCAATATTGAGGCGAATTACAACATCTACTACATGAGGTTTTATCTTACATGATTTCCTTTTGGTTTTTGTGTTTAGTCAAAAGATATTGCGACAATATACTTGATCACATTCTAAGGAAAAATTCATCTACATGGTATGATATATTCCATTTTTTTGATCTAAACTCTCCTACATGAAAACATTATTTCAATTACATCTATTTCATCTCATGTTTAATTTCTATACAAGGGCTTGATCAAGACAAGCTCCTTCCCACAACAATTTCTCCTTCTTTTATGTGTGAAAGAATAGGTGGTGGGGTTTCAAATTCATATTTTCAAGGTTACAAAACCAGTGACTGGTCCTCTATATAATTGACCTAATTTGGATTCTCCAGGACAAGGACAACTTGAGCTGGCAAATTCCTGGGAATCTACAAATTTTGCAGTAAAAAAATATAGGTGTGGAACTGTGCGTGTGAATTTTGTACCTAGCTGGAGACACAACACTTCAATAAAACATTAGAATTTAGCAAATCAAGAAATCTACAAATAAGAACAATATAGCTAACTAGATGATTTACTGCCTTCTAGTAGGTATAAGTATGGTATTCTCAGATTAAGACTGAGATCAATGATGATGCAATACCTAAACGAAGGATTTAAAGAAAATTAATCTATTTTTTTGGATTTTGTGTGCAATAAGATGAAAAACTAATATGAAACTAGTCTAGAATGGATTGAAATGATATGCAAATTGATCTAACAATGATATGTTGTGATATGAAAATGAATGAATGCTATGATCAAAACAATAACAAAAAAACCTCACAATTGCCTATTCGCAAGAGCTTGATTCTTCATATGCAAATTCGCCAGAGTTCAAGTATGCAAATTTGAAGGACCAAAACCAAGAAGCTGAGCCTTGATTATATAGAAATCCAGAGCTTGAGGATGCATTGAGAAAAGCCATAAATCACTCTTGATAAACTCGGGTTGATTTTTGAGTTAACAAGAAATTAGGAATAGATCAACTCATTCAATCATGCAAAAGCAACTTTTAACTTGAAAAAGAGTTTAGTTCACTTTTTCAACTCACAATCACATGTTGAGTTTAAAAAGCTAACAACTTGAAATTGATAATTGATTTAAAGTTGACCGCTTTTCTGATTGTGCATGATTTAATATGAATTAATTTAAAAATAAAGTGATTTATTCTCAACTTAACTGATATTTGAATTAAAACAATTGATTTATGGGTTAATCAATTATTGAATCAAACTTTATTCCAAAACTATATCATTAAATATTGACAAATGGATTTTAATCAATTAAATAAGAACTTAATCAATTATTCGTAGGATTTTTGATTTATTGTCAAAATTAAATAATATTAATTAGGAATAAATATAATTAAATCTAATTAAATAATTAAGTGGAAAAATTAAACTTAATTAATTAAATATTCAAAATATTTAATTAATCAAACTTTAGGATAAATATGATTTATCGCCAGATAATATTTAATTAGGATAATTAGATAAATTAGGAACATTTAGGAAATATTCCCCGATGCAGAATTAGGATAAAATCATTAGGGTTTTGATATATTGATGTGCAGATGTGCCTTAGGTTAGGACTTTGATGTCGATTTCGATTGATTTGTTGATGTAAGAGGTTAATGAACCTATCGCCCATTTTTGGGGTATTACATTTTGCCTCTCTTTGAATTACTGTGTGAAGCACAGTGGTTCAAAGAATAATTTGTTTTTGATGATGATGTGGACTTAGTTATGTGGTGGAAAAATTGATCCTGAGAGATTAACCGATTCCAAGACAGAAATCGATTGATAGATTTGAAGATTTTGGTGATTCAGGTCCTAGTTGACCAAAGAATTGAGATGATGCTAACTATATCAACAATGAGCCGGTGATTACGAAGAAGTGTCAAAAAGCCTAATTTTGAACCTATGATTATGAAGAAATGATTGTCCTGACTCCAGACTTGATTTTCCAAAGGAATCAGAAGGATGCCAAATCTGAACCCTTCAGTTATGAAGAACCAAGGAAATAACACAACTGAATCGATGGTTACGAAGAGGTGATATAGTTCGCAAGATTAAGAGAATACCAAATTGATATGGATCTTGATGAATCCGATATGCCCCAAGCGATGTGCCCTAAGCAACGAGGTCTTTTGATGAATCAGCAACTAGACATGGTTGTTGTCTTGATTACTGAAAGAAAGATTTGATTTACAGATTCAATTGATGTGCAATACCATGCCCCCTTCGGAATGAAAATTGAAATTTGACAAGAAAAGTCAGCGTTAAATGGTGTATAAGCATGTTAATTGATTTGAGAAGTGGTTGTGCAAGTCTGGAGACACATTCTACATTGTTTGGAGGTCTAGAAGACCAAGTTTGACCAAGTTTAACCATGAGTTGACCAAGTTGAAATTTCATTAGTTTGATGTAAGATAATCAGTTAAGTTGAAAATTGGATTTCTTTGATGATTAGAAGGTCGATTATGCAAGTAGTCGGTCGTCCTGGTCTGAAAATTTTTAATTGCATTTTTGACAATGTAAACGCTCTCAAATTTTGATTTGGATCCTAAAAATGGATTTAGAACGTCAAAATTAGCTAGGGCTGCAATTTTCACGCAAAACAAAGCACTTTGAAAAATTAGGTCAAAACCTATACAAGGCCCAAAAGGGTCATTTTCAAATCATTATTCCTTTTGACTTTTACAAACTTCTATGGAGCCTCTGAGAGAAAAATGGACAAAATGGCAGTTCTAGTCTCCTAGCTCGCATCGATTCAAGCACAATCGGCAGTTCCAACGACCTCCCCAATATGGGAACCCAATAAGTGGACCTCTATGCCTCTCTATGAATTCAAATTTTCCATGTTTTAAGCATTTTTACGGATTTTTCATATGTTTTTTGCTTTTTGAAATTTTGCATCATGAAAAGTCATACGATAGTCCAGTAGGACTCGTACGAGTTTTGAATTGCATTTAGAATGTCATCCCCGCTTAAACTATAACTCATATGAGAGGGACCCGTATGTCGTACAACATTTCATCGGGTCCCTCAAGTGTCGTATGGGAACCTGTAGATTGTCATGTATGCATGGTTTGTCATACGGGAACCCATAGAAACTCGTACGAGTTGTGATGCCAGTCTGAAAACTCATAGGGAAAATAATAAGTGTTTTCCTCATCCTTAGGTCAAATTTTTTAGTTTTCTAATTTCTTAGGTTGATTCCTTAGCATTTAATGCACCTTCTGAAGTATTCAACTTTTCAATTTTTGTTCTTATAACCTGATTTTTGACCAAGTTACTGATAGGGTACCCTGTTTCTGTGCTGTGTAGGTTCATTATCTAGATGTACATGTCTAGATTTCACATCCTGCCACCCAGAGACTCTATGTGTCACTACCTAACCCTCTCAAAGTGCACCTAGCTGCCTACGGATTTGAGTACCTGATATGTTTGCTTGATATTTAGGTGAACCACAAACTAATCACTACTTTGATTGAGAGATTCCATTCAGAGACTCAGACATTTCACCTTCCTACCAAAGAGATCACCATGACGTTGGAGGATATGTATAGGATTATGTGGATACCTTTTCATAGGCCCTCGCCCGAACTATGTCAATGCAGGTAATGCTGGTCTACATGCCTTTTGGACTCTGTTTGGTGTCGATGAGCAGATTGCTCAATCTATCTCTTGGGAGACTTTAGTTCTGAGATATGGAGAGTCTCATAGACTGGAATGTATCATTCCTGGGATGATCGGAGGGATCATCATGTCGGACTATCAGCAGAATGGTCTCTTGATGGGCTGGGCCTCAATGGTGTCACATCTTATGGCTACACCTACAGAGCTAGGTTGGGGAAAGTGTATGCTAGCTCATATGTTCTCTTAGATGCACGAGATAGTGTATCATGAGAGCAAATCTTTTTCTTTGGGAGCACATGTTCTTCAAATCTGGGCTTGGGAGAACATCCCTATATGCGGGCCTATATGCAGAGAGGGGAGATAGCCTCATGAGCCTCTTATTTACAGGTATTTAGGATATGTGACACAGGTCCAGATGGGCCACACTAATTACTGGAGGCATGTCCTTGATGACATGACCTTCATTATATGGAGACTGTACCTACAGGTGGAGGCATGGCCGACTGCTCATGCTCAATTTGGGTACTTTTATCAAAGTCAGGTGCTGATAGGTTGTTCTACCACTTTCTTGGAGTGATTCATCATTACACATGTATGGAGATAGTATGGCATCATATAGGATGAATCCTAGGATTATGCCACTTATGCACAATTGGTTCAAGAGATAGGACTGGGATGGACTGCTCACTTGTCATATGCTCTTTGTTGTCAGAAGTACAGGGAGTACCAGCCGAGAGATTGGGATTACCGACCACAGGTCATTGATCCTAGGGTCACTCATGCTTTTGTTGCTTGGTTGGCCGAGCACCCCATGTGGAGATTTTCTAATCCCATAAAGCTAATTCCTACTATGGAGGATGTCAAGGACATGACACGTGCACCAATGGGTAGAGGTCAGAGATGATGAGATGTACAGATACCGGTGTTACAGCCTACACCACCTAGGCCAAGAGCAGTTGTCACTCCACAAAGACCAGCCAGACACATGAGACCACCTCACCCTCAGAGTTCTACAGCAAGCCAACCTGCAGTTCTTCAGAGGAGATACACTAGAGGAGAGAGTAGAACACTGGGAGGTGTTGTGAGCATTGATGAGAATTTAGGTGCTCAGCAGGATGTGGATGATGCTGATGACACATGGGTTGATCCTGATTTTGACTTAGGAGCTGAGGTCTGACGCTACAAGGTGTGCAAAGCAGAGGCTACTGATCAATCGATGGAGGATGTAGAGATGCCAGTAGTGGTGGTAGATCCTAGACTGAGGCAGACTCCTCAAGATATTATTAGGTGATTCAAGGCACAGCTTCGAGATATAAGATTACAGAGTGCCAGTTTTGAGATACAACTCAGGGAGTCTAAGAGATAGAGACTAGAGTGAGAGGTAGGTGTTAGATGGTTGCAGGCATAGGTCATTCATTAGACTAGCCAGGCTTCATACTATGTTTCTATGTACTATATGACTATACCTACTACTCAGAGAGTGCCTACTTACTCTCAGTATATGTTGGCTTCTGAGGGAGCTAGAGCACCATGGGCTGACCTACCACCAGATGCACCTGCCCCACCACCACCAGATTTGGAGGACCAAGCTAACAACTGATCTATTCTATATTCTTTGGTTTTTGTCATTTTTTCCATATATTGATTAGATCTAATAGCTCTAAGGAACTCATTCTTTTGTATCTTGTGCCAGTAGTGCACCTTGACTATTCTGAGTTTATGATATAAATGAGATCATTTTTTGGGTTGTGACTTCATATGTACTTGTCATTTTGTGTATGATGATATCATGTGATGTAAATATGTAAAATGCTTTGATTAGTGTAGAATGTATGGAATATGCAATGCAATGGTTTCTTTCAAATGTATGGATTATGCAATGCAGTTGATTATGGATTATGGAAATGTATGATTTGTTTTATGCTTTATGGATGTACATGTACGTAATGCAATGAATGGAATGGAATGATTATGATATGTAATATAAATGCAGCGATACACATTATACATTTTGTAGGTATTAATGAAGACAAGTACTCAGTCATTTGTCAGAAAGGATGTTTAACCCAAGATGGTAACTGCTTGCTGATCTGTGAAGGGACCTTCGTGTGAGACTCAGTTCTTGTGTCATGTTTAGCATTGTATTAGAGAATTGTTTAAGCATCAAGCTGATTTGGCAATCATGAGATAAATGCAATCATGAAAAGTGCAAAATGAAATGCAAACCTAGGACCTAGGACTTAGTCACTGATCATGTGTCAGTCATTTTCATCACTGAATATTTTATTAGGTAACCAGATAAATCAATACAATGTCCACTAGTTAGGCAACCCTGAACATATGAATATTGATTTTTACGTCAAAAGTCAATACAATGCCCACTGGCTAGACAACCATGGACATATGAATATGGACTTTTTGTCGAAATGTCAGATTAGATATAAGCACCAAGGCATAAACGCCAGGATGACCTGAATATCATGTCCATTTTGATATGGAAATTTGTATAAGCATCGAAACATAAACATTGTGATGACCTGAATATGCCTTGCGGACAAACATACCAAGTAGTCGAGAGATCATTTTGAATCTGCTATGAATTACCTACAGTGACTCTTTATCATTCACATCCTTGGGTAAGATCACATTTCACAGTAGGAATAAGAACTTGCTCAAAAAGACAATAGTTAGATCAAACTTCATTGAAGCATCTGCGTATTGATGGTCAAGGTACACATGGCCATCCAATATGTGATGGAGGCACTTATAGTGGACACCAATTCAATCCAGAATTTCCAAAGTTGTTAGATTTTCACTCAAGGAAGAAAATAAAGAAAAGATTATGCCCCCAATCATCACTCTCTAAATCCTATGAAGGACATCATCAAAGAGCTCGAGGGTACATAATATGCAAAAATCTCAATGCAAATCAGTAAGCATACAAGGAGATAAAAGTAATGAAGCAGAGATTGTTTTTGTTCGTGTTGATGTTTGTTTATGTTTGTTGTAGATGCGAAATCCTTTCTGGTAAGGAGACAAAAACACTGACTCAGATGTAGCTTCAAAGGACTATGACTCGATATGACTCATCTGAGGTATACTAGAGAGCATAGGATATGACATTGATTTCCCCCAAGTTTGAAACATTGATAGGATACAGACACTTGTGTTGATTGGTGCTTAGACTGACTTTATTGAAAATAAGATGCAAAAACAAACCGGGAGATATGTACAAACTAAAGCAGGACTAAAAGCTGTGAAAGACCAAGATTGTACTAATAAATGGAGCATTTTTTAACAAGTGGTGCCCATTTTCTGAGTTTTCACTATCTTGGCAGAGATTCTATTTTTTCTACCAAGGCGCCTATTTCCAGATTTTCACCAAGGCACTTTTTCTTTTTCTTCTTTTTTTTGTATTTTTCATCTTTTCAAAAAAAATTTGTATTTTTATCTTTTCAATTTTTTTTGTACTTTTTTATTTTTTTGGTGAATCATCAAGGCACCTATTGCTAGGTTTTCACCAAGATGTTCATTTTTTTAGGACTTTTTCTAATTTTTATGGTTTTTTAAGGACATTTTTTAATACTGAATGCCTTAGACATAGAATTTCTTCAAATGGAGAATGTTAATTGGTTCTCAGAGTTGTTCTCAGTCATTAAGAGTTGATAGGCTCCAGAGCCAAAAGTAGCAGTGATAACAAAGGGACCTAGCCAGTTGGGTTCAAACTTCCCCTTGCATTCTCGATGTGATTGATTTTTAGGATTCTCTCTCAAGACTAGATCGCCAACTTGAAATTCTCTGTGTTTGACTTTCTTGTTGTAGCCTCTAGACATTATTTTTTGATATACTCTGAGATGATCATATGCTTCTTGTCTGCGCTCATCTAGTAGTTCAAGCTCTTGCAACCTAGACACTCTGTAGTCATCATCAGTTACTAGACCATGCATTCTAATTCTTAGTGATGGGATTTCAACCTCAATAGGCAGTACCACTTTAGACCCATAAACTAAAGTGAATGGTGTAGCCCTGGTGGGCATTCTGATACTTGTTCTGTAGGCCCAGAGAGCTGGATTGATCATGAGATGCCAGTCCCTTCCTATTTTATTCACTGTTCGATGTAAGATTTTCAACAAATTCTTGTTTGATGTCTTTTCTTGTCCCTTCCCTTGAGGATAGTATATGGATGACCAATGTTGTGTAATCTTGAATTTAGTGCACAAGGAATCCAAGTCCTTATTCTTGAATTGGACACCATTATTTGTGACTATTGAATGTGGATTACCATACCGACATATGATGTAGTTTAGAATGAACATAGACATTTTCTTGCCGATTACTTGAGTCAAAGGGACTACTTCTACCCATTTTGTGAAATAGTCTGTAGCTGTAATCATATGGGTATGTCCATTAGAAGAATGTGGATAAATAGCACCTATCAAATCAAATGCCCATTGTTGAAAAGGCCATTGTGTAGTAAAGGGAGTCAGATCTCTCCCTAGTGCATGAATTAAGTTACCATGTACTTGGCACTTTTGATAGTTCTTAGCAAATTTGATAGCCTCTTTTTCCATTTTAGGCCAATAATACCCAACCCTAATAAGTTTTTGAGCTAGTGTTAAACCGTTGGAATGTGATCCACATATACCATCATGGACTTCCTCGAATGCATGTTGAGACTTGTCACGTTCTAAACACCTAAGAAGTGTACCATCTAGACTCTATTTGTATAGATCATTACCAATGATGACATACCGTGATGTGTTTCGGATAAGGTATCATTTCTCATGGTGGTTGAAGGTATCAGGAATGATTTGGTCTTTAAGGTAGGAGTATAGGTTTTTGTATATGGAGGAATCATGACCAAAAATAGTGCAGATCATGTGGGTTTTAGGAGAATCATATGCAAGAAATGACAATGCTTCCATTAGGAACTCATAATGTAGCTCATGTTCGGGTTGTTGTAGTGGAGATGATAGTGTTTCCATAACATCATCAGCCTTGTTCTCCATTCTAGGAATCTGCTCAAATGTGATAGATATGAAATATTTCTTTAAGTCATCTACCATGCATTTGTATGGAACAAGTTTCTCATCTTTTGTCTGGTATACATCATTGACTTGGGGTATGACTAGCTATGAATCTCCATGAATGTGAAACTCTGTTACTCACCACTCAATTGCTATCTTCATACCATTAAATAGAGCTTCATATTCAACAATATTGTTTGTGCAAGGAAATTTTATTCTAAATGCTTTAGGTATTGATTAATCTTGTGGTGTTATGAATAATATGCCTACTCTAGATCCATTCTATGTGTAAGATCCATCAAAGAAAAGATTCCAAGTCCTAGAAGATATTTGCATGATGGATGAATCAGGAAATTTCATCTATAATGGTGTATCATCAAACAATGGTGCTTCAGCCAGTTGATCTGTAATGACTTGGCCTTTATTATCTTTTCTCTCAACATATTCTATGTCAAATTCTCTCAATAGCATCACCCATTTAGCTAGTCTACCTGTGAGGGCAGCTTTACTCAATAGGTATTTTAATGGATCAATCTTAGCTATCAATTATACTATATGAGCTAACATGTAATGTCTCAGTTTATATGATGCAAAGATCACAGCTAGACAAGCTTTCTCGATCATGGAATAGTTCTTCTCATAAGCTACCAATGTTCTCTTGATGTAGTAAATAGCTCTTTCCTTCTTATTTGCATCATGTTGTGCTAGTAATGCCCCAAATAATGTATCTGTGGTGGAGACATATAGAATCAATGGCTTCCCTTGAATAGGAGGCATCAAAATAGGAGGATTTGATAGACATTTCTTGATATGATTGAAATTCTTTTCACATTCCTCGTTCCATGCAAAATTCACACCCTTATGTAATGTCTTTGTGAAAGGTTGTGATATGTCTGCTAGCTGAGATATGAAATGTCTAATTGATTGCACTCTTCCTCATAAATTTCTCATTTGACTGATATTTTTGGGAGGTTGCATCTCCATGATAGCTTTGACTTTAGCAGGATCTACTTCAATGCCTTTCTTTGAAACAATGTAACCTAGGAGCTTTCCAGAAGTGACACCAAAAACACACTTTTTAGGGTTCAGTCTAAGACTAAACTTCTCCATTCTATCTAGTATTTTTCTCAAGTCATTCAAATGTTATGATCTTATCATTGACTTAGCTAAGGTGTCATCAACATAGTCTTCCATAGTTCGATGCATCATATCGTGAAAGATAGATGTCATAGCCCGTTGATATGTAGCACCAGAATTCTTAAGACCAAATGGCATGATATTACAACAAAAAGTACCCCATGCACATGTAAAAGCTATTTTCTCTTGATCTTCTGGAGTGATTTTGATTTGGTTGTATCCTGAGAAACCATCCATTAAAGAATAAATTTCAAAGCCCGCAGTCATATCCACTATCATATCGATGTTTGGTAGTGGAAAGTCATCCTTAGGGCATGCTTTGTTTACATCTCTAAAGTTTGTGCATACTCTAATAGATTTGTCAGGTTTTGATACTGGGACAATGTTGGAGATCCACTCAGCATAATCAATAACTCGAATAAATCCAGCTTTTAGTAACTTTTCTAGCTTAGCTTTGACTAGGAGTGCAACATGTGGATGCATCTTTTGCAATTTTTGTTTAACAGGTTTGACTCCTGGAGCTATAGAAAGATGATGTATTATCAAATTTGGATCTAACCCTGGCATATCTGAATACTTCCATGAAAAGCTAATTTTCTTCTCTGTCAGGAAAGTAGTGAATGTTTGTTTCTCTTCTTCTGATAGGGATTGTGCTACATGAATCATTTGCAGTTCCTTTGTTGTACCCAAGTTGATAGATTGAGTGGGTTCTATCAATACTGGAGATCTGTCCTATAAATGACTCGGAAGGACATCAAATATATCATCCTTAGGCACCTCAGAGAGGTTTTCACCTTTGGGTACATCTTTTGTTTTTACTATTTTAGGTTCTGAGACTGCCACATAGTGGTTTTCACCCTCAAAACTCTATTTCTTTTTGCTTTTATTTTTCTGGTTGAGATATTTGATATCCAACTCTATCATGCTAACACTAGGTTCATTGATGGAAGTTTTCATAGGTTCCAGTGCATTGAGGTAGTAAGAAAGGGCATAGTTAGTTGGGAATGTGTGGATATCTCAGTTTGGATCGGTAGTTGTTTGGTTTATAAGCCCTGGATGTTGGATAGTCAATGTAGGGGAGAATTGGGAAATGGTGTTCATGCATATGGTGTTGTCATCATTGGTCCTAACCTAACTCTTGAATTCAAAGGTGATATTACTACTCAAAATGTTCAATTCATGAATAGTCTCAATGTCATTATTTGATTCCACTTCAGCCATAGGTGGATTAGACTTGCTAAGTTTTTCATTTCTCTCTAGACTCATGTCAATTTTAGGTGAATATTGGTGAATGCCATCAATGTGTTTTTCAGTGATAAGCTCATCTTCTTCTGGAATAACTCTCCATTCATAGTTATTTGATTCTTCATCTGGATCTTTGGGAAATCTGAGAACATGTGTAAAGTTAGGACAAATCCCCCAAGTAGGATTGCCTTCAGATTCTGAGTGGAACTCATATTCATGGGAGTCTGTTTCAGAATCACTATTGTATCCCAAGTGTTTAGCTATTGTGGTAGGTTTACCTTCATCTTGTTTAGTAGTAGGTTCTTGTGTATCTACTACATTGATATTCTCCTTAGGTTTTTCTTCATCTTTAAGAAGATCTCGTATTTCTTGAGGTAAACGTTCATAAGGAACATGATCAGTGGTGTCTAAATCATCACTGTTTGATTGTGGTATTTCTTCCTCTAGCTAAGTTTTTGTTGATGGTTCAATCTGCTCTAAGACATGTGGAGAATTTTTGTTGAGATGAAAAGGTTTCTTTTGATATTCCAGGCATGTAGTATCTTTGGTCATCCTTCCATAGTGTTCAACTGGTTTTACAATGCCTTTGCCTCTTGTTCCTAGAGGTCCTTTTCTAGTGTATCCCATCTTAGACATAAGTTTGTGACCCGATCCATATGATATGACAAGGATTTTAGGCATTTTAGAGTCACATTTTTGAATTGTCTGGGATTGAGACTCATCTTTGTATAACCATGCTAATATAGATTCTTCCTCATCAGATTCTTTCTTGGACACTTTTTTTGTAATAAAACTCCCATTAAATATGACTTGGGATTCTTTAGCAGTAGGTTTCACCTTGTCTGAAGGTTGTCCATAAGATTTTGGGGACAATGGAAGAGATGTGAGAGATAGGAATAGCTCCAATGTATATTCTCCCATACCTGTGTCTTTAATTTTGACTTCTTTCGAAATGTCTTCCATCTTGGATATAGATGCAATGTCTATTTGCTTGGGGAAAGATTCTCTATTCTGTTGAAAAAATTTGTTAGCACTTTCTTTCAAGGCATTGCAAGATGTGGATATGTTAGCTAGAATTGTTACCTCTACTCCATCATAAGGAAATTTCTCGCATTGATGGTATGTTGATGGAATAGCTTGCATTTCATGTATCCAAGGTCTCCTTAGAAGAATGTTGTAAGACAATGGAAGATCTAGAACTTGACATGTGATATCTCTGATAACTGGTCTTGTTCTGATAAGTAGGACAATTGTTCCTTTAGAAGATCTTTCTTGCTCATCATATACTTTTATGGTTATCTTCTTTTTAGGATCAATAGAATCTTTTGATAATCCTAGTTATGTGATCAATTTGTAGGAACAGATATTTAGACCAGTGCCTCCATCTATCAACACATGTTTGACATGATGATTTTGGATCAAGGCTTCAATGTGCAAGGGCTGGTTATGTGGATGACTCAGTGAATTTTTATCTTCCTCTTAAAAGGAGATATACTAGGGTGATGTCAGATGATCAACCATATTATGGAATCTATCTAGATCAAGATTGTCAAGAACATTGGAACTGAGTTGGCCTTTGTCCAAAATAGCTCTATGAGGAGGAGATATCCGAAGCAACTCAAACATAGATATTTTTGCATTGGTATGCTGGAGTTGTTGTACAATACTATATGATGTCACTATGGTCTCTTTAGGAGTTGATTTTGAGGCAGCCCTCTATTTAGAAGCAGATGAAAGATTGAAAGGCACTTTAGGGGTGTTTGATGAACCCAAGTTTTGACCTTGTAGGTTTACCTGAGCTTGTGATCAAGTTACTGCATTTGTTGATTGATTATCTATATCCTTTTTTATAATAGTGATGACATTGCAATGTTCAAATAGGTGTGGTTCAGCCATGTTAATGACATCATTGTTTCCAGAGTAGGTGTAATTGACCTTAGCACCCATGTTAGGCTTGGAAGATGAATCTCCTTGATTATGCTTCGAAAATGGTTCCGTGAATGTTGTATGATCATTATTGTTTTTATGGTTATCAATTACAATTTCTCCTTCATCAATTTTGTCTTGGATGAGATGTTTTAAGCACATGCAGTTATTGGTTTTATGACCTTTGTTTCGATGGAAGTCACATAAATCGGTCTCTTTCCACCATTTAGGTTTAACTTCAGGGTCATATGGTTTTATCTCAGGCAACGTGATGATTTTGTTTGCCAGTAGCATTTTCATGGAAGATTCTAAGGACTTGCCCAAAGGAGTGAACTTGTGCTTTGGTTTTGTAACCCATGGCTTATAGTCATTATACTTTTTAGCAGATTCAAATGCCTTTTGTTCAGAAGCTTTTATGGCTTGAGTGCCCATGGTGAGATTGAATGCAAGTGCCTTTGATGGAGCACTGATGTGATCAACAACACCATCTGTTGCAACATTCTTGTTCTTATTCTAGAATTTGACTTTGTATTTTTTGTTGGAACTAGAACCAGATTCATACTTGCTATCTTTGTTAATCGATATGTCTCCCTTATGAGAAAGCACATTTTCAATTTTTATAGCATTTTCTACCATTTTCTCAAAAGAAGTATGATTTTGCATTTGCAAATGATAATTGAGTTCTGGAATCAGATTGTTGATGAATATTTCAAATTTTTTAGTTTTCGGAATGGATCTGGCATAGAGTGAAAACTTCTTTCTCCATTGTTTGAGGAAAGTCAGGAGGGGTTCTCCTGTCTTTTGTTTTAGATTGCAGATATTGATCATGGTGATTGGATGTTGAATATTGTAGGAGTATTATTGGTAGAACAGTTTGATTAACTCCTCAAAAGTTTTAATTGTTGGCGGCATTTTAGAGAACCAATGAATGGCTGACCCTCCCAGAGATTGAGGGAAGAGATGCATCAGGTAAGTTGGTTCATGCATGAACTCCATGGATTGAGTGTAGAATTCTCTGACATGATCTTGGGAATCAGATTTTCCATCATATTTATCACATTTTGATATCTCCACTCTTTTTGGGAATGGTGGCATGTACAACTTTTTATCAAATGGAAAGGGGCATAGAGCCTCCATAGAAAATTCTTTAGGTTCTTTCTCTTTCTCCATCTTGTTTAACTTGACTTGCATAGCATGCATCTGTTTCATCATGGTTGTGATAAGAGTTTCTTCCTCTTGAGTGACGATATCTTCAACATTAAAGTTTGGAGGAAGTTTGGCTCCTTGTCAAGCTAATTCTAAGAAGTAGGTTTCTTTCTCTTCTTGTAAGAAATGTTTCATCATTTTTTGAAAGTCATCATCATTTCTATACCACTCAATTTTAGATGGTGTTGGTTCTGGATCTCTGCCATGATTAGAATGGTGACCTTGGGAACCTTGGTTTCCTCCTCCTTGAGACATAGTGTTATTATAAGGACTACCAGGGATTGATTGATGTGGATTTGATTGATTACCTCCGTGAACTGATACAAAAGGGGTGACGTAACCACCTTTCAAGTAAATATTGCCAAGAGCGTCTTCTCCAAATAGATTGGTGTCATAAGGTTGATGAAATGTTTGAGCAATTACAGAAGATGTTGTTGAAGAGAGTCTGGGTTGTTCTCTTTGTTTTCTTTGTGAGGAAGCTCTAGTTTCCACCATTAACCTTGGGTGAAGCAAAAGAGAAAGATTAAGACAACTAAAGAATGACTTGGTTCAAGAAGATCAAATGACGCAACCTTGTCAAGATTGGATTGGTTGATTGATGATTTGGATGTAAATGTAGGATAATGTACCCTAGATGTATGGGTAGATGTCTAAAAGATGACAAACACAAGCTCACAACACTTAGCCATTTTGTTGAAGACTTAATTAGAAGATGGCTTGACAAGGTTTTGATACAGGATGAACGTGATTCAAATCGATAAATCAGAAGACTGGATCAAACTCAAGAGACCACTTTTGGAAAATTGGTTGGATTCTTCTAGTTTTCTACTATGTTCCTGACATAGTGAATATTTTGACAGAATTTGGAATTTGGCTATAAAAATTAGATTTTTGACAAATTTTGAAGGATTCTGGCATCTTTGGTAAAATTATGATATGAGTTTCTCTAGGCTCGTATGAGTCTGGGTGAGGTCTGGCATGACAATTGACAAAGCTCATATGACAATTGACACCAGAATTGAGTTTGCTTAGGTTTTTTCTGACAATACTCATACGACAATGTATAGTCCCCCGTACAACAATCTGGGGGTTCTGGCATGACAATTGGGGAAACTCATATAAGTTTTGAAGTTTCAGAATGACTTTTGACACCAGAAAGGATTTTTTCTTTAGATTTTACAATTTTTCAGTTTTTAGGATGTTTTCAGTATCAGATTGTTTACAAATTTTTTTGTCTAGGTTTGAATATCTGTGTAGCAGTTTGTCTTGGGTTTTGTTCATTTTAAATAACCAAGTAGATATTAGGCACACAAGACAACAATCAAGGGAGCAAGAAATCATCTTCAAGTAAAGAGTAAGGGACAAAGCAACCTTGCACATGAACAAGAATAGTGACTTATTGTTCTAATCCCTAAGAATGCTACTTGTGTATGTTCTCAAAAATGTTTTGCAAGCACACACATAGTCCTAGAAAATAAAAATTTGGTTGCACTAGGGTTCTCAGTAATGGTCTGACTCTGCAACTTTTGTAATCTCAAGAGGGTAAAATCCAATCCAGGCGCACCAGGGTTTTGACATAGTCTGAGAATTTAATCAATTAGGAGCTTCCGAGGAGATCTGACAGCCCAACAAGAGACTACACCTATGGAGATTTCTTCCACAAGGACATTTATATAGCGGCTGCTGCTACCACGATGAAAATGGCTATTACTGCTTAAGGTTCCATCCATGTGGTTGACCCAATAAAGGGAATTTCCACTATGGTTAACCCTCTCTAAAAGGAGATTCACAAAAAGGACCACAGGGGGACTTAGTTTAGATTCAAGGATTTGAGTTTCTGATACTACCCAAAAAGGGAGTAGAGCATAATCCTCTATTCTCTTTACTTCACAAAAACATAGAAAATAGATCAATTGACATGCTAAGACTGAAACCACCTCACCAAGGTTTGTGATGTCAACAACAATGTCTACCGAGCTCTCTAAGTGGGTCCAAGAGAGAACATACCGATCAAAGTTGAGGACTAAACCAAGTAAGACTGTGAGATAATATCAGTATCCTCCCTACCTACAAGGGGATCTATCTTCGAGAAGAGCTTCTCATGCAAAACAAGTGAATGAAGCCCACTCTCTCAAGAATGCCACAAATAGTGTTCATAGGGCCTAATTACTATGTGTAACAGATATGGAGAAAGCAAATCTATGTTCTTTTTAGAGCCTAAAGATGAACGTGTGATTTATGAAAGAAAGAGACACTCAAGCTAAACACGTTAGAGATTCATTTTATGTCCCAAAATTGAAATGTTATCAGATGTAGTAGAATACCTTAGTTCCAACGCAATGCGCTTAGTAGATTTTACCTGATTTTCAATTTTTTTACGCTTTTTCATGAGCCAAAACAACAAGTACCAATCAAAAACAACAAATATCACTTGTTAGGGTTAGCTGTCAGTCCAAATCCAAAAATCAAACTTGAAAGACAACCTAGAAATTTGGTATGACAATTAAAATTTTGGTATGAAAACTCGTACGATAATGTGCTACCTTCCATACGACAATCCAGGCATGAAATGATAGTGGTTCAGTACGCACACAATAAAGTAATTCCCAAGCAATAATACCAAACAAATAGCATGATTCTCAAGATTGCCAACTGTCGTACGATAATCAGAGGGTCTTGGTATGACAATCTATCAAATGTCATACAAAAATTGTAAGTACAAAAAATAAAAATCATAGTTTTTGAGAGAAATTGATAGAAAATTGATAGAAAAGAATGGAAACCCATTTCAGGGCCCCACGGTGGGGGCTACAAATGTGCGTGTGAATTTTGTACCTAGTTGGAGAGACAACACTTTAGTAAAACATTAGAGGATAGAAAATCAAGAAATATGCAAATAAGAACAATATAGCTAACCAGGTGATTTACTACCTTCTAGTAGGTATGAGTATGGTATTCTCAAATTAAGACCAAGACCAGTGATGATGCAATACCTAAATGAAGGATTTAAAGAAAACTAATCTATTTTTTTGGATTTTGTGTGCAATAAGATGAAAAACTGATATGAAACTAGTCTAGAATGGATTGAAATGATATGAAAATTGATCTAACAATGATATGCTATGATATGAAAAAGAATGAATGCTATGATCAAAACAATAACAAAAAAATCTCACAATCGCCTGTTCGCAAGAGCTTGATTCTTGAAATGCAAATTCACCAGAGTTCAAGTATGCAAATTTGAAGGACCAAAACCAAGAAGTTGAGCCTTGATTATATAGAAATCTAGGGCTTTAGGATGCATTGAGAAGAGCCATAAATCACTCTTGATAAACTAAGGTTGATTTTTGAGTTAACAAGAAATTAGGAATAGATCAACTCATAAATCATGCAAAAGCAACTTTTAACTCGAAATAGAGTTTAGTTCACTTTTTCAACTCACAATCACATGTTGAGTTTAGAAAGATAACCAATTGAAATTGATAATTGATTTAAAGTTGACTGCTTTTCTGATTGTGCATGATTTAATATGAATTAATTAAAAAATAAAGTGATTTATTCTCAACTTAACTGATATTTGAATTAAAATAATTGATTTATGGGTTAATCAATCATTGAATCAAACTTTATTCCAAAACTATATCATTAAATATTGACAAATGGATTTTAATCAATTAAATAAGAATTTAATCAATTATTCATAGGATTTTTTATTTATTGTCAAAATTAAATAATATTAATTAGGAATAAATAGAATTAAATCTAATTAAATAATTAAGTGGAAAAATTAAACTTAATTAATTAAATATTCAATTAATCAAACTTTAGGATAAAGATGATTTATCGCCAAATAATATTTAATCAAGATAATTAGATAAATTAGGAACATTTAGGAAATATTCCCTGATGCAGAATTAGGATAAAATCAATTAGGGTTTTGATAAAATGATGTGCAAATGTGCCTTAGGTTAGGACTTTGATGTCGATTTTGATTGATTTGTTGATGTAAGAGGTTAATGAACCTACAACCCATTTTTGGGGTATTACAGGAACGAGTATACTACCATCCAGGCTTAGTGCAAATGGAGAAATTACTATGTTAGGTGACTTGGTTTCACATAGGTGAGTCAAGTAGTGTACAAGTGGATTTGGTGGTCGTACATCCATACAAGCAACATTGTCATACATTAGTGTAATTTGGTACTCAATCTCTATCAGGACATTACAGTGATATCAGAGTTGGCGGTCTTTCAATCCTATTAGGTAACAATATTGGATGCAAACAAGATCTCAATTAGAAGATAGGATGGGGGAATCTAACACTAAAATGATGAAATTTATATGGGAGATAACAAGAGGACAACAAAAACTAAGTGAGACCTTGGTGAATGGAAAAAAACAACTTAGCGAGACTTTGGAGAAGGAACGACAATAAATTGGAGAAACAATTAGACTTTTGGTAGAAGGAAAGACAAATGGAGGGCATAATGGGAACAACGATAATTTTGTCAATGAGATGCCCCAGACACAGTGTTCCCACACATGCCCAATGATTTCAAAATTTCCCTAAAGGAATAAATAATGCGGAGATCAAGAGCCTACCTTCTTGGAGATGCAAGAACAGTTCCAAAAAAATTGGTTTAATGCCATATTTGGAGCAAAACTACCCTTCAAGAACTATGTGGATTTGCGGATGAGATATTCTAAGAGCAATGGCTATCACAATAATGACATCAATAAAAATATCAACAATATGAACCTATCTACTTATGGTGGGTCCAGAAAGACATCAGTAAGAGCATGGGTTAAAAAATAAAATACCTACTTCTAGCTCAATTCGATGCCTAAAGATGAATTAATCAAATTTGTAACTCTGCACTTAGAGGGGATCACTCATGAATGGTGCCACCATGGGATGGTCACCCTCGGTGACAACCAAGTCACTTCATACACTTGTTTCATGAAGAGACTCATTGATTGCTTTGATGGGAAGGATTTAGAACTCAACTTCAAGGAGTTGGCACAACTGAGATAGACACGACCGATGGAAAATTATATCTTAGAATTTTAGAAACTTTCATTTTTGGTTACTAACATTTTTGAGAGTAGACTTGTATTACTTTTCATGGATGGATATATGGAACCTCTAAAGGGTTGGGTCAAAGGTTTCAACCCCAACACACTTACAACATAAATCAAGAAGGCACGTGACATGGAAACCTTGTCTTCTTCTTCTAGGAGTTACACACATGCCAAACCACCACTCTCACATAGGGAAAAGGATAAGAACCCATTCCTAAAGAATTCATCGCTCGACAAGGCTACAAAATAAGAGCTTAGGAGAAGAAATATTTATTTCGTATGCAAAGAAACTTGGGAAATAGGCCATTTATGCGTAGGAAAAGAAAAGATCCACTACATTAAGGTGGTGTTTGACATCAAGGAGGAGAATGAATAATTTAATCCCTAGAAAGAAGATGAGGCACAAGTAGAAATGAACCATGCAGAGATAATTGCTACACTTTCATGGAGAGGAGGTGCCATTTCTACACTAGTCATTACTCCAAGGTGTGGTGTTCTTTAAGTTTGTGGTATACTCCGACAATGATGGGTCACAATCATGCTTGACAAAAAAGCCACGCTCAACTTCATCAACTTGTCACTTATCACTAGGAAGAGTTTTCATAAAGAGGAGCATGAGACATTTGAATTCAAGGTGGTGGGAGGAAATCTATTTTTATGTGCTCATTCCATTCTACAACTCATCATCACCATGGGTAACTACATAGTGATGGATGATTTCTTTGTGGTAGATTTAGATGACACAAATGTCATCTTGGGCATTCAATGGATGGAGACCATTGACTAGTACACACAAAGTTTCAAGAGGCTTGAGTTCTCCTTTGAAGTGGATGGAATGAAGGTGGTACTGAGAGGAATGTTGAATGGTGGACTGAGGGAGATTTTGACAAAGAGGATGGAAGTAATTTTTAGACATGATGATGTCATCTAGGAAACACAATGTTTGGCCTTGACCAAATCTTCGAGTGGGAAAAATCCTACTACCATGATGATGAGCTTCAGACGGTGTTGGGAAAGCATAGTTTGGTCTTTGCAGATATTCCACCTGGTATACCCCAACATAGAGGTTTTGAGCACACCATCTATTTGGAGGAGGTATCCAAGCCTATTATCACCATGCCATATTTCCATCCCAAGAAGTCCAAAGAAGATATAGAGAAGATGATCTAAGAACTCCTTGACAAAGGATGGATTAGACCCAATTGGACAGTCCTTTTGCATCCTTGGTAGTGTTGGTGAAGAATAAGAATGGGATCCTTAAGATGTGTGTTGATTATGGAGCATTGAACAAGATAACAAAGAATAGATACCCCATTTCTAGGATTGATGATCTATAGGATGAACTACATGGATCAGTATACTTCTCTTAGATTGATCTTTGTTCCAAGTATCATTATATCTGCATGAGGTAGAAATATGTCTAGAAGAAACCATTCTATTTCCACTATGGACACTATGAGTTATTGGTCATGCCATTTGGATTTGCCAATGCTCCATCCATTTTCAAGTCTTTCACAAATGACTCTTGAACAAGCAATTGTGTAATTTTTTGTTGGTGATATCACAGAGTCATATCCATTGTTTGTGAATAGGTCCAAGTGTGAGTTTAGGTTGACAAAAAATTCATGTACTTGAGACATGCCATCAATTCTCAAGGGGTTCAGGTGCATCAAGAGAAGATTCAGGAAATTCTTGATTGGCCCATACCTAGGACACTCATGGAGCTGCATGGATTATTTAAACTTTAAAATTACTATAGGTTCATGAAAGTATTTTCACAGCTAGGGTCACTATTGACAGATCTCATGAAGAAGGGAGCATTTCATTAGAATGAGGAGACACAAGGAGATTTTGATAGACTAGAGGAATTTATGAGTACGTTTCTAGTTTTGGCACTACCAAATTTCACTAGACCCTTTTTCCTTGAATGTGATGTGTCAATTGAAGGCATTAGTACATTCTTGATGCAACACCATCATCCCATTTCTTTTGAGAGTGAAAATCTCTCACGAGCCAAGCAATTATACTTGATCTATGATAAGGATATTCTCACCATCATACACACATTGGCCAAGTTTTGGTAGTAACTCATTGGGGCAACGTTTGTGGTGTGGGTTGACCACAATAGTTTGAGATATTTCTTGGAGTAGAAGGATTTGAACGAGAGGCAACAAAAATGGGTGATCAAAATATAGGCATGTGATTTTGGCATTGAGTATGTGAAGGAGAAGAATTTGGTGGCCAATTCATTTTCTAAAAGACCCACCATATGTTCATTGTCATAGATTTTAGCTGATTGGAAGGCTCACTTGTTATTCAAGTACTCCCCAAATACTTTTGCTTGTCAATTTTTGGATCAATGGATTCAGGATGATAGGTACAAGGTGGTGGATGATTTCATCTACTAAAAGGGTAGATCTACTTAGTACCAAAGTCAAAGATGAAGGAGAGGATCTTGAAGGAGATTTGTGATTCACTCCTTGCAGGACACCAAGGATGCCTCAAGATCTATAAGTAGATTCGTGAGACATTTTCTTGTAAAGGACTCAAGGATGACGTGTTACAATATGTCAATGAGTGTGCCACTTGTCAATATAATAAATCTAAGGATACTTTTCTAGTCAAGTTACTTCAACCTTTATCAATTCTTGATTTGAAATAGGAGAGTATCTCCATGGACTTCATCACTGGACTTCCCACTATAAATGGTGAGGATTAAATTTATGTTTTGGTAGATCACTTGACCAAAAATGTTCATTTCTTTTCCATTTTGATGGAGTTTTAGGTAGATCAAGTGGCAGATGTTTTCTTTCGAGAGGTGTTCCACTTACATGGCCTTCCACAAAACATAGTCAATGATAGACATAGTCATTTCCTCAATGCTTTATGGATGGAAATTTTTCATTTGGTAGGCACAAAGTTGTCACCAAGTACAAGATACCACCTATAGACAAATGGTTAGATAGAGATTGTGAACAAGTGGTTGGAGGGCTACCTAAGGAACTATGTCGTAGCACAGATGAAAATGTTGATTTGTTGGCTTCATTTGGGAGAGAACTACTACAACACTACCCACTACATGTCAATACGTATGTCACCCTTCAAGGAAATTTATGGATATGAGGCTTCATCATTCATGGATCTAGAATTATGTGATAGTCGTGTACCAAGAACCAAGGACTGGTTACAAGAGAATTTGGATATTCTTTGATATCCAAAGGATAACCTACAACTGGCTCAAAATCATAAAATGGTGTAAACTAATAGGCATAGGATTGAGTGGAGTTTTAAAGTAGGATATCTTGTCTACCTCCAATTATATTCATACAAATAATCTTCCTTGAAGAAAAGTGGTGCCAAGAAGTTAACTCATTGCTTCAATGGACCATACAAAGTGGTACGAAGAGTGGGAAAAGTTTCATATGAGTTGGAGCTTCTAGAAGAGAGTTGTATTCACAATTTGTTTCATGTTTTATGCATCAAGAAGGTAGTTAGTTAGAGTGTCATAGTTTCCAAGGAACTTCCACCTTTTGACGGAGAGGAAAAACTTACATTGGATCCTACAAAGATCATTGATGTGAGAGAGAGAAAGTTGAGGTCATGCACCATCAAGGAATACCTAGTTCACTAGAATGATTTTTTGGTTGAAGATGCCACATGGGAGACCAAATAGATCTTGGATCACCCGAGTTTGCAATTTCTTGAGGGAAAGCAATTCTTGGGCCATGAGGACTACACTATCCCCATTAAATGACTTAATTAAATTTATTAAGTGGTCCCAAATTTAAATAATATCTTACAAGGCCCCTTTAATTAATTAATTTAATTATAAAATAAAGTAATAAAATAATAAAGTTATGTCAGCCCATTGTAACCTTCTAGATACTTCTTGGAGCCCTTTATAAGGGGGTGGTTGGAATCATAGGAAATCATCGTGGAGTTTCTATTTCTTTTTTATTTTCAATTCCAGTTGAAATTAGTCTTTTGTGTGTCATTTTGAAAGTGCAAGACCCTCCCTAGTCTAGCAATCGCAGTTTCGGTGGTTAGAAACCATCCTAGCCTATTCATTTATGGAATTTGGTGAAGTCTTCACTTGAAGAAAAAATTATAATAAGTTTTGATATGTTATACTCTTTTAAATTATAGATCTTCTACTCATTCTTGTGTTGGTTCTATGTTGAATCTCTTGCATCCACAAAGACATAACACGGGCAATAATATATTCACATTCATTCATCTGCCAGAGTGTTTGTACACATCTACTTAAGTCTCTATTGGAATTCATGGGTGATTAAAAATTTCCAAGTATTCATCTAAGGCAACGACTATGCAGCCATAACATTAGAAAACTTACCAAGGGGACACTTTGAAAAAAAAAAAACTAAGTGTAAGTTTTCCCCTTTGTAAGTTTTCTAACGGTATGGCTGCATAGCCGTCGCCTTCATCTAATAGTGTATTCCTCTATTCTATGCATGCACATTCCTCTATTTAGTACTAAAGGTATGGGTAGTGTTGTACAGGAAGATCTTATTGTACGAGTAGTGCAGGTCGCACAAGGAGTCGACCGTATGGGTGAGTAGAAGGAAGTTTCGTATGGAGGTGTGAAGAAAGATAAGGGAAAGTGTATGCATACATGAGGTGGAGACATTTCTATATGAGTGGGGTTGACATCATTGTACGAGTGTGGAATGAGTCTACTTTCATCCAGGCTTAGTGTGTATAAAGAAATCACCATGTGGGGTGACTTGACCGCACTGAGGTGAGTCAAGTAGAGTATGGGTGGTTTTGGTGTTTGTATGTTCGTACAAGCAATGTTATCATACATAGGTGTAAGTAGGTACCAAATATCCATGGTACATTACATAATGATTATGACTTTTGATTATTTTATAGACTAACTAGTGCTTATTGACCATGAGGTAGATGCAAGGATAGTTTCTCCCTCTCATTCAAAGAAAGAGAGGGTAGAGGGAGGTAGAGAGGAGGAGGGGTTCCAATATATCATATGGTCAATTCACTTAGTAGATTTTTAAGTAGCATAATTTATTCATTCCATATAATCAATTGCCAAGTGTCAAGTATGATTTAGTGCACTTGATTCTATGATTTAATTCATCAAGTGGACTATGTGTGTAATTCTTAGAGATTGTTTAAAAATTCATTGATATAATGATGCATTTTTTGTTACATTAAATGTATGATGTTGCATCGATTATTGTTAATTAATGATTATGATTTTTTATCACTTCATGGACTGGCTATTGTTTCATGATCATGAGGTAGATGCATTGATAGTTTCCCCCTCTTGTTCAAAGAGCAAGTGGGGGTGGGGGGTAGCATTTGCCAATATTTCATGTTATTAAGAATGCACACATATTTACATGATTTATAATTATTTTGTATGGATCATTCATTTAGTTGATTGCTAAGCATAGTGTTTGATTCAATGCATATAATTAATCATCAAGTGTTATGTATAATTTAACATATTTAATTGGTTGTTTAAGTGAGAGAATTTTACCATCATTATTTGATAGATAATTACACATTAAGTATTACATTCTATATTCAATATGATTCATGTCTTTCTATTTTGAATGCTCATTTATTTTAATTTAAAATGGTTATTCATATTTCCTTTGTAATTTGGATTGCTTTAAATGCTTGTGATGATGGTTACAAAGGTTTATGATATCATTTCTAAAATCCTCACCACCTTTATTATATCATTTTTTGTGTAATAAGGTGATATAAAGCTTAATGATATCAACTTTCCATAATCCATAATTTGTCACAGGGATTTGCACTCGAGAGATAAGTTCAAAATCTTAGTAATCTCATGAAACATGGGAGCATCCTCAAGCCTGTGGGTTGCTCATTGTGAGGATGAACCTCTAGATTATGGGTCAGCTCCCCTTTTGATATCATCCATCTACCTATTGAAATCTTTTAATATATCCTTAATATCAATTATCTCATAATTTTGGGGCTAATTAGAAGATCGGGCTGGAATAGGTGGTTGGTAAGCATGTTGAGCTTGTTAGTTTTCTGTTATAATAGGGTTATTTAGACTAAAGCTACTATTGTGGTTGATGGGGTATGGCTCATAAGCATCCTCCTAGACATTATTCTCATAATATTGTGGTGGGTATACATGTTGTCCATAAAAAACTGACACCTCTACTCATACAAAGAGCTAGGAATCAGAATAGAAAATTGTTTTGAAACATACCAGCATGTCTCTTTGAAACCTATAGATTTGAACCTTGAGTCACTAGGTGTGTGTAGGTCTTGCCTCCAATGGCTAAAAGTATTTATTTTCACACAAAAATTAGAATTGTGTGGAAAATCTTGGATTGAAATAATTCAAACTATCCCACTAGGCGTGCAAAAAACTATTGTCATAGGGATTTGCACTCAAGAGCTAAGTTTGAAAACTTGAAAATCAAGTGAAACATGGGAACATCCTCGAGTCCTTGAGCATGTCTATTTCTCATTGTGAGGGTGAACCTTTAGATTATGGGATGGATTCCCTTTTGATATCATCCATTTTCCTATTGAAATCTTGCAATATATCCTTAATATCGATAATTTCATAATTTTAGGGTTGATTAGTGTACACACTAGAATGTGCACTTCTCTAAGCCATTGCTTCCAAGAGAATCCATGAATGGGAAACCTTGGGAAGGTGACCTAGAGCTCCCTAGGCATGGAGTGCAAGGGTGTTAAGAATGCTCTTAGCTAGAGCTATTAAGCCTATAACCTTGCTAGTAAACCATGCAATGGGAGATTCAATGAGACAAGGGAAAGAGTACCAATATCCTCAAGAATCAAGATGGAAATGCAATGCAATGCTTAGAAATGAAAATGCAAGCTAAGCTAAGAAAGGAAAGATAGAAGTATTACAAATCCTTGCTAATTAAGCTATGTGAGCTAATATAGAGTATAAAGGAAACTAGATTAAGAATGCAATGAAAGAAACTAAGCTATGATGCATGAAATGAAAGCTAGATGCAAGAAGGTCTTAAAAAGCTCCAAAGTCTCTAAGAAATCTTGCAGCATAAGATTAGCATAAAAAGTTGGGGATCTTAGAATGAGAAAAGAGCTCTCCTTTTAAAGGAATTGAAAAGGAATGGACCATGGAGATTAAGAGGCAAAAGATTTAATCAAGGGTGGAGCTTGAAAGAGGAGAAATCCATGTGCACAAGTTTCCTCCAATGAGAAATAAGTGTTGACTTTTGTACCCCATATGAGACAAAAAGGCCTTTTCTTATTTTTATAAAATAAGAATAATGCTTTATTTGTGCAACTTAGGATAAGAGGAAAAGTGGGGGATTTTATTAAATAAAAGAGGAGGAAATTCCTTTTCATTAAATAAAGACTTAGGATAAAATGGTTAGCCCATAGAAAATAATCGAATAAATGATAGGACTAGGATTTGATCAAGAATAAGCAATTGATGATTTAGCAAATAATCCTAGCAAGGGGCTAATAGTCTAGATGACCATTTTTTGGTGATTACATTTGCCCCTCTTTGACTAATGTGTGATTGATCTAGGAACACATTATGTCAAAGAATAGATCAGCCAAAAAAGCAATAGATAGAGATCTTGACTCCAAAGAATGAAGTGCAGAGAGAGATAGAAAATCTTGCATGGTCAGCCTAGTAGCGATAGTACTGAACACTTAGGAAAGAGATGGACAGTATCAGAACTCGAGACAAGAACTCATATGTCAAGCACAAAGATAGATCAATTAGAGACAATGGAATGGTCAAGCATATGCTCTAGAGAATAGAAAAAGGATATGATGTGTCTGCCCCCTCGGGATCGAAAGAAAAATCAGGTAGAGGGAATGCAAAAGCAAGAGAAACATGATCAAATCACCAGAAATCATAATAGAAGATGAAAGATAAGAGAATAACCATCAAGCAGTGAAGATATGCCCCAATCAAGACCTCAGAGAGATGAAATGAAATGAATGAAAGACTAGAAGGGTGAGAGAGATGGAGATGAAGAAGGAAAGGATGCCCTAGCAAAGATCAAAGGATCAGGCCTCAAAAGGTCAACCAAATAGGCAGAAGAAGGAGAAATATGATTCAGAAAATCAAGGCAAATGTAGATTTCGGTTTCGATCCTGAAATGAATAGAAAATGATGCGATATGAAAGACAAGAAGTGAAAGACATGATTGGGAAGAAGCAAAAGGTGAGCGCAGTTTGACTAATAAGTCTGTGAAAGATGAAAGGAGAGCTCTCTCCATATGCAAGATGCAAAACTAACTATCATGAACTTAAGAATGCAAGCTACTATGAAAAGTGGTTTACTTGCAAGGTTACAAAGCCATTAGTCTCTAATATTCATCATCGAGCGTTATTGGTAGCGTCGCAAGATCATATAATACACACTAGTATGACTATGTGGATCTGAATATGATCTATATTAGATAGAATGTGGGAATCCCACCTAAGCATCAAAGACATGTAGGTCAAGATGATTAGTACAGTGAAGTTGCCTAAGTTTGATATAGCAAGATTATGCTCGCACCAAGACACAAGAAAGTCAAGATGACTATAAGCATGCACTTGTGAAAAACAATCAAGGATAATACATTGTAGACCCCAATGTCAAGTGGAACAAGCATAAATGATAATGACAGTTAGGACCAACAAAATATACACACAAGCAGAAAAAGCAATAAAACATGTCCTCATGCCCCCAGTCTTCTAGCTCAGCATCATCGAAAACTATTAGGGAGAGAAATCTCATCAAAGAAATCATCATAGATAGCACTCAAAGAAATAAAGTCCAACAAGTCTTAGCAAGTTGAGTGTTAAAGTGTGTGTGTGTAGGTCATAGAGTCAAACTTTGAGTATCACATCTACCAGTGAGAAATATCATATCATGCTAGACTACAGGTAAGATATCTGATAAGTGTTGAGAAACACTCGACGCTAGGAAAGTGTTGAAAAAAATAGTTGGGGTGGTGTTGAAAAACATCGTTGGAGCCAAGTTGTTCAAGAAACCCAGATGCACAAAGAGGCCCAAGAGAAGCTTAGAACAACATATGCCCCCTAGAATAAGACAAGAGTCAATTCCAGGCTAGGAGAGGCAAAGCGAGAAGTGGAGTGAAGGAGAGCCACACAAGACTGATAGACATAGGTGCAAGGGTCTCAAGCAGTGCTTGTTTCCAGATTTTCACCACTTGATAGATTTTTTAAGGACTTTTTTTTTTTTTTTTTTGTATTTTTGCTACCAAGGCGCCTATTTCCAGGTTTTCATCAAGGCACTTTTTCTATTTTTTTGATTTTTCAATTTTTTTTTGTATTTTTTCAGTACTTTTTATGCTTTTTAGGATTTTTTTAGCATCATATATGAATTTTTTTGAATTTTTCAAGATCAATAAAAAGAGCTCAAGAACCTTAGGCATATAAATTTTTCAGATGTAGAACATTAATAGGCTCAGTAAGATCTTCTCCCTCAGGTGTAGATAGCTGATAGGATCTGGACCCAAATGTTGTTGTGATGATATAAGGTCCTAACCAATTTGGCTCAAACTTGCCTTTCTGCTCCCGATTCTGCTCATTTTTGGAATTTTCTCTTAGAACTAGTTCACCCACTTGGAACTCTCTAGGATGAACTTTCTTATTGTAAGTAGTAGACATTCTCTTTTGATAAGTGCACATGTGATCAAAAGTGGCCTTGCGGCATTCTTCCAAAGTGGTAAGCTCATGCACTCTCATGGCCCTATGGTCTTCATCAGTAATCAAACCATGGAGAGAGACTCTTAGTGAAGGTATTTCAACCTCTAATGGTAAGACAACCTTAGAACCATAGACCAAGGAAAAAGGTGTAGCACCTGTAGGAGTGTGGATAGAAGTTCTATAAGCCCATAGCGCAGGATTGATCTACAGATGCCAATCCTTACCTGATTTGTGCACTGTTCTGTGGAGATTTGTCAGAAATGTTTTGTTTGAGGCCTTAGCTTGACCATTCCCTTGAGGGTAGTAAATAGAAGACCAATGTTGTTTAATTTTGAACTTTTTGCACAAGTGCTTCAGGTCTTTATTTTTGAATTGGCCTCCATTATTCGTGACTATGGAAGAAGGAATACCAAAGTGGCAAATGATGTGATTCAAAATAAATAGGGCAACATGTTTGCCTGTAGCTGCAAATAGTGGGACAACTTCAACCCATTTAGTGAAATATTCAATAGCTGTAATGATGAACTTATGCCCACTTGAAGAACTATGATAAATTTTGCCTACCAAGTCAAAGGCCCATTGCTAAAATGACCAGTAAGTAATAGAGGGAATGAGATCACTTCCAGGAGCATGAATGAGATTCCCATGTAGCTGACACTTTTTGCATGACTTGGCATATTGAACAAAATCGTTTTTCATAGTAGGCCAATAGTAACCAGCCCTAAGCAATTTCTAAGCTATTGCAAGACTGTTAGAGTGTGACCCACATATGCCATCGTGGACTTTAGCTAGCACCTTTTCTGACTCCTCTATTTCTAGACACCAAAGGAGACTTCCATCTAGACCCTTCCTATACAAGTCACCAGAGACAAGGGTAAAGTGTGAGGCATTACAGATGAGCTGGCGCTTCTCATTGTGCGTTAGATTTTTAGGGATAACTTGATCTTGGAGATAGGAAAAGATGGTGGCATAGCGGGAGGAGTCATGACCAACCACAGTGTAAAGGACATGCTCATCAAGGGAATTGTAGGTAGGGTAGCACAATTCTTCCACCAGGAACTCAAAGCATGATTTGTGCTCTTCTAGTTGCAGAATGGATGCCAAAGTAGCCATGGCATCAATAGCCTTGTTCTCAATTCTAGGAATTTGTTGAAATGTAACAAATGTGAAATAATTCCTAAGTGAGTCTATCATCTTCTTGTAGGGAATCAATTTGTCATCCTTTGTTTGGTAATCATCATTTACTTGGTTTATGACAAGTTGAGAATCTCCAAAGATATGCAACTCAATGATCCTCCATTCAAGGGCAAGCTTAACACCATTCAAAAGGGCTTCATATTCAACTATGTTATTGCTGTATGGAAAGAGAAGCTTATAGGATTTAGGAATGTTGTATCTATGAGGGGTAACAAAAAAGATTCTAGCACTAGCCCCATTATGTGTATAAGAACCATCAAAGAACATTTTCCATACACATCCTATGATATGCATGATTGAAGCATCTGGGAAGTCTATCTGAAGAGGAGCATTATCAGATATGGAGAACTCAACCAATTGATCCGCAATTTATTTCCCTTTAATAGCTCTCATTTTGACATACTAAATGTTAAATTCTAAGAGAATCAACATCCATTTAGCAAGTCATCTAGTAAGCATAGCTTTACTCAGAAGATACTTTAAAGGATCAATTTTGGCAACCAACTGCATAGTATGCGCAAGCATGTAATGTCTAAGTTTTTGAGACACAAACACCACTGCTAAACAAGCCTTTTCAATGCTAGTGTAGTTGAGTTCATAAGCAACCAGAGTGTGACTGATATAGTAAATAGCTCACTCCTTGCCCATATCATCGTGTTGTGCAAGGAGAGATCCTAAGGAATTTTCCATAGCAGAAATGTATAGTATCAAAGGTTTCCCTTGGATAGGTGGCATAAGAATAGGAGGTCATGCTAGGTAATCCTTGATCTGGTCCATGTTCTTATGACACTCCTCATTCCATATACAAGTAGCTCCTTTATACAAATTTAGATTGAAGGGTTGAGCTTTATTAGCTAACTGAGAAATGAACCACCGAATAGATTGGAGATGGCCCTGGAGACCCCTTAATTGTTTGATGTTGCAAGGAGGTGGCATCTCCATGATAGCTTGCACCTTTTCTGGGTCTACTTCTATTCCTTTTGCTGATATGATGTACCCTAGTATTTTCCCAGAAGTGACACAAAAAGCATATTTTTTAGGATTTAATTTGAGTTGGAATCATTCCATGCAGTCCAATATCAAACTCAAATAAGATAGATGTGTGCTCCTTTGTTGAGATTTAGCAAGTGTGTCATCAACATAGTCTTCCATGTTCTTATGCATCATATCATGGAATATAGTGGTCATAGCCCTTTGATAGGTTGCACCAGCATTCTTAAGACTGAAGGGTATGACATTCCAACAAAAGGTTCCCCATGCACAGGTGAATGTTGTCTTCTCTTGGTCTTCAGGGGCAATTCTGATCTGATTGTATCTGGAGAAGTCATAAGGGAGTACATTTCGTATCCCACCATCATGTCCACTATCATTTCAATGTTTGGAAGTGGAAAATCATCCTTAGGGCATGCTTTATTTAGGTCCCTAAAATCAGTGCATACGCGAATGGACTTGTCATGTTTGGAAATAGGGACAATGTTAGAAATCCACTCAGCGTAGTCGATAGCTCTGATGAAGTTAGCTTTCAGAAGTTTCTTGAGTTTAGCCTTAACTAGTAATGCCACATGGGGATGCATCTTTCTGAGCTTCTGCTTGATAGGTTTTACCCTAGGAGAAATGGAAAGATGGTGCATGATAAGCTCAATGTCTAAACCAAGCATGTCAGAATATGTCTATGCAAAGTTGATCTTTTTCTCTTGAAAGAATGCAGCAAATTGTTCTTTGTCCTTTGCTGAAAGGGACTGAGCCACATGTATGATTTTAGGAGATTCTTCCATCCCTATGTTGATGGGCTATGTAGGCTCTATTAGAACTGAAGACCTTTCTTGAAAATAGTTGGGCAAACTACCAAGTACCTCATCCTTGGGTGCCTCAAAGAGGTTTTCACCCTTAGATACGTCTTTATTTTTACTATTTTTAGGTTTGAATACCACCACAATGTGGTTTTTTCCATCCGACCATTGCTTTTTTCTTTTGATTTTATGACTGAGGTACTTGATATCTGATTCAGTCATGTTTGTCAGTGGTTCGCTGGTGGAAGAAGTAACAGGTTCAATGGCATTGAGGTAGCAAGTGATCTCGTAGTCATTTTGGAAAGAAGGCAATGCGAGTCTTTGATCTTGGGCATACCAATCTATGAGATCAGAGTGTATGAGAAGAAGTGAAGTGATAGGATCAAGAGAATTTATGTGGTATGTGTCATCTCTGGTGATGAGAGAGGTTAAGCTTATAGAGTAAGCTCCAAAAGTGTGAAGATCTAGATTTGACATAGAAGGACCGGCGTGGTCCACTAAAGCAATACATGGATTGAACTCATCAGACCCTACGTGAGACTCATCAACTACATTGGGTTGGGTACTATAAGTATGAACCACATCAACTTCCATATCCATCATGGAAGATCCCTCTAAGAGAGTATCCCATTCATACTCATTTGAATCTATTGTTGAGCTTCTATTGGGATATTTGCACCAAGAAGGCTTAGGATGTCGAGAAGTAGAGGCACCCAAGCCATTACATATGAGATCTCCTTTGTTGACCAATTGCAAGATATTTTTGTGTTGTCTACTTCTAGGTGTAGAGGCTTCAGTTGTGTCCTCATCAAGTATGCATTCTTCTCCCCAAAGGATTGAAGTAGAAGGGAGACTATCTACTATTTGAGCCATAGTGTGCAATGGTGACTCATCTATATCTGTGTTTGAATTATTGATCATGGGAGCATTTTTGGAATAGTCAGGGAGGTCATTGTTGGCACTGTATCCTAGACTTGTGGTATCTTTAGAGGGTCACCCATTGGTATGACTCAAAGGCTCAACCTGGGTATGTCCATTATCATTTATAGGTCCATGAACTTGATAGCCCATTTGCTACAAAAATTTATAGCCTTTACCATAGCGCTTAGGGGAGATGGGAGTAGCAATTGTCGTACTGCTCTCTTCATCTCTATAGATCCACTCCCTAATAGCTTGTTCTTCTTTTTCTACCTCTAGGGGTATGGATGAATGAACAAAGGTATCAAAGACTGTCATAGCAGAAGTGGAAGCCTTCATCTTGTCAAAGGGTCTCCCATATGATTTAGGAGAAGTAGGCATAGTAGCAATGGAGTCCAGTGTGTATTCACCCATACCAATACTCATCATCTTTAATTTTTTCTTAGCAGCAATTAGAGATGCATTAGGATCATGAGAAGGTTTTTTGTGAGGAACAAACGTCTTAGTAATAGTTAGAGTATTGATGGCTATAGCATTATCCCCAGGAATCAAAACTTCAGCACCATTGTATGGGAATTTGACACACTGATGGTAGGTGGAAGGGACAACTTGCATGTCATGGATCCAAGGATGACCCAGAAGAATGTTATATGCAAGTGGGATGTCCAAAACTTAAAATAAAATATCTTTCATGATAGGGCCCACTCGAATAGGCAACACAACAAGACCCTTGGAAGATCATTCCACTTCATCATATGCTTTGATAGTAATCTTCCACTTAGGATCTACAGTAAATTTTGACAAACCCAATTGTTGCACCACATGGAAAGAAACAATATTTAACCCCACACCATTGTCTATCAGGACTCGGCAGACTCAGGTATGGTAGACTTGGACTTCAATGTGTAAAGCAAGATTATGGGGGTGACTAAGAGATGTGTCATCCTCTGCAAAAAAGGATAGGTAGTGGGGAGATGAGATATAATTGACCATAGCTTGGAACCAATCTGGATCAATGTCATTGGGGACATTTTTTGTATGCAGAGCCTTCTCAAGGATCTCCTTGTGCAGAGGGGATAACTCAAGCAACTCAAAAATGGATATCTAGGTGGGTGTCTGTTGCAACTAGTGCACAAGGTCATAGCTAGACAAGACTGAAGGAGTTGCTTGTTTGGAAGAAGAGGCTTGCTTGGGATCATGCATAGTTTTAAGGAAAATTTTGGCTTGCCCCCTTGTGACAGCATTCAATGCCTCACTCCGGGAAGACAAACCATCCAGTGTTTGCAAGACCAACTTTGGCATACCATGATTGGCATCATTATCATCTTGAGATCTCATCATAAGAACACTCTCGACGAGTTCTATCATGTTGATCATAGCGGGAGTATATGTATAGTTGATCTTTGCATCATGATTCTTCTTATTTGATTGAGAGGATTCCCCCTTTTCATACTCAGGTAGAGGGGTCTTGAAAGCCTTGTGATAAGAATTTTTAACTAAGCCAACTTTGAGAATGGTGCCTCCATCAATGAGATCTTGGATAGCATCTTCAAGCTTAAAACAATTGTCTTTCTTGTGTCCCTTATTTCTGTGATAGTGGCAAAAATGATCTTCTCTCCACCAATCAGGTTTAATTGGTGGATCATAGGGGTGAGAATTGTCATGAAGTGTAAGATACTTGTTGGAAACCAAAGTCTTAAGAAACACATCGTATGGCTCAGCCAACTAGGTGTAGACCCATTGGTGGTATTGCTTCTTTGGCTTGTTTGCATATTGAGGCTTAGGAGCACTATGAGCGTTGGCAGCCCCTTGTTGTTTTGTTGTGTAGATAGCATTAGAAAGGTAGAAAGTAGGCTCTTTAGCTTTTGGGACATCTACAACCCCATCATTAACAACATACTTGTTTTTGTTCCAAGGTTTGCTCTTGTCCTTGCCATTGCCTCTAGTATCTTTATTAATAACAATATCCCCCTTTCTTATGGCCACATCCTCAATCTGATATGCACTTTCAACCATGTCATTGAAAGAGGAGAATAGTTGTTTCCTTAGATCATAATACAGCTCAGGCACAAGAGTGTTGATGAAAATGTCAATCTTTTCCCTTTCGGGTAGCTGATGAGGATATCAAGAATACAATGACCTCCAATGTTGCAAGTAAGTGGCAAATAGCTCACCTTGATTTTGCCTTAGAGCATTGAGATCTATCATGGTGATAGGCTATTGGATGTTGTATGAATAATGCTAGGTGAAGCGCCTAGCCAACTCATCAAAAGTCTTAAGAGGCAATGTTAATTTCGCAAACCATTCCAAAGCTTGTCCTCTTAAACTTATAGGGAACAGTCATAGAAGAAATGTGTCTTCATGAAGGAAGTCCATGCTAAGAGCATAAAAGTGACACACATGGTCATAGGGGTCACCGTTTCCATCACACTTGTCATATTTGGGAACCTCAATATCCCTAGGAAATGGGACCATGTATAGACTCCTATCAAAAGGAAGAGCACAAATAGATTCTACAAAAGAGACCTTTGGAGGCTCCCTTTCTATTGCCATTTGGGAAAGACATTGATTTGTCCATTTTAATTCTTCTCTAAGGATTTCCAATTCTGTTGGCACTCTTTCTTGGATAATTTTTTAGACATCATAACCGGGAGGAAGCTTGTATCCTCTAGAAATCATGAATTGAAAATATTGGTCTCCATTACTCTCTAAAAGCTTATGCATCATTCATTGGGAGACCTCATCTTGTTCAAATCTCATAAGATCCTCACTAGAAATCTCATCAGTGGTCTCTTCCTCATGATGAGAGGGAGGGGGTCTAGGAGGTGAAGAAGGTACAACAAAAGTCTGTGTCAAAGGAGACCTAGGTGGCATGTTGTTTCCATAGTTGCCATTAGTACCAAAAAGTGGTCTATGCTCATAGCCACTAGTCTCAGGTTTCTCGTGAGACATTCCTCTCATAGCCATGCATCTAATAGCATCCATTTTGTCTAAATGAGCTTGGTTGTCCTTATGCTCAAAATGTTCTTGCAAATGGTGGAACTTTTCTTGTTCAGTGAGAGTGAGTGAGACACTGTCTATGCTTTTGGAGGTCTTGAATGTGGAAAAGAGGAAGCCTCCTTTGTACCACGGGGTGACCTTAGAATCCTCAGATTGGTTAGGACTAGAACTATCATTGCTATTTGGAACTCGTGAGCATCTAGTTGGAGAAGGTAACTGTGTATAATTGAATGGAGGGTGACTCTCCTGCTCAAATTGAGACCGAGTTGTAATCGGCATGAAAAGAATTGTTGGTTGACTAATATAATGAGGCAAAGTTTTTAGATATTGAGATAAGAAAAGCTAATGAAGATCACTTATCAAAATAGAACAATAGAGATGGCTCATCAAAAGTGCTCAAGAACTTATAGCAATCAATTGACTCAAGCTGAGAGATAAGCAAGAAGCTTGATTAACAAGTAGCTATAGAGGTAACCGTGGTATGACAAGTGATCAAGAGTAGCATTTGTTAGGCTCAAACCCAATAGTTTTAGCGCTCAAACCCAATAGTTTTAGCTCATTTTTTTTAGTCTAGAACAAACCTAAGCATGCAGATAACAAACCAGCTTCAGGTAAGAACATGAAAAGACACTCTGTGATAGGTTAAAATTCAAGTTTAGCAGCTCTGGATTGCAACAACAGTAGGACAGAAGAATAACTTAGGACTCTTTATTAAGGATGTGTGATGATGTTTTAGTATCGTACAACTCTTGACTAGTGAACATGAAAAACTTAGTTTTGAAAGCAATTTGGTCAATGTTGTAAGTTGACAGGTACAATTTCTTGGTTTCAAGCATAGTAATATAAGAAAACTGACAAGTTTGCAAACAAAAGGTGATCAAACATGTCATAAAACACTTGTGCAAGGGAAAAAGAAACCTTGCTAAGACAAGCAATTGTGATATCAAAATGAAAAATTCTATGAGCACTACCGTGATGTTTAATGTTTGAGAACATTTGCATGGGTAGATCATAGTGAGAACACTTCAAGCACTTACTACCTAGAAGGACAAAGGCTCAATACTTAAGAAATTGGCCCACATTTGATGTCCCATCACCTCACACAAAGTGGTTGCCCACAATAGATGTTGGCTTTGTCGTGGAAGTGCCAATGGCACAACCAAAGGAACACAAATGGTGAGTAGTCTTGGGGTAATCCAGGTTAGTCCACTAGGATCAATCCTTGCACCAAGATGTTAAGCAGAAAAATAGGGTGGCTTCTATCTATTATTCTTAGTAAGGGCTTCCATTAGTAATACTCCTCTTGCTCCCTAAAAGGACTCCTTACCTTGTGAAAAGTAATGGACCTCGCGACCACAAGAGTACCTTAAGCATTCTTGCTCAATATTTTCCTCATGGTCACAATCCCACAAGTACTTACATTAAGTGAAGAAAAGTACTACGTCTACCAAGGTTTTGTGTCCTTGATAGCCTTGAGTTTATAGTGGGTCAAAATAGCTCAGTATTTGCTTGTCCCCACTAGGGTCATTCCTCTTGATTGATCAAGAGCAGGCCCACTAAAGGATTCTAAAACTAAAAAAAGAGTGGACCAACCTTTGAGTTTCAAGATTTTTATTTCACCTCAAGGGTGAAAAGCATACTCTCCTAGCTCAAAAATATCTCCCAAACACACCAAGAAAAGGTTCAATTACCCTCTTGCTTTCAAAATCCAAAGATGGGTCAAGATTTCTATTTCACCACAAGGATGAAGAGCATACTCTCTTACCACCAAAAGATTCCTACAACAAGATATTAAGTGCATAATAAATGAAACAACTAGTATATGCCGCACTTAAAATGGAAATAAATAAACAATCACTTGATTGGTTTTTATGCGTTGGGTAGTCCTGCAAAAACAATTAGTAGCCCTTTTGCATTTGGATCTTTGACATGCATTCTTTTTGGCAAATATTCAAGCAATGAGAGCACCTACAAGCATAACTTATTAGCTCCACAATGATTAGCACATCAAAACCAAGTAAAATCTGCAAGTAAACCTCTGTCTAGCTATAGCAAATCAGAAATCCAAAAGTATAAAACTTGAAAACAACAAGCAAAAATAGCAACTCTAGAATTCTAGGTCTCTATCTGTCACAAAATTTCATGCAAGACAATACTCAGGGCCATGTGATAAAGTACCGAATCATGTGCGAGAAAGCACAAGCCCACGTGAGAACACATGAAGCCTCGTGTGAGAAAGTATATGGGCTCACATGAGAAAGTACATAGGCCCACATGGTAAAACACCTTTGTCATGTGCAGAAGTGCTAGTACTAGTAAATATTCTGTAAGGAAACTCAGGTGCGGAAACAGCTTCCTACGCTAATCTCTATAGGAGAGTATTGTGCAAATTCTTTTAAATCCTTACAATTTTAGATTCGTTAACTACTTTAACAAAGATATTGCAACCACATAACATACATATAGAAAAATAGAGAATGACACAATGATATACCCTAGGGAAACCTTTCGGTAAAAACCCCAGCACTCCAAAACCTGCACAATGTATTGATCAAAACTATTACAACTTACAATACACTTGCAATGCAAGTTCTTTAAGAAGATTTCTAAACCCTTGAAGACAAATCCTGATAGCATAAAACATTCCAAAAATACACTCGCATCATATCTCTTCGCAACCCTAAAAAAGATTATATCATACGCTTCACTTTTTAGGGCTACTCCCAAAGATAACCGTACTCAAATTTATCAGTTGCCACATGTCTTCAACTGTCATTGAATCTTCTTGACATAGGTCTTACGTGTCATAGGAATCCGTCATAACCATTTTAGCCATGATCTCCTTACACATAATTCAAGATGCTGACACATCAACATTATTTGCAAGAAATACATTTTACAAAACAAATAATAAGAATAGGAATTATCCAAGGTTGAGACACCTTATTCCTAACATTCTCCCACTTGTCGAACACCTTGTAAGAGCAACAGGAACATAACAGGAACTAACCACTATAGGCCAAAAGGCCCATAGACTCCGAACACCATCTGAACTTCTCAGTGCCCACTGGTTTCGTTAATGCATCTGCAACATTCTTCACAGTATCTACCTTCTCCAAATTTACCTTTCCATCTTCCACCGTATCTCTCACAAAGTGAAATTGCACATCAATGTGCTTCCTTCTGGCATGGAAAGTTGGATTCTTTGCAAGGAAAATAGCGCTCTAACTGTCACACCAAATAATAATCTATTCTGCATCAACACCAACATTAGAACACAATCTTCTAAGCCAAATGGCTTCTATACAAGCATGAGTAGCAGCCATGTACTCAGCTTCTGTAGTGGACAAAGCAACCATAGGTTGTTGGTTACTCATCCAACTAATGGCACCACCAAACATAGTGAACACATAAGCACTAGTGGATCTCCTGCTGTCAATATCACCTGCCCAATCTGAATCCACAAACCCATGAATACAAACTAAATGCGGAGATCTAGAAGAGTTACCATGATAACATATGGAGTAATCTGATGTACCCCTCAAATATCTAAATACTCTCTTAACTGCATCCCAATGTACCTGTCCAGGGTTAGCCATAAACTGACTCAGGACTCCCACTGCTTGGGCAATGTCTAGTCTAGTACAGACCATAGCATACATAAGACTGCCAACTGCACTAGCATAAGGTACTCTACTCATGTCCTCCACCTCACTAGGAGATTTTGGACAATTATCTACTGATGGAATATGGATGAAGTGACTGAGAGGGGGGGGGGGTGAATCAGTCAACCATAAAACACTTCACTATAATTTCTTCCCAGATCCCTTAGGATATCTTAATGAATATTATCTGTTTAACACTCGGTAAATAGATTGCAGTGACTTTGTAGATGCAGAAAGTATTAGTAAATTATCTTTAGATGTTCATCAGCACTTGTATATGATTAAGATAACAATTAAGAACACAAGAGACACAAGATTTAATGTGGAAACCCAATATGGGAAAAACCACCAATGTATCTAGATACTAATTTTCACTTTTCTGAAGTGATGCCCAGTTAGAAGCCAACCCGGTTAAAGGTTACAAAACACACTGTTAGGTGTGACCTTGTTAGAGGATTTAATCACCCTACTAGGAGTGGCCTGGTAAGAAGTCTTGAAAACAATTCAATGGAATTGTCACCTTGTTAGAGGATTTACAATATGGCTGTTAAACCAACTCGGTTAAGAGATTTAGAATTCACTGTTACAATGATAAAAAGGTAACAATGAAAATGACTTGTATAATAATGCAACTGCCTTGCTGATTACAGATCTCTGTTCTACATAAGTGTGATCGTTCCTGATCGAATATATCTCTGCTGCTCCTCAAGGATATCTGATCATCCTTCACAAATTCGCACACACCTTTCCTATTTCTCTTCTATATATCTTCTGCTGTGTATATGTTTTATTTTCACATTTGACCTTTTATTTATATGATTTTAGATTTATCAAATTGGCATTACTTAGTATAACAGTCGGCTGAATTAAGAAAACTTTATTTGCAAAAATCCTTCAAGGGCCGACAGTGCTCGGTGACCATAACTTTCTACAATCTTTTAGAGACCGAGGGAACTCGGTAAACACTGATAATCCTTTTTCTTCGAAAACTGACTGAACTCGGTAGATGCTAGCTTTTCTTTGACAACTGACTGAACTCGATAAACACTAAATTTTCTTTGATGACCGACTGAACTCGGTAAGCACTGATTTTTCTTTGATAGCCGAGTGAACTCAGTAAGCACTAATTTTTCTTTGATAGCCGAGTGAACTCGGTAAGCACTAATTTTACTGCCTGGCACACTGACTGAGCTTGGTAGGTACTGAATGCTACGGAATATGACATAGTGTGACATCAAAGACAATACATAATTTGAGTAGCAATTTTCTTCAGACAATTGTTTCCAACAATCTCCCTCTTTGGCATTGATGGCAAAACAATATGTCATAGCATAAGAAATTTGAAAGAATTAGCTCGGTTCAGATTCAAATCTCCCTCTGTTAGCAAACTTCCTTTTTCTTCCTTCTGACTATTGAAAATTTCTTGAAGTAATAGCAAAGACATAGCAAACACTCCCTCTTTGACAACACATGCGAAAGATAATTCACATAATACCTGTGTAAACTAATGTACCTCAAGTACTAATTCATATGCAATGATTCCTTGAATATGCTACATCAACTGGTTGATTTTCAATCATGTTCTGGTTGATGCATCACTAAAACTGTATTTAGTGAGCCTCAGATAGGGGAATGACCCCTAACTTACCTCTTAGATACACAAATGCATCCTTAGGTAATGGTTTGGTGAAAATGTCTGCAATATGCTCTTTTGTATGAATATATTCTAATCTGATTTCCTTGTCTTGCACCAATTTTCTGACAAAGTGATATTTAATAGCAATGTGCTTGGTTTTGGAATGCATTACTAGATTCTTCGAAATGTTTATTGCACTGGTATTGTCACAAAATATAACAACTGGTTCTTTGATTTCAACCTTCATACCTTGTAATAACTATTTAAACCAAACAATATTTGAACAATTTACTGCAGCAGCAACATATTTTGCTTCAGCTGTGGATTGAGATGTGCAATTTTGCTTTTTGCTGGTCTAGGATACCAGTCTTTTTCCAAGAAAAAATGCTCCACCACTTGTACTTTTTCTGTCATCAATGTTCCCTGCCCAATCAGCATCAGTGAACACTTTTAAGTCTAGATTGCCTCCAAATTTATACCACAAACCATATTCTTCAGTTCCTCTTAAGTACCTTAAGATTCTTTTGATTGCCATCATGTGATTTTCCTTAGGTTTAGTTGAGAATCTAGCCATTATACCGACTGCTAAGGCAATATCAGGTCTTGTGTGTACTACATACTGCAATTTTCCAATCATAGATCGGTATAAGGTCTGATCTACATCTTTTGAATCATCATTTTTGGTAAGTTTCAGTCCAGTACACATGGGTGTACCAACTAGTTTTGAATCTTCCATACCAAACTTCTTAAGTATTTCCTTAATGTATTTAGATTGAGTAATGTATATACCATTCTTGCTTTGCTGAATTTGAAGACCAACAAAGAATTTTATTAAACCAAACATAGAAATTTCAAATTCTTTGTTCATTTGCTCTGAAAATTCTTTGCACTGATCCTCATTCCCTGTAAATATAGTATCATCTACAAATATTTCTGCCAATACAATTTTTTCATTTGGTCCTTCTTTAATATACAGATTGCTGTTATCATTTGCTCTTTTGAAATTGTTCTGAATCAGGTAGTTATGGAGTCTTTCATACCATGCTCTAGGAGCTTGTTTCAATCCATACAATGCTTTGTGTAACCTGCAGACCATGTCCTTTTTGTCTGGATCAACAAAACCTTTAGGTTGTTCAATGTAGACTTCTTCATCAAGAATTCCATTGAGAAATGTAGATTTTATATCCATCTGATATACCTTAAATCCTTTATGTGCTGCATAAGCAAGTAGAGTTCTTACACCTTCTAATCTTGCAATAGGAGAAAAAGTTTCACCATAATCTATACCTTCTTCTTGAGAATAACCTTTACATACCAATCTAGCTTTGTTTCTAGATACTTGACCATCTTCATTCAGCTTATTCCTGAATACCCATTTTGTTCCAATTACATTCTTATCTTTAGGTCTAGGTACAAGAGTCCATGTTTTGTTCTTTTGTATTTGTTCTAATTCTTCATTCATTGCTTCAATCCAACTTTCATTTTTCAATGCATCTTTGATATTTCTAGGTTCAAAATCAGTAAGCAGACATGTACCTTTTAGCTTGCTTCTTGTCATAGTACCATCTGATTTGTTTCCAATAATTTGATCTGGTGTATGATTCCTTCTGACATATTTGGCTAGTATAGGTTCCTTTCTTTTTGAATGATTCATGTTGTTGTCTTCTAGGATCTCTTCTTCAGGTTGCTCGGGCTCGGTAGATATTTGCTCAGTAGCTTCAGGCTGAGACTCGGTTTGAACTTCTTCCTCTGACTCGGTAACTGTGCCCGGCTCGGTAGATATAGTTTCCTCATTGATAGTTGTGTCTGCCAATATTTCAGGCTCAATGTAAACAAATCTTCTGTAGTTTTCAGGTTCCCTTTTGCTTTCTTCTTCAGTCTTTTCTGCAAACTCATCAAATTTTACATGTATACTTTCTATGACTTTGTGAGTAGATAAGTTCAGACATTTGTATGCCTTGCTTTTGCTAGAATATCCTAGGAATATTCCTTCATCACTTTTCACATCAAATTTATTTCTTCTGGATTCTTTTAAGATAACTTTCATGTAACTTACATTGGGTTTATAGCCATACCATAATTCATAAGGAGTTTTGAATGTGTCTTTCTTCAATTGTACTCGGTTCAAGGTATGAACTGCAGTGCTGATAGCTTCCTTCCAGTACTTTATAGCGATGTTCTTTTCTATCATTAAAGTCCTTGCACAATCCATAATAGATATGTTTCTTCCTTTTGCTATTCCATTCTGCTCAGGAGTTCTAGGAGCTGATACCTGCCTTTTGATTCCTCTTTCAATGCAAAAGTTGTTAAAATCATGGGAGATGAATTCACCACCTCTGTCTGATCTTAAGCATTTCAATCTTTTCCCTATTTCCTTTTCCACTCTTGCCAAATACCATTTGAACTTTTCAAATGCTTCTGATTTTTCTCTTAAATACATAATAGTCATCATTCTAGAATAATCATCAACGAAAAGAATAAAGACTTTATCTCCAATATAGCTTTGTATTCCAATAGGTCCACATAAGTCAGTATGCACAATTTCCAAAATTTCTATAGATTGATAGTTCTTACTCTTAAAACTAGTTTTACTCATTTTGCCAATCTGACAATTCTTACATAGACCAGTATCAGGTTTCTTCAAAGAAGGAATGCCTCTAACCTTCTTGAATTTTCTTATTTTTATCATGTTATCAAAATTCACATGACATAACCTTTTGTGCCATAGCCAACTTTCTTCAATTTGAGCAATAAAACATGAATATTCATTGAGATCAAGATAAAATAAGTTACCTTTTGTTTGTTTGCCTGATCCAATGAGTTTTCCTTTTTCATCCAGCAGTCTTGCTTGACCATTCATGAATTCAACCTTAAAACCAGTATTGATTAGCTGTGCTACACTTAGAAGATTATGTTTTAGTCCTTCAACCCAATAAGCATTATCACATATGAGTTCTTTGGTTAATGAGATTCTTCCTTTTCCTTTTATACAACAAGGTTCATTGTTTCCAAATCTTACATTGCCACTATCACAGTCTTCTAGATATTCAAATTTTGTCTTGTCACCAGTCATGTGGTGTGAACATCCACTGTCTATTATCCATATATCATCTTTTCTTATATAAGAAATAAGTGCCATCTTATCTTCATCATCATCAGATTCATCTTTTATAGCAATAAAGACAATTTATTCTTCACTATCATCAGAATCTTTAGCTATAAAACATGTTTTCTTACCTTTATCCTTGAATGATTTGAAATTCTTTTTGCCATAGTACTTGTGACTTCTCTTCTCTTCCTTGACTTGCTTGTTTGGGCACCTAGCTGCAATATGTCCAATTTCTTCACATGAAAAATAGATTAAAGGAGTTTTACCTTTATATTTACCTTTCCCTTTAGAGTACTTCTTTGCAAGTAATGCTTCTACAATTTCAAGATCACTATCAGAACTTTCTTCTGATACTTCTTCACTTTCTGACTGAACTTCTTTAATTTTCTTGTTCTTCCTTAGTGAAACCTTGGCCTCAAATGCTGACTCAATATTTTTGGAGCTTGGAACATAGTTGTCATAGTTGTCTAATTCAAAGGTTGTCAATCTTCCAACTAAAGCATCCAAAGTTATATTGTGGTTTGTTTCACATCTTCTTTCTTGAATAGCTGATACTCTTATTGCATAGATAGGGAGTAGTGTTCTAAGTACCTTACTTATAACAGTTTCATCAGAGATTGTTCCTCCAGAAGCTCTAATTGCACTTACACTTGCTTTGATTCTTTCAACATATTTTGCAATGTTTTCATCTTCTTTCATATTCATCTTGTCAAACTGTCCTCTTAGGCTTTCTGCTTTGGCTCTTTTCACATTTGCATCACCACCATATATTTTCTTCAGTGTGATCCACATTTCATATGCAGTAGTGCATTCTTTAATATCATCAAATTCTTCATAGCTGAGAGCAGATGCAATGTCTATCATCATGGTATTATGAGTCTTTTTCTCTGTAATGTCTTCAACAGTTAATGCGCCAGTAGGAACTGTGTATTCTTCATCAATGTATTTGCATCCTGAATCACCAATGGAAGCCAAATGAAGTCACATGAGACCTTGCCAAGCTGAAAAGTTATCTCTATTGAGCTTTGGAATTTCCCTCTTGTAAGACATCCTGATCTTTAGCTTAGGTCCTTGAAACCCTTCCTGCAAGCACCACAAGCTCCGATACCAATTGATGGAATATGGATGAAGTGACTGAGAGGGGGGGAGGTGAATCAGTCAACCATAAAACACTTCACTATAATTTCTTCCCAGATCCCTTAGGATATCTTAATGAATATTATCTGTTTAACACTCGGTAAATAGATTGCAGTGACTTTGTAGATGCAGAAAGTATTAGTAAATTATCTTTAGATGTTCATCAGCACTTGTATATGATTAAGATAACAATTAAGAACATAAGAGACACAAGATTTAACATGGAAACCCAATACGGGAAAAACCACCAATGTATCTAGATACTGATTTTCACTTTTCTGAAGTGATGCCCGGTTAGAAGCCAACCCGGTAAAAGGTTACAAAACACACTGTTAGGTGTGACCTTGTTAGAGGATTTAATCACCCTGCTAGGAGTGGCTTGGTAAGAGGCCTTGAAAACAATTCAATGGAATTGTCACCTTGTTAGAGGATTTACAATATGGCTGTTAAACCAACTCGGTTAAGAGATTTAGAATTCACTGTTACAATGATAAAAAGGTAACAATGAAAATGACCTGTATAATAATGCAACTGCCTTGCTGATTACAAATCTCTGTTCTGCATTAGTGTGATCCTTCCTGATCGAATATATCTCTGCTGCTCCTCAAGGATATCTGATCATCCTTCACAAATTCACACACACCTTTCCTGTTTCTCTTCTATATATCTTCTGCTATGTATATGTTTTATTTTCACATTTGACCTTTTATTTATATGATTTTAGATTTGTCAAATCGGCATTACTTAGTATAATAGTCGGCTGAATTAAGAAAACTTTATTTGCAAAAATCCTTCAAGGGCCGACAATGCTCAGTGACCATAACTTTCTACAATCTTTCAGAGACCGAGGGAACTCGGTAAACACTGATAATCCTTTTTCTTTGAAAACTGACTGAACTCGGTAGATGCTAGCTTTTCTTCGACAACCGACTGAACTCGGTAAACACTAAATTTTCTTTGACGATCGAATGAACTCGGTAAACATTGATTTTTCTTTGATAGCCGAGTGAACTCGGTAAGCACTAATTTTTCTTTGATAGCTGAGTGAACTCGGTAAGCACTAATTTTACTACCTGGCAGACCGACTGAGCTCGGTAGGTACTGAATGCTGTGAAATATGACATAGTGTGACATCAAAGACAATACATAATTTGAGTAGCAATTTCCTTCAGACAATTGTTTCCAACAATCTATAGATAACTTTGTTCCCACAGAAATAGGAACACATAGTGGTCTACAATCTGCCATGCTGAACTTGTCCAACACAGACTTCACATACTTACTCTGACTCAACCAAAGTTTTCTGTTAGACCTGTCTCTACTGATTTCCATACCCAAGATGTACCTAGCTGCCCCAAGATCTTTCATCTCAAATTGTGCTGACAACTGAGATTTAAAATCATAAATCATACCCTTACCCTTCCCAAACAACAACATATCATCAACATATAATGCAACAATAAGAAGGCGATGATTTTCAACTCTGAAATAAACACAATGATCTGATTTTGATCTTACAAATCTAATTGACAACACAAAGGCATCAAACTTAAGGTACCACATCCTAGGAGATTGCTTCAAACCATATAGAGATTTCTTTAATCTGAAAACTAAGGATTCTTTACCTTTAACAATGTAGTGCTCAGGCTGTGACATATAAATCTCTTCCTCCAAATCACCATGAAGGAAATTTGTCTTCACATCCATCTGTTCTATCTCTAAATCATATGATGCAGCAAGAGATAATAGAAATCTAATGGATGTCAACTTTGCAACAGGAGAGAATATTTCACCATAATCTATTCCCTCTACCTGTGAATACCCCTTTGCAACCAATCTAGCTTTGTACCTTTCAACACTACCATCTGCATAGAATTTCTTCTTGAACACCCATTTACAGCCAACAGATTTTCTCCCTTTAGGCAAAGGTACAAGGTCCCAAGTTTTGTTTTTCTCCAATGAAGCCATCTCATCATCCATAGCCTCAATCCAAGAACCTGCATCTTCTATGCCCAAAGCCTCTTTCAAAGATCTAGGCTCATCAGTGTTAGTAATCAAAGCAAAAGCACAACTAGAATCTAACATAGAATAATCAGAGCTGCTAGAGCTCTCCTCATCATTAGGCCCAACATGGTCTCTCTGTTCAATCTTCTCAGGGGTAGGAGGCAATTGAACAACATCTTTTTCCTTTTCTTTTTCATCTGGTTGTAGCACAATAGGAGAAGATGTTAGCTCTCTGATAATAACATTTCTACTATACAACACCTTACTAGTCACAGGATCCCAAAGCTTGTATCCTTTCACACTAGCACTGTATCCAATGAAAATACATTTAACAACTTTGTTTTCCAACTTAGATCTTTTCTCCTTTGGAACATGTGCATAAGCTTCACAACCAAAAACATGAAGATGTCTAATTGAAGGCTTCTTACCAGACCACACCTCCATGGGTGTCTTACCAACAAGGGCTGATGTAGGAGATCTGTTAACCAGATAGCAAGCAGTGGCCACAGCTTTGGCCCAAAACCTTTGTTCTAAACTAGCTCCACTAAGCATACTCCTAGCCTTCTCCATCAGTGTCATGTTCATTCTCTTTGCAACTCCATTTTGTTGTGGGGTATAAGGAGTTGTCTTATGCCTCTCGATACCTTGTTCTTTACAGAACTGTTCAAACTCTACTGAGCAAAACTCACCACCATTGTTAGTTCTCACACACTTAATCTTCTTACTAGTCTGATTCTCTACAAGAGCTTTAAATTCCTTGAACCGACTAAAGACTTGTGTCTTACTTTTAAAGAAATAAATCCACATCCTTCTACTATAATCATCTATGAAAGATACAAAAAATACAGACTTGGAGATTGAAGGAACTTTTACAGGACCAAATACATCAGAATGAATAAGATCTAAAACATCAGAAGATTTGTGAGAACTAGAGTAAAACTGAACATGATTTTGTTTACCATAGACACAGTGTTTTCAAAAGTCAAACTCGAGATTGCAATCATTTAACCCCTCAATGAGATTTTTATTTTTCAGGGTTCTGAGACCCTTTTCACCAATGTGGCCAAATCTCATATGCCACAACATTGTCTTTTCTGCAGGAAGCTTACCTTCCAAAGTGTTTGCACTACCATTGGAACCAATAGCCATAGACTTCTTCACTGCTTGTTTAGATGGTGAGGATGAAGAACTATTACATAGAGGAATACATGCATCTAGTTGAAATAAGGTACCTCTCCTAATACCCCTTGCAAGCAATATCGATCCTCTCATCATCTTGCATCCTTCTTTCAAAAAAACAACTTGCACACCTAAATCATTCAACATACATATAATAGGTTTCATGCCAAACCCGGAATGTGCATAACTCCATTGATTCCCTTTACTCATCCATCAGGAAATTTGATAGTGACCCTTTCGCATCCAACTATCTTTAGGTGAGAATCATCACCCAAGTACACCTTTCCACCATCAAACTCTTCATATTTTGAGAACCAGTTTCGATGAGAGGTCATGTGAAAAGATGCACCTGAGTCAACCAACCACACATCATCAGATGCATGGGCTGCCAAAGCTGTGATGAATGCATCACCATCTTCTTGAGATCTTTCTGAAGCTGAATCTGAACCTTTCTTCTTCTTCTTCAGCTCTTTGCAGTCTTTACAGAAGTGCCCAGATTTATCACAGTTCCAATGTTTTGCCTTGGACTTATTGGAAGTCTTTGACTTCCCACGAGATTTGGATCTACCCTTATTGTTAGAATTATTGTCATTTTTCTTCCCTCTTTCAGTGGATCTCCCACGAATAGCAAGGGCTTCTTTTTCTGAAATGGAAGCCTTTCTCCGCATCTCCTTTGATAGCAGTGGAGACACCACATCATCCATTTTGAAGGTGACTAACGTGCTTTTGAGAGCCATCACAAGATGGTCCCATGAATCTAGTAAAGAACACAAAAGTGTGTAGCAACGGTCCTCCTCCTCTAACTTGACACCAGCTGATGTCAACTGTGTAGCCAGCAGATTAAATGCATTTAAATGATCTGTTAAGGATCCACCTTCCTCCATTCATAGAGAGTATAACTTCTTCCTTAGGAAAAACTTGTTCACCAGAGATTTGGCCTAATACACAGCCGCAAGTCTTTCCCACAAACTATTTGCAGTTTTCTCATCTAGAACATTCAGAAGAACTGCATCGGTTAAATAGAGTCTTATGAGACCCTTAGCTTTACGGTCTTTGATATCCCAATCTGCTTGAGCTATAGTTGCTAGTCTTTTAGCATTTGAATTCACTTCCCATAGGTCATGATCTTCCAACATGTCTTCCATCTTGAGTTTCCACAACTCAAAATTAGTGCCATTAAATTTCTCCACCTCCATTCTTCCATATGATGAACTTGCCATCTCAATCTGCAAATAAGATTCAGAATGCTCTGCAAAAAACTCCCACTCAAACTTGAGATCAGCTCAAAAAACCCTACCCAACAACTAGGATCAAAAGTTGATCAAGCTCTGATAGCACTTGTAAGGAAACTCAGGTGCAGAAATAGCTTCCTACGCTAATCTCCTATAGAGATTAGCGTAGGAAGTTGTTTCCGCACCTGAGTTTCCTTACATATTTGTGTGATATGGTGGAAAACCTCACGTGAGATTCTGTAACAATGATGCACAGAAGTGTGGACAACATACAAAAATTGTAAAAAGAATAAAAAACTAGTCGAAACCTACAGTGGAAATGCAAGAAAAGGACAAAACAGAGCTATTTAGCCCCACGGTGGGCACAAAAAATGTACACACTAGAATGTGCACTTCTCTAAGCCATTGCTTCCATGAGAATCCATGAATGGGAAACCTTGGGAAGGCGACCTAGATCTCCCTAGGCATGGAGTGAAAGGGTGTTAAGAATGCTCTCAGCTAGAGCTATTAAGCCTATAACCTTGCTAGTAAACCATGCAATGGGAGATTCAATGAGACAAGGGAAACAGTGCCAATATCCTCAAGAATCAAGATGGAAATGCAATGCAATTATTAGAAATGAAAATGCAAGCTAAGCTAAGAAAGGTAAGATAGAAGTATTACAAATCCTTGCTAATTAAGCTATGTGAGCTAATCTAGAGTATAAAGGAAACTAGATTAAGAATTCAATGAAAGAAACTAGATTAAGAATGCAATGAAAGAAACCAAGCTATGATGTAAGAAATGAAAGCTAGATGCAAGAAGGTCTTCAAAAGCTCCAAAGTCTCCAAGAAATCCTGCAGCGTAAGATTATCATAAAAAGTTGAGGATCCTAGAATGAGAAAAGAGCTCTCCTTTTAAAGGAATTGAAAAGGAATGGACCATGGAGATTAAGAGGCAAAAGATTTAATCAAGAGTGGAGCTTGAAAGAGGAGCAATCCATGTGCACAAGTTTCCTCCAATGAGAAATAAGTGTTGACTTTTGTACCCCATATGAGACAAAAAGGCCTTTTCTTATTTTTATAAAATAAGAATAATGCTTTATTTGTGCAACTTAGGATAAGAGGAAAAGTGGGGGCTTTTATTTAATAAAAGAGGAGGAAATTTCTTTTAATTAAATAAAGACTTAGGATAAAATGGTTAGCCTGTAGAAAATAATCAAATAAATGATAGGACTAGGATTTGATCAAGAATAAGCAATTGATGATTTTAGCAAATAATGCTAGCAAGGGGCTAATAGTCTAGATGACCATTTTTGGGTGATTAAAATTAGAAGATTGGGCAAGAATAGGTGGTTGGTAAGCATGCAAAGCTTGCTGGTTTTATGCTATAGCAAGGTTGCTTGGACTAAAACCAGTATTATGGTTGTTGGGATAAGGTTGATAGGGAGCCTCCCAGACATTATTATCATAATATGGTGGTGGGTATACATGTTCTCCATAAAAATTTGACATCTCTACTCATATAAAGAGTTGGAAATCATAATAGAAAATTATTTTAAAGCATACTAGAACTTGTCTCTTTGAAACTAGCAGATTTGAACCTTGAGTTGCTAGGTGTGTGTAGGTCTTTCCATTTCTAAAAGGGGAATCTCCATTAAATATGTAGCAAGGTGAATAAATAGAAGAAGTGATTAGAAACCAAACAATATTGCTAATTATGTGTCAAGGTAGGGTTTGGTCTTGAAACCCTTAGGTTCTTGTGCAAGCATGAAATACTAGAAAATGCAAAATGAAGATTTATGGCCTATGGAAGGTTTTCGAGGGAAACCCTCAAGATAGCTCTTACCAAGTGCAATGATATCGAGGAAAAGATATAGATCACGAAGCTTCAAGTATGATGTATGCAGGAAAAAAAACCACATGTTCAATACTTTCAAAAGAATAGGGCTCAAAGCTAATATCAAATACACAAAGAAAATAGAGGTTTTTTCATTGTTTTTTAACAAAAAACTAAGCTCAAATACAACATTGTTCCTTCTTGCAAAGACAAGGAAAAGAAAATCTACCTATAGATGCACAAAAATATGCAACATAGACAACAAAAAAACCTTCAAAATCTCTATAGAAACCCTAGTCCATGGCGGTTGTAGGAGAGAAGAGAAAAGATGCAAAATGAAATGCTCCATATGCATTAGCATTTCATTTTCCCTAAATGTGCTTAAGGTAAAATGATTCGTTCCTTAGTTTTATTTTATTTTTGCATCTCAATAATATCTCGTGGGTATTCGTATACTTCTAGATTTTTAGTTACGTAATGTGTTTATATCATTTAATTAAAATTCATGTATTATGCTCTTGGAATAAAAACCAAATAAGCCTAATATAAAAATATTTATTAAAGCAAGGATAAATGTATCACTTTACTAAATGCTTTTATTTTAGGTTTCTTTTATTTTTTGCATGAGCTTAAGTGTAAAATATTTAATAAAATGATATTTTATAAATTATTTTATTAAATATTATTTATAATGTAAAATAATAAAATAGTTTTGATTGAGTCAAGTGGAATAATTGGGGGTTCATATGAGATTTCATGTGTCATGGAGCAAAATGGAGGAGTTTTGGTGACTTAAAGGGTAGTTTGACATCATTTAAGGAGTCTAGATGGGTTATACATTAGTTGAAGGGGACTTTGAGTTCACTTAACTCCAATAACATTCAGTTCCACCCCTTTTTCACGCATGAATTTCTTCAATTTCGACCAAAGGGGGATATTTTGAAATTTGGAGAAGAGATCAAGGTGAGGCTCCACTTCCAGTTCAATGAGAGTTTATTTCACCTTCGATCCTATGCAAGACCTTTTATAAGGTTTTTGTTTGTAATTGTACCATCTTAAAATGGACACACATGTTATTTAATACCTTTTAGCTCTCATCCCTTTTCCAACTTTATGGACCAAGGATGGATTCATGCATGACCTTGTTCTACTCCTATTTAGTCCCTTTTTAACCCTTTTCAACTATGCAGTCTCTGAGACTCTAGGGTTAGCTCCTTATGGGCCAACCCTAGAATAGGTCGATCCAGTCGACCTGTTCCCTAGGGATTTTAAATCCCAGGGCTGGTGTTGTCTTGGGGAATTAAATTTCCAAATAGGGTGCCTCGTCAGCTTTCTTTGTTTTCCCACCTGAAAACTAGTATAAAAGGAAGCCTAGGCACCTCATTTTGAGGAGGAATCTTCACAATAGAAATCACATGTGCAATTTCAAGTATTCAAGTTAGCAGATTTCCTAAGGCGATTCAAGCATTCATTAAAGATTCAAGGATCCTTTGTGGGAATTTCCTCTTCAAGATCTAGTACTTTTTTGGCCATCAAGGGAGGATATTTTCAATGATTCATTCATCATCTTCTTTATTGGTGCACATTTACATCCATGGCTCCATGATGTGGTTTTGGTAGATCTATTGCATTTGTGGAGATTTCCTACATCTGTTATTGCAAATTCAACATCTACAACATACAAGCCCTACAAAATCCTTATTAACAAGGGTTTCTACAAGAAAGGTGAATACTTACATTTGTCTTGTTTCCTTTACATATTTACATTTCAATTTCAAGGTTGATTCCTCAATCTAGGGCTTGATCAAGGCAAACCCTCATCCACCCAAACCCAAAAACAAGCTTTTTTGTGTGCAGGAACATGATATCAAAATTACAACCACTGATCTAGAAACTACTTGTTGAGACATTTCTGAAGAAGTTGGGTTATGTTTTCCATGATATCTCAGAAACACGGTGACCTAGTTGACCTATTTTGGAACATGGTGACCTGGTCAACATGTACCTGAAGGTCTGGGAAAAATAACATTTTTTGGGTTTTTGTCATGATCGTGAATCCGTAGTTAGAAGTTCTATCATAGGTTCAGATCCGTAGTTTTCAAAGAAAAAAGGCACATTCCTCTACACATTTCAAAGTGAGTACTTTATCATTCATTTTATTTCTTAATCTAGACCTATTTTCACATCTTAATTGGGTCGATTGCTTACATTTAGCATCTAGATCTATCTTATTTTACTCATTATTTATCAATTGGTTCAATTGCACTTTTACATTTACACATCCTTAATCAAATCCTACATTGCATGAAAGATGACTTTCTTGCATAATTCCTTAATATATTTTGGGTTTAGCATTGGCATCCCTTTATCTCCTTGGGTTTTACTAATCTAACTTGGGTTATATTGAGAGTTGTGTTTGGAAGCCCCTTTTTGTCTTGTATTTTGAATGTTAGTGTAGAAGTGGTTAGTTAATGAATTCATCTCACATAGTTTATATTTTTAAATTCATTGGCACCCATTTTCCCCCTAAACATTTTGGTGAACCTGACGTGTTACAACTTCCTTTTGATCTTAGTGTTAGATTTCCTTTTGCATTATCTTGTGTGTTCACCTTCACTAAACATTTTGGTGATCCCAAATTGTGCCCCTTTCCTTTTGGAGCTAGGTTGTTTCTTTGCATTGGTTTTTTACCTTATTTTGGTGAACCCAAAACATTCCCTCTTTCCTTATTTTTGGAGTTAGATTTATCTATACTTTTGTGGTTAAATATTTCTTGCTATGCTCTTTATCACATTGATAATTGTGTTAGATCTTATTAGAGTTTCATTTTGTGATCTCCTCTTTTATGAGATTTATTACACTAAGTTCGACCTCTAGCATTCCCATTAGGAGAAGTCGGAGACTCATGGGCTCTTTTGGTCATGATTCCTCCTTTCTTCCTAGGACCCATGATGATACTATTATACACTAAGTTTGCACCCTTGTTTGAAGCTCTCTTGGTCTTGATAACTTAGTATAACATGGGAATCATCTCCAGGTTGTGGGACCTATTCTAACTGAGATGAGACCTACAGGTTCTAGGCTGGTTCCTCTTGGATAATCACCTTAATTTTCTCTTCTTGACATGAAAGTAAACTCTTGAGGGAAAAGGGATAGGAGGAATGCATGAAAGGGAAATGATTGAAAGAAAGCTATCCTACTAGGTGATACACCGAATTGAAATGAACACAATAAAATGACCAAATTAGCATGAAGGCTCTCAGATCTAATAGAACAAAATCTTCCTAAATAGGCTTGCATAAGTGTTTCACAGAGAGGCCTGAACAAAAGACATGGACTGTGACCTGCAAGCAAATGTTCTCTTTAGCAAAAGCACATAGGAATGAGACAGAATGATAGGGGGTTGAAGTATACCCACAAACTCACTCAAATCAAATCAGACATAGTAGTGCACAAATAAGCTAAAAGAAAGAAGGGCTCTGGAACTCCAAGATTTCTCTAACAAAGCCAGTATATTATACTCAATAAGAGAAATACAAACAAGGGAAAGACCTGCGGGCAGAACAAATGCCACAAAAAGCCTCTATTGAATCTGAGATTTCAATAAAAGGTTATAGACTGTAAGAGCCAAAGGGCAGAAAAATTGCCACAGATAACTCCTAAGAAAAAAAAAACAAACTTTTTTTTTCAATTGTAAACTATAAGCTCTAAGAGCTCCAAAAAACTAATATATACACCTCCTTTATTGCACACAGGCATGAGAAAAATATCTAATTAGGGTTCCATAGATTTTCATAGAATAATGGGAAACCCTAATTTTATCATTTCTAATCATAAATGCCCATGAAAATATCCTGATCGATCAAATATTGATCTCTGCACATAATTACATCACCATAACTACCTCTGAGATGAGCCACCTTGATCCATCTACCTCTCTACAACTTAGGCTCGCCATAACTGTTCAAATCTAGTACTTCTCAGATATTTTGAATTTAAAAATATAAATGGTCACAGGTGGCGCCAAGCTTTTCTCTTTATCAACTACTGATATTAAAAGTTAATCTCATTTTAAAACATGGTCGTAGATCTTTCCATTTTACCCAGGCACCACTTTTGTTCTTAACCTTAACTCTGCCTTCACCTCGGGTTCTCTTTTCTCTTTAGTCACTGAATCTCTTGACCTTTTCATTAACCCTGGCATATCTAGAGATCAAGTGACAACAAACTTCATTGAATCTCATAATCCTTTTACTTAACTCACCTTTTATCACATGATTTAGTGACCAGAGGGAAAACCTTACCTGCCTTTAAACTATGGTCATACCTGGAGAATAAGCAACTAGATTATTCTCATGATCGTTGAATAAAATCTCAACCATGAGTTAGATTATGAGAATATGAGACTACCTTCAGTAGCTTAATCGCTGAAAAAAAATTAACCTCTCCCAAGACCTAACCACCAACCATCTGGAGATCATGCGCCTAAGGGAAACTTAACCGCTCACTGGGTTGCTGAAGGTTAAACTACTAACTGCAAGAATCATGAGATTCTGCGACCAATGCAGTTGCTCAATCACTGAGTAAAATTTTAACCATCCCAAAGAACTAGAGACCTAGCAACTGCATCTTTGAAGAACTGGGCCTACCCTGCCAACTGTCACTACGTCATTTTCCCTTGACTGCCTCCTTAGCTCTGACAACTACCAACTGTTCTAACATAACTCAACCTGTCATTGACCATGGGAGATCTGGAGATTGGGGGACTATGTATTCACTAGTCTGCTAAAACATTTTCTTAACCTCAGTCAAGTCTAGAGATTACATGAACACTGAATTCGTGAGGTTGCTAGATAAAAGCCTAACCTTGAGTTATGTCTAGAGATCAGGTGATAGCCGTTGATCCTTCTTTCATCCTATGGTCCTTGCTAAATCACTTAATCTTTCATAACTTAGTTGCTGCATTATGAGACTAAGAGATAACCATGTCACTAAATCTCTGAATGTTTGGAACATAATTGCCAGGATCAAGAGATTATGAGAACATACAGTTGCTAGATCACTGAATGTGAAACATAGCCATCAGGTTCTGACATAATGTTAACCTTTAATTTAACCCAAGCATATCTAGAGATCAAGCGACAACAAACTTTTCTAAACCTCATAATCCTTTCCTTAACTAGGGTTAAACCTTGAGAACACATGACTGAAGCAATTTCCAAGTTGCTAAAAAACTTTTTTTACCCTAGGTTACATTTGGAGACCTCCCGACTAAGGGCTTTTCAACTTATATTTAACCTCTACTTTTAATCAAGCGATCACATCACTATGCCTTTAATCTCCAAGGCTCATGAGCCTTTGGAATATTCCCCCTATGTTACGAGATCACCCGACCAAGGAAAATCTCATTGTCGCTAGACTTCATAGAAAATTTGTTCTACATTATTAGATCACTCAACTGAAGCCTTAGTTGCTGGATTGCTGAATAATATTTGGAGATCTAGCGACAACACTTAAGTCTCTAGGTCTCAAGACATCTTAACTTAACTCATTACCTTCCTGAGACTTCATGACTGAAGGGATTCTAACTCAAATTTTACCATGTATTTGAATTTGGAGATCTAGCGACTGAGCCCCCATTCTCCTAGTCGTCAGACATATTGGAATATTTAGTCTCTGTCATGAGATCACCTGACTAAGGCAATCTCGCAATCACTGGATGGAAAATAATATTCAGTCCAGGTCTCGTGACTAAGAGACTAAGCTTATAAAGCCCAGGCCTGCCAGAGACATGTGGCACCTTATCATTTGTTGTTGTCTTTACCTTTGAGCTCACCACCTTTGATTATGATTAAATCTGGCGACCTCCTGACTGAAGAAAACTTGAAGTCTCATGAACTTTTCATAACCATGGGTTTAATCATGAGACTTCCTGACTTAAGGGATAATCGATGAGTCGCTGAATGAAAAGGGAATATTCCATCCAATCAGGAGATTAAGAGATAAAAGGAAGTCACAGGATTGGGAAAATAAAATAAATATTCTTTTGAGCTTAAGAGATCTTGTGACTAGCCTTAGCTTATAAAGTGCACATGCAAAATGGAGACTTAAGTGATCGAAAAAGGTAACAACAAATTAGAAAGGCCATAGGGTTTTTTTTTTATAGGGTTTTTTACTTCCAATGGTCACATTTTCAAATTAAATGGTCTTCAGACCAGAGAGTCAACAATTTGTAGAGACTAGAGGAAAAGGCACAGAACCATGATAATTTCTCAAGGTGTTCAACATGGTTTAATGAAAATTACTGGATAGAGCCCAGCCTGTGGCCAAAATTGTATGGAACTAGGAAATTTTGGGTAACATTTTGGTGATTTTTGTTGGATGTTAGCTTGCTAGACATTAGATCAATGGCCTTTAAACAATTTATTGGGCATGAAATCATCTTCTTGAACATAAAACTTCCTTGATAGAGAGATAGACTGACGGAGGAAAAAATTATGCTTCAGCACTTCTTGGAAAATAAGGAGACTAACCTAGAAAGTAGGGACAGAAAGAAAGGAAACATATTCATAGAAATTTACAAGGAAGGATTAACCTCAAAACAAGGCTTTAAGTGGAATCCATTAACTGATATAGGCAAGGCATCTCCTTCAAGAGTTGATAGCTAAAAAGAATTAGGCCCCTTGCATTCTGTAATAACAAATGGTCCACCCCAAAAGGAATCAAACTTTGTATGTCTGCGAGGCTTTGATATGAACTCATCCAATTTGAGAACTACATCTCCAACTTTGAAGCTTCTGGCCCTGGTTCTTTTATCAAAACTTTTTTTTGTTTGTATCTGATGAAACTCCATATCTTTCATGGATTTATCTCTGAGTTCGTCTAACTCCATTAGCTGAGCATACCTAATTTGTAAGGGATCTCCTTCTTCAAATAGGACATATTAAGTGGCTAAGTCCAAAGTTGGAAATTCAATTGAAATGGACAACTTAGCTTCTTTGCCATATACTAACACATAAGGAGAATTCCCAATGATCTTCTTTGGGGTAATCCTGTCCAACCATAAGGCAGATTTCAATTTAGTATACCAATCCCTTTGGTTATCCTGAAGAGTTTTCTTGATTATCCTAATCAATTTCTTATTAGTTGATTCTGCCAAACCATTTCTTTGAGGGTAGTAATTTGAACTTGTATTCAGATAAATGCCATTTCTGATTGCCCATTCTAAGACTTTAAGGCCTATGAATGCCAATGCATTATCTGATATTATGGAGTCTGGAGTGCTAAATCTATGAATTATATCATCATAAAAACTTAAGACAACACTCTCATTTGCTTCTTTCAAGGCAATTGCCTTTGTCCATCTAGTGAAATAATCTATTGCAGTGATTATCCACTTGTGGCCTACACTAGATGAAGGATTAATCATGCCAATAAAGTCTATGCCCCATCTCATGAAAGGTTGTTCTATTCTGATTGGTTGAAGGGGCAGAGCTACAAGCCTTTCTTTTCCTACAAACATGCAACATTTGATGCATTTTCTCACATAATCATGACTATCCTTGAAGATAGATGGCCAATTGTATCCAGCCCTCATGATTTTAAAAGCAGTAGTCCTAGGAGAAAAGTGACCTCTAGAAGGTCCATCATGAAATTCAAATAGGACATCAGCTATCTTTTCTGAATCAATACATCTCAAAAGGACACCATTGTGATCCTTTCTAAAAATAACTTCATCTATCAGCACAATGGGAACAGATTGTAATCTATAATATCTTCTTTTTGTTGAATCTAGGTATGTAGGACATGGTCCTGTCTTCAAAAAATGAATCATGTTAGGCAACCAACCTACTGCCTTGGCATGTTCTTCTATAGAATGCATGACCAAAGATGCATCTGTTTGCTCTAATTTCTTTGAACTTTCATCATTTTCCAAATGCTCACAAAGACCTCTTTCTTTAACCAGCTTGGTGGTTTGGATATCAATGTCATACTCCATCACTTTGGTAATCCAACTAGCTCTTTTCTCATTTAGGTCCCTAGAAAGCAAAAATTCTTTGACACTTGGATGAGTAACCTTCAAGTGTACCTTGCTATGGGTCAATAGATATTTGAACTTTTTAAGGCTTTTTACCACATCAAGTACATGTTTTTCCACAAAAGAGTACCTTTGTTCATATTCTTCTAAACCTTTGCTAAAGAAAGAAATAGGTTGCTCCAATCCATCTGAATTTTCTTGAGTCAGCATTGCAGATATAGCATCATGACCTCCATAAGTATAAAGGATAAAATCCTTACTGAAATTTGGGTTTAATAGAGTAGGAGCTTCTATCAAGGCTTCTTTGATAGCTTGGAAATTGGCTTTCCTTTCTTTAGTCCAGTTGAAGGCTAAACTCTTTTTTAACATGGTTGTCAAAGGCTTCAATAAATCTACAATATTAGGCAAGAAATGCGTAACAAAATTAATCCTTCCTATGAAAGATTGAAGGATTTTTTTATGATGTGGCAAGGGTAGCTCTAGGATGGCTACAATCCTTTTAGGGTCTATTGTGATTCCTTCCTTGGACACTATGTATCCTAACAATTTCCCCTCATGAATTGCAAACACACATTTCTTGGGATTAAGAGATATCCCAAACTCTCTACACCTTTCAAAAATCTTCCTCAGATGTTTGATATGATCTGCTGCATGTTTAGAATAAACAGTTATGTCATCTAAGTAGACCAATACAAACTTGTACATGAGGCTTTTAAAGGTCATATCCATTTCCTTTTGAAAAGTAGCACCTGCATTTGACAAACCAAAGGGCATCTTTTGATAAGCCATGGTTCCCCACTTGGTTGTAAATGCAATCTTATATTGATCCTCCTCATTAACTAGGATCTGATTGTACCCTGAATAGCCATCCAATAATGAAAATCTCTCAGATCTAGAGACACATTGTAAGATTTTCTCCATAGAGGGTAATGGATGGCGGTCTTTTAAAGAAGCTCTGTTGAGATCCCTGAAGTCAACACATAACCTCAACTTCCCATTCTTTTTCCTTCCATGAAAAATGTTGGAAATCAAACTAGTGTGCTTGATAGGGTAAATGATACCACTTTCTATCAATTTGAGCACTTCTCTATGCATAAGTGGCTCAAGCTTGGGATTAACAAGCCTTTGTTTTTGCCTTATTGGCTTGGCATTAGGCTCTAGTTCAATAGTGTACTAAGCAAGGGCTGGATTAAAACCTTTAATGTCTTCATATTTCCATGCAAATACATCACTGAATTCCTTAAATAATTGGGTGTAAGCCTGCTTTTCTAAATCAGTATTTACTTTTCGAAATTGTAAGCTTTTACCTGGTTCCAACTCTAATTCAACACAATGTTCTTGTTGAATTACCAGGCCAGCTTTTTTCTTCTTAATTTGATCATCCTTGTTAAAGACAGCTTCTAAGGTGACAAGACCTCTAGGCATCTTTGTGTGTGTGAAAATTGTACCTGATCTGTAAACACAACACTTCAGTAAAACATTAGAGGTTAGCTATAATCAAAATCATGCAAAATTGAAAACTATCTAACCAAGTGATTTACTGCCTTCTAGTAGGTGTGAGATTAATGTTCTCAGATTGTTATCGAGATCAGTGACCTAGACGACACCTAAATGAAGGATTTAAATGCAAAACTGATATGAAATATGAATGCAATTAATCTATTTTTTTGGTATTTTTTATGCAATAATAATGATGAAAACTGATATGAAATCTATGCTAATATGAAAATTAATATGCAATGCTAATCTAGAAATGATATGATATGAGAATGAAAATTCTAACAATAATATGAAAGCTATGAATTTGAAATTGATCTCACAACAATGTTGATTCACAATAAGCTTTGAGCCTTCCAATTGCAATTCTCCAGCATGATTGTGCAAAATATGAGATGCTTGGATGCAAATTTGAGAGATGATTGAGAGATGAATTATGAAGAGATGAGCCTTGTTTTTATAGAAATCTAGGGCTTTGGAGGTGCATGGGAAAAAGCCATAAATCACTCAAATAACTCAAGTTGATTTTTGAGTTATTTTTAAATAACAGATAATTAAGTCACAAAAATCATGCAAAAGTACAGTTCAACTTGAATTAGAAGTTTAGATCCACTTTAAAACTCAAAAAGATGTTGAGTTTCAAAAAGCTAACAACTTGCATTGATTTTCCAATTTTGAGTTTAACTGGTCCTTGAATGTGCACATGGATAATTATGATTTAATAAATAAATAAAGTGATTTATTCTCAACTTAACTGCTTTTTGAAATAAAATAATTAATTTATGGGTTAATTAACTATTTTACCAAACTTTTAGTAAAAATTATATTATTAAATAATGACAACATGCTTTAATTAATTAAATAAGAATTTAATCAATTATTCATAGGAATTTTGATTTATTGTCAAAATTAAATAATACAATTAATAATAGATAGAATTAAATTTAATTAAACAATTAAGTGGCAAATATTAAATCTAATTAATTAAATATGCAAAATATTTAATTAATCAAATTTTAGGATAAATGTGATTTATTGCCAAATAATTATAAAATTAAAGATAATTATGGTGATTAGGAATATTACTAGGAATATTCCCCGATGTAGAATTTAAGATAATCAATTATGATTCGATGATGTTTAGATGTGCCTTAGATTAGGACTTTGATGTCAATTTCATTCGATATGTAGATACAGGATATTAATGAACTTAAAGCCCATTTTTGGGGTATTACAATCTTATTAGACTTAAGTTGTATCACTTGGTCACCATAGTTTTGCAATAGTCTATCTTGGTTATGCTCTAAGAAGACATCCTCTTCAAACAAGAACTGCAAGATCTGCTCATCATTGTCAAGCACTTTCCAATTAGTATCATTATCAGGGATAGAAGGTCTGACAATTACTTTGATAAGTTGTTGGGTCTCCTCCTTTGAAATACTATTGGGAATGTCATACTGAGATCCAACAACAACTAATCTATTTGCATTTTGATTTAGCTTCCTAGGGATGGCAACAATATTGAAAGCAAAAAAGTCTTCAATTGCATCCCAAACTCTGTGTTTGTATGATTTCATGGTGTCATTTTTGGTTGCACTTATCCCTCTCACTTGGCTGACTGCTAACTCACTGTCACCATAAACTTTTAGGGCTTTGAGCCCTCTCTTCCTAGCCCACTCCAGTCCATTTACAAGGCTTTCATACTCTGCAGTGTTGCTAGTGTAGGAGAAACTGAATCTGAAAGTTGTATAGTATCTTTCTCCTTCTAGGGACACTAGCATAGCACCACCACCAGAACCATGTCTACTTCTAGCTCCATCATAAAATAATTCCCGAACTTGGTGGCTCTGATCCTCTGAATCAGTGTCCTCTTTGAGAAGGTTTGGCTCTATGGATCCACTTTCTTGTATCAAATAGCTCCCCAAACTAGCATCCCAAATAACATTTTCTTGGGCTTCTCAAGCCTTTTCTAATTCTAGTTCATCTAGTAAAATATCAGGGATATTTTCTATCTTAGTATTTGCTTCTTTGATAGTTGGGAAGTCATTGCTATCAAATGCAAGGCATCTTGCATTGATCATATTGAGCACATATGGTTCTATATGGTGTGCTGCCAATGATTCAGATTTAATGGTGACCTTGGTACCATATCTTGTGTGGAAGAGCATGTGAGACCAGTCAGAAGAAAGGTAGCCTCCTATCTTGGCTGCAAACTCCCTTGACAGACATATGGAAAAAAAAGTAGGGAGATCTATGATATATATATCAAGTAGGATGGAGAAATTAGAACTTGCATGGAGGATTAGACTGGTATCCTTGGCCACACCTATAGTGTTAACTGAGGATCCATCAAGTTGTGTAACCTTCTTTTGGAAGGGTTAATATTTAAGTCCTAATTGGTCAGCCACCTTTTTGGGCATTATAGTACTAGTAGCTCCACTATCTACCATACAATTATGTACTAAGAATTTTCCAATAATTAAAGATACATAAAAGGGAGGTGGTTTTGAGTTCCTACCTTGAATGGTATTGGCTTTGGAGTTGCAATTTGGAGCCTCATTTTCTTGATCAACATTGACCAACACTTGCTTTGCAGTCTCTTTTATAGGATGAGGAGTTGTTACTTCAGTCATGGCTTTCTTCAAAATCTCAGGTTGTCCTAGAATAGCCAAAGAGTCCCACATAGACATGGTAACATTCACCTTCTTCATGTTGTCTATAATGTTGAAAGGTGTCAAAATGTGTACTCTTTGTTGTGCTTTTACTATGATGGGCTCCACTTCTTTGAGAGTCTGGCCTTCTTTGCTTGTAATGACAGGAGCCTTCTTAAATATGATAGGAGTAGCTGGTTGCAGTGGTTCTGTAGATGTAGTATCTTTAATCCTAGAATTTTCTCGCTCCATGTCTTGAGCTCTTCTCTTTGACCTTGTGTTGACAATAATAGAAAATTCACCATTGACTCCATTGAAGTCTTGATGCTTCCAATTGAAAAGAGTAGTCTCATTAACTTGTGATTCTTGTTGAGAAATTGATCCACTGGAAGAGGCCTCTAATTAAGCATGTGAGGCATTTTGGACCATTAGAGCTTGGTTCATCCATCCATTTGAACATGTAGACTGATTGTGAGGTTGATTATAAGGAAAACACCATTCATTGTCCAAATCCATATTATTTTGACTAGGAACAACATCCCTAACTGGATTTGCAAAATTAAGAGGTGCAGGGTTATATGGTTGGAATGGTCTTTGATTAAAATTTTGCTTTTGGTAAGCTCCTTGATAACCTCCTTGGTATGGTGGCCTATTTTGCTGACAAGGCTATCCTTGATTCTGATATTGTTGATTAGAACCTTGGCCTTGTGGATGAAAAGGGAGTCTGATTCCTTGCCCTTGCTTCTTTAGGTTTTTAACCTCTTTAGTTAAAGTCTACAACAAATTTGTCATTTCTTGCTGACTACTTTGCTGACTATTCCTCATTTCTTGTAGTTCTTAAGAGAAACTTGTCTTTAACTCCTCACCACTAGTACTAGCCTAAGGTGCTAATATGGTGGGAATAGGGGTAAAAGGAGGTATTTGTAGAGGTGCAATGGGATGAAGGCTAGGAAAGATGGGCATGGGTGGCCTTCTTGCTATCATGCCTGCTTGGATTAAACAATTTTCAGCTTTGACAGCTATGTCAAAAGCTTGGGGTAGAGAGGTACCACCCATAGATTGGATCATGATAGAGATCTAACTATTCAAGCTTTGCAAGAGGTATAGGAAAGCATGATGAGTTGATGGCCTTACCAAGACTGGAATTCTATTCCATGTCTTAAGGAATCTATTGTGATAATCTATCATTTGTTCTTGAGGGTCTCTTTTAATGGTTGTCAACTGCTCAACCAAAGACAAGTTGTCTGATTTATCTTCAAAGTGTCTACTTAATGCATCTCCTAATCCATCCCATGAATTAATAGAACCAATAGCTAGAGTTATAAACCATTCAAGAGCCTTACCTTTGAGGGAGGCTGCTAATAACTTAGTGGCCACATCTTCTTGAGTTATATTATGTATGCTACAGATAGTGGTCACATCTCTAATGTGTTCAAAATCTATAGTTTGTCCCTCACTTGTGAAATTAGGTAGACTCTTTAGTACCACCAAGCACACATCATGATGTTGAGCAAAAATCAATGGACTTCTCTGGTTGAAAAGTGCAAAAGAAAACTACCTAGCCATTGTAGGAGCTAGAACTTGCTGAGTAGCAACTGTGTGAGTTGTATTTGATGCTGGATCTAAATCTTCTTCTAGCTCTCTGGTTAGAGATCTTCCTCTTCTTCTGAGATGAAAGGGCAAAGGTCTCCTTTCTAAAGTATCAGGTGGTGTAGACTGTACTCTCCTTGTAGGGGATGTTCTTTGGGTTGATCTACCTTTGTAGCTTCTTTTTAAGGGAAACTCTAAAAATTTAGTGGGCTTTGAGCTCCTAATCTCAATCTCTCATAAAATTTGAACAAGGTTAGCCTAAATCTATGAAATCGGTGGAGTCACCAAATATACTTGAATATCAACCTTTGAAAGGTCTGTATATATGCAATCAGTATATTAGAGATAACATAATTTTTCAAAGATGAACTTTTTTATGTCAGAAATGTTATGCCCAAGGTGGGATATATTTGTGCTTATGTCTGTACTGACAGTCCTTGAATATAAATCTGAACTTGAGTCCCACCAGGCATGCCAAAAATTTTATAAACTAAGTTTGCACCCTTGTTTCAAGCTCTCTTGGTCTTGATAACTTAGTATAACATGAGAATCATCTCCAAGTTGTGGGACCTATGCTAACTGAGATGAGACCTCCAGGTTCTAGGCTAGTTCCTCTTGGATAATCACCTTAATTTTCTTTTCTTGACATGAAAGTAAACTCTTGAGGGAAAAGGGATAGGAGGAATGCATGAAAGAGAAATAACTAAAAGCAAACTATCCTACTAGGTGATACACCAAATTGAAATGAACATAATACACTGACCAAATTAGCATGAAGGCTCTCGGATCTAATAGAACACAATCTTCCTAAACAGGCTTACATAAGTGTTTCACAAAGAGGCCTGAACAAAAGACATGGACTGTGACCTGCAAGAAAATGTTATCTTCAGCAAAAGGGCACATGAATGAGATAGAATGATAGGGGGTTGAATTATACCCACAAACTCACTCAAATCAAATCAGATACAGTAGTGCACAAATAAGCTGAAAGAAAGAAGGGCTCTGTAACTCCAAGATTTCTCTAACAAAGCTAGTATATTATACTCAATAAGAGAAATACAGACAAGGGAAAGACCTAAGGTCAGAATAAATGCCACGAAAAGCCTCTATTGAATCTGAGATTTCAATGAAAGGTTACAGACTCTAAGAGCTAGAGGGCAGAAAAATTGCCACGGATAACTCCTAAGAAAAAAAAAAACTCTTTTTTTTACAATTGTAAACTCTAAGCGCTAAGAGCTCCAAAAAACTAATATATACACCTCCTTTATTGCACACAGGCATGAGAAAAATATCTAATTAGGTTTACATAGATTTTCATAGAATAATGGAAAACCCTAATTCTATCATTTCTAATCATAAATGCCCATGAAAATATCCTGATCGATCAGATATCTATCTCTGCACATAATTCCATCACCATAACTACCTCTGAGATAAGCCACCTTGATCCATCTACCTCTCTGCAACTCAGGCTCCCCATAACTATTCAAATGTGGTACTTCTTATATGTTTTGAATTTAAAAATATAAACTGTCACGGGTGGTGCCAAGCTTTTCTCTTTATCAACGGCTGATATTAAAAGTTGATCTCATTTTAAAACATTGTCGTAGATCTTTCCATTTTACCCGGGCATCACTTTTGTTCTTAACCTTAACTTTGCCTTCACCTCAGGTTCTCTTTTCTCTTTAGTCACTGAATCTCCCAAACTTTTCATTAACCCTAGCATATCTAGAGATCAAGTGACAATAGACTTCGCTGAATCTCATAATCCTTTTACTTAACTCACCTTTTATCACGTGATTTAGCGACTAGAGGGAAAACCTTACCCGCCTTTAAACTATTGTAAGACCTAGAGAATAAGCGACTAGATTATTCTCATGATCGTTGAATAAAATCTTAACCATGAGTTAAATTATGATAATACGAGACTACCTTCAGTCGCTTAATCACTAAAAAAAACTTAACCTCTCCCAAGACCTAACCCCCGACCATCTGGAGATCATGTGACTGAGGGAAACTTAACCACCCACTGGGTCACCAAAGGTTAAACTACTAACTGCAAGAATCAAGAGATTCTACGACCAATTCATTCACTTAATCACTGAGTAAAATGTTAACCATCCCAAAGAATTGGAGACCTACTAACTGCATCTTTGAAGAACTGGGCCTGCCCTACCAAGTGTCACTACGTCATTTTCCCTCCACTGTCTCCTCAACTCTGACAACTACCAACTATTTTGACATAACTCAACCTATCATTGACCATGGGAGATCTGGAGATTAGGCGACTATGTATTCGCTGGTCCGCTGAAAGATTTTCTTAACCTCGGTCAAGTCTAGAGATTATGTGAACATTGCATTTGTGAGGTCGCTAGATAAAAGCCTAACCTTGAGTTATGTCTAGAGATCAGGTGACAACCATTGATCCTTCTTTCATCCTATGGTCCTCATTGAATCGCTTGATCTTTCATAACTTAGCCACTACATTACAAGACTAAGAGATAACCGTGTCGCTAAATCTCTAAATGTTTGGAACATAACCACTAGGATCAAGAGATTATGAGAACATACAGTCGTTGGATCACCGAATGTGAAACATAGCCACCAGATTTTGACATAACGTTAACCTTTAATTTAATCCAGGAATATCTGGAGATCAAGCGATAATAGACTTCACTGAACCTCATAATCCTTTCCTTAACTAGGGTTAAACCCTGAGAACACATGACCGAAGCAATTTCCAAGTCACTGAAAAACTTTCTTTACCCTGGGTTACATCTGGAGACCTCCTGACTAAGGGCTTTTCAACTTATATTTAACCTCTACTTTTAATCAAGCCATCACATGACTATGCCTTTAATCTCCAAGTCTCATGAGCCTTTGGAATATTTCCCTTGTGTTACAAGATCACCCGACCAAGGCAAATCTCATTATAACTAGACTTCATAGAATATTCCTTCTGCATTACGAGATCACTTGACTGAAGCCTTAGTCACTAGATCACTGAATAATATTTGGAGATCTAGTGACAACACTTAAGTCTCTAGGTCTCGAGACATCTTAACTTAACTCATTACCTTCCTCAGACTTCATGACTAAAGGGATTCTGACTCAGCTTTTACCATGTATTTGAATTTGGAGATCTAGCGACTGAGCCCCCATTATCCTAGTTGTCAGACATATTTGGTCTAGGTCTCGCGACTAAGAGACTAAGCTTATTGATGCAGGAGCATCCTGGGTGTAAGAGCAGTCTTGCATCACCCAAAAATATTTCTATTTTTGTATTCAATAAGGGCTATTTTGTGCAGAGCTGCTATTTATGGAAAGTTACTATTTTTGGTAATTTTCGTATGTGCTCAGAATGATCTGATTTCTTTTTTGGAGGTTCATTTTGGTCATATAAGTCTGCCAGTAAAGTTTCATTGCCAGATCAAGTGTATATTGGAAGATATTGAAGATTTTTTATTTTGGCAGCAGGGTACAGAAACTTTGAACTTAGTTTTGAAGGCTTTAGAGGCCCTGGATGAGGTCAAAAATTTGGGTGACGGGCGCTTGCGCGGGTCAAGCCTGTAGAGCGCTTCGTGGCATTTCTGAAATGAGGTTATAATAGCCGATCGGGTCAACTGGTGATGACTTATGGTCTTCGGAAGTTGGGCCACCTGAAATGGTGAAAAATAATTTTCTTCAAAATTTCTGTTCGGGTTTCAAAGGTTATCTTGAGCTGACTATGATGTAATAAAATGTAAAATAAAATAATTCTAAGTTTGGTCGGCCTTATTGGCTAAAATTCTGGAACCTTCCCAGGCGGTGGAAAATTGCCTATATAAGGAAGGCTATATTATTGTCTTAGGCAGTTCAGAATAGTTCTGGGTAGTAGATCTGGGTAATAGTTCGAGGCTTTGTCCTACAGAATATTGTAAGGGAATGCCCATGTGGCTTTGCATATTGTAATTCTGAAAGTTTGTAATTCCACATTTGTGGAGATAATAAGAAGCCAATTTTCTGTTCTCGCATATTGTTGTTGTTTCTCTATATCTGTAATGTGTTTGTGGTATTAAGGGGATCACCCTTCATCAGGTGGTATCAGCGTAGGAGTTCTTGAGTGTGTAAACAGATTGACGAATGTGAGGTAGTTTGCACCAGGACCGTGGCTAGGGTTTCAGCGCGCATCGCAAAAATGCCTCCACGAAGGGAACGTGGTGGAAGAGATGGTGTTGTAACACCTGAGGTTAGAGAGCTGCAGAGACAAGTGCGAGTATTATAAGAAGAGATTCGTAGAGGAATGAATCTTAATGTCAGAGACGAAAGCGAGGATGAAGCCGAAGAAGAATATCCAGAAGGAGAAGCTGAAATTGTGAACCAAGAGGAAGAAAGACTTTTTCGGGCGATTTCCAAGATTGGGAAAAGACCTAAGATTGAGGTTCCTACATTTTCTGGAAATCTTAACCCAGAGGAATTGATCAACTAGATCAATGAATGTGAGGAATATTTTGAGTACGAAGATGTTGAGGATCCTGATAGGGTCAAATTTGCGAAGGCCAGATTGAAAGGTCATGCGAAGATCTGGTGGCAAGAAATTCAATTAGAGCGAAATAGAAGAGGGAAAGATAAAATCACAAGATGGGATCGGATGGTGGATAAATTGAAGTGACAGTTCATTCCTGTTGATTATGAGCTTGACCTACTAAAGAAAATGCAGAGTTTGAAGCAAGCAGGAAGATCTGTTCAGGAGTATACAGAGGAGTTTTACCGACTTCTCATCAGAATAAGCCATGCAGAAGCTGATAAGGAGAAAGTTGCTTGATACCTTAATGGGTTAAGGCCAAGCATTCAGGAGGAGCTGAATCTAGTTCGAATGAACAGTATTGAAGAGGCATACCAGTTTGCCCTAAAAGTAGAGGAAAAGTTGAACAAGAAGTTTGAGAGCAGACAAAACGGAAGAGGTCGTGGTGGACGATCTGGTGGATGGTCATATGGTGGCCAAAATGAAGATACGAAAAAGAAGGATGAGGCTAGTAGCAGTCAGAATCAGTGAGGAAATAATTCCAATCATTTCCAAGATCAGAATAATAGAGATCAGAGAGGAAGAGGAAGAGGACAAGGATCTAGAAGAGGTGGCTTCCGTGGAACATGTTTTCACTTTGGAGAAGAAGGTCATAGGGCATTTGAATGTCCTCAGCACCAAGGAAGAATAGACAGGAGAAATGAAGGCCAGGCTAGAGTTGCACATGTAGATGAAGATGCCAGATCATCAAATTCTGAATATGCTGAAAGAGGAGAAACGTTGATTAACAAAAGAGTCCTATTGAGTGGTGAGAATGAACCTGAGCAAAGAAGGAGCCTGTTTCACACCAGGTGCAAGTGCGAAGGTAAATGTTGTGATGTGATTATTGATAGTGGAAGCACTAACAATTTGGTGTCATAAGAGATGGTGACAAAGTTGAAGCTCAAGAGACAAAAACACCCACATCCATATCGGATTGCCTGGGTACAGGATGACCACAAGGTCATGGTCAATGAACAATGCCTGGTGAAGTTCAAGATTGGCGAATACCAAGATGAGGTATTGTGTGATATCATATCTATGGATGCATGTCATATGTTTTTGGGTAGACCATGACAGTTTGACAGATGTGTTGTACATGATGGTCGTGCGAATACCTATTCCCTGACAAAGGATGGAGTGCGACATAAGCTAAAACCATTGAAGGAGACTGCAGAAAAGGTATGTGGTAATGAAAGGATAACTTTTGTTGATGGAAGAAATTTCCTAGATGGTATGAGGCATGAGCATGTATGTTTTGCTTTAATTCCAAAAGCTGGTAAAGAGGAAGTAGAAGATGTTCCTGTAGAAGTTGCAGATTTGTTGAATGAGTTTCAAGATATTGTATCCAATAACATGCCTAATGGATTACCATCAGTCAGGAAGATCAGTCATCAGATGGATTTGATCTCAGGAGTGAGTTTTCCAAATAAGGCAGCACACAGAATGACACTTGCAGAAAGTGAGGAGTTGAACAGACAAGTACATGAACTGTTACAGAAAGGATTAATCCGTGAGAGTCTGAGTCCCTATGCTGTACCAGCAGTATTAGCACCAAAGAAGAATGGAGAATGGAGGATGTGTACAGATTCCAGGGCAATAAACAAGATCACAATCAAGTACAGGTTTCCATTGCCACGAATGGATGATATTATTGACTGTTTGAGTGGAGCTGTGTATTTCTCAAAGATAGATCTGAAGAGTGGATATCATCAGATTCGGATCAGAGAAGGAGATGAATGGAAGACTACCTTCAAGACAAAGGAAGGACTATATGAGTGGTTAGTCATGCCTTTTGGGCTAACCAATGCACCGAGCACTTTCATGCGGCTCATGAACGAGGTTCTGAAAGAATTTCTGGGTAAGTTTGTCATTGTTTACCTAGATGATATTTTGATCTTTAGTAAGACATTGGATGAGCATATGATGCATATTCGTATGGTATTTGAGAAGTTGAGAAAAGAGAAATTGTTGATTAATTTGAAGAAGTGCAGTTTTGTGAAGAAAGTGTTAGTGTATTTGGGATTTGTAGTTTCAGGAGAAGGTCTAAAAATGGACCCAGAGAAGGTACAGGCTATCCTTGAATGGCCTACTCCAAGGAGTGCTACTGAGGTAAGATCTTTTCATGGTCTAGCTAGATTTTACAAAAAGTTTATCAAAAATTTTAGCAGTATTTGTGGACCCTTGACTGAAACAATGAGAGGGGATAGAAAAGAGTTTAAGTGGACTAATGGGGCAGAAAAGAGTTTTCAATTATTGAAACAAAAAGTTATAGAACAACCTGTTTTAGCACTTCCAAATTTTAATAAGGTGTTTCAAGTAGATTGCGATGCTAGTGGTACTGCAATAGGAGCTGTTATGAGCCAAGAAGGTAAACCTGTTGCTTATTTCAGTGAGAAATTAAATGATGCCAAGAGAAAATATTCTATTTATGATCAGGAATTTTATGCTATAGTTCAGGCATTGAAAAAATGGAGGCACTATCTGCTTCCTAAGGAGTTTGTTTTGTATACTGATCATCAAGCTTTGCAATATTTGAATAGTCAAGGAAAATTGAATCAAAGGCATTTGAAATGGGTTGAGTTTTTGCAGAGTTATACATTTGTTTTGAAACACAGGAGTGGAAAGTCTAATAGGGTTGCAGATGCTCTTAGCAGAAGGAAACTATTGCTGATAGAAATGCAGATTGAAGTGGTTGGGTTCAAGGAACTCAAGAATTTATATCCAGAGGATCCTGATTTTGGTGAAGCTTGGAAGGCTTGTACAGAACCTGTTACTCTAGACGGGATGAAATGGCTGGATTTTATCATCCAAGATGATATGCTATTCAGAGGGAGTCAGTTGTGCATTTCACGAAGTTCTATGAGGGAGAATCTCATCAAGGAGAAGCATAGTGGAGGATTGGCTGGACATTTTGGTCATGATAAAACCCTTGCTTTGGTTGGTGAGAATTATTATTGGCCACAATTGCAGCAAGATGTGAAGAAGTTTGTACAGAGTTGCAGAGTATGTCAGATGGTGAAAGGAGTGAAGCAGAATACAAGGTTGTATCAGCCATTACCTATACCAGAGAAGCCTTGAGAGGATATTAGTATGGACTTTGTTCTTGGTTTACCGAGGACACAGCGGGGACATGATTCAATTTTTGTTGTAGTTGACCAATTTTCAAAGATGGCGCATTTCATTCCCTGCAAGAAGACTAATGATGTTGTTCATGTAGTAGAATTGTTTTTCAGAGAGGTAGTGAGACTTCATGGTTTGCCAAGGACCATAGTTTCAGATCGGGACACTAAGTTTGTTGGATATTTTTGGCGTACATTGTGGAAGAAGTTAAAGACAAATTTGAAGTTCAGTTCATCACATCATCCACAGACTGATGGACAGACAGAGGTGGTGAATAGGAGTTTGGGAAATTTTTTGAGATGTTTGGTTGGAGATAAGCCAACAGGATGGGATTTGATTTTACCACAGGCAGAATTTGCATACAATAATTCTGTCAACAGGAGCACTGGTAAATCACCATTCTAGATTGTATATGGAAGTAGTCCAAGAAATGCATCTGAATTGAGGAAGATAGATAAAGGAGAAATAAGTAGTGCTGAAGCTGAGGATTTTGCAGAACACTTGAAGAACATCCATGGGGAGGTGAGGAAGCATATTACCAAGATGAACGCATAGTATAAGGCTAAGGTAGATGAGAAAAGGAGGTATAAGGAATTTCAAGTTGGTGATGAAGTCATGGTTCATTTGCGGAAGGAGTGGTTTCCAGTTGGTACATATAACAAGCTAAAAATGAAGAAGTTTGGACCATGTAGGATACTGAAGAAACATGATTCAGGAAATGCATATAAGGTAGAATTGCCTATTGAGCTAAATATTTCACCAGTGTTTAACATTTCAGATCTGACAGAGTATCATGAAGGAGGTGTTGAAGATGAGATCATAGCAGCACAGTGGAGTATTCTAGCAACTAGTTCAGACACTAAGGAGATCGAAGATATACTGGACAGTTGTGTTGGCAGAAGCACAAGGAACAGGACATATGAAGAATATCTGGTCAAGTGGAAAGGATGACCTGTTGAAGATTCATCATGGCTGACAAAGGAGGAGGTTAGCCATCTTGGTTTTCCTCTACACACCTGAGTCGTGACAGGGTCACTTCTCAAATTACCTCGGGTGTCTGATGCAGGAGCATCCTGGGTGTAAGAGCAATCTTGCATCACCCAAAAATATTTCTATTTTTGTATTCAATAAGGGCTATTTTGTGCAGAGCTGCTATTTATGGAAAGTTACTATTTTTGGTAATTTTAGTATGTGCTCAGAATGATCTAATTTCTTTCTTGGAGGTTCATTTTGGTCATATAAGTCTGCCAGTAAAGTTTCATTGCCAGATCAAGTGTATATTGGAAGATATTGAAGATTTTGGGTTTTGGCAGCAGGGTACAGAAACTTTGAACTCAGTTTTGAAGGCTTTAGAGGCCCTGGATGAGGTCAAAAATTTGGGTGACGGGCGCTTGCGCAGGTCAAGCCTATAGAGCGCTTCGTGGCATTTTTGAAATGGGGTTATAATAGCCGATCAGGTCAACTGGTGATGACTTATGGTCTTCGGAAGTTGGGCCACCTGAAATGGCGAAAAATAATTTTCTTCAAAATTTTTGTTCGGGTTTCAAAGGTTATCTTGAGCCGACTATGATGTAATAAAATGTAAAATAAAATAATTCTAAGTTTGGTCGGCCTTATTGGCTAAAATTCTGGAACCTTCCCAGGTGGTGGAAAATTGCCTATATAAGGAAGGCTGTATTATTGTCTTAGGTAGTTCAGAATAGTTCTAGGTAGTAGATCTGGGTAATAGTTCGAGGCTTTGTCCTACAGAATATTGTAAGGGAATGCCCATGTGGCTTTGCATATTGTAATTCTGAAAGTTTGTAATTCCACATTTGTGGAGATAATAAGAAGCCAATTTTCTGTTCTCGCATATTGTTGTTGTTTCTCTATATCTGTAATGTGTTTGTGGTATTAAGGGGAGCACCCTTCATCACTTATAAAGCCCAAGCCCACCAGAGACACGTGGCACCTTTTCATTTGTTGTTTTCTTTACCTTTGAGCTGACCACCTTTGATCACGATTAAATCTGGCAACCTTCCGACTGAAGAAAACTTGAAGTCTCATGAAATTTTCATAACCATGGGTTTAATCATGAGACTTCCCAACTGAAGGGATAATCGCTGAGTGACTAAATGAAAATGGAATATTCCATCCAATCAGGAGATTAAGAGATAAAAGGAAGTTGTGGGATCAGGAAAATAAAAGGAATATTCTTTTGAGCTTAAGAGATCTCGCAACTAGCCTTAGCTTATAAAGTGCACATGCAAAATAGAGACTTAAGTGACCGAAAAAGGTAACAACAAATTAGAAAGGCCATAGGGTTTTTTTTTTATAGGGTTTTTTACCTCCAACGGTCATATTTTCAAATGAAATGGTCTTCAAACTAGAGAGTCAACAATTTGCAGAGACTAGAGGAAAAGGCACAGAACCATGAAAATTTCTCAAGGTGTTCAACATGGTTTAATGGAAATTGCTGGATAGAGCCTAGCCTGTGGCCAAAATTGTATGGAACCAAGAAATTTTGGGTAAAAAATACTAATATTTTCCCTCAAGATCCTAATCCTATAGTGGAGCATAACTCTTCTCACTCATCCCATGATGAAGATGAAGTCTTAAGAGTTCCTCCTTGTAATGCCCAAAATCTAAGGCAAAACACACAACAATTTTTTTTTTAAAGCACATAAAACATAACCTAGGTTGCACACTTAGAAATGCTCGACATGAAAATGAGGCACAACAACCAACACATACCAACTCACAAGGGGAAATCATGGCATGCACTGGCATGCCAACATCCCTTGTTCATCAGATTGCATTAGTCAACAAAATCCCTATCTAGGTTTGACCATAGAAACAAATAAAATGAAAAGATTCACTTAAGACAAAACCCAATTAAGTATTATTAAAGGCCCTTCGATTAGGGCATCAAACTAAGGGGTTCTAATGATGGTAATCAACCAACCTAATCAATTTTTATTCTTATGGCCCCTAATGGATGCCAAGTAACCATCCAGGGAGAAATGCTAAAATAAGGGGGATAATATTAGATGGACACATGATTACCTCCCTAACATAATACTAGGGTTTGTTAAATAATAATGGTTGAAATATAATGATATTCAGCAAATATAGAATATAATGAATATATCTTTTGATTAATATATAATTTAAATTTAGGGTTCAATATTCATTAATGATGTTCCAACTAAGGGAGTTAAATAATTAATTATTAAAATTACTATTCAAAATACTATTATAAATATTCAGAGCAATAAATTCACCTAGGTCCTTCCTAGGATTTTTTTAAAAATTAACTCATTTCCTTAAAGTCCAAGTATTAAGCGATATAAAAAGGTCATTAAAAAATAACAATAAATTAATTTTCCTAAACTTTATTAATACATTGGATTATTCCAAATATTATTAAAATATAATAAATCATAGATCTCAAAACACAATTTTCAAAATATTAAATAAATATTATGAGGATTCAATAAATAAAAAATCCAATATTTACAACCTTAGTCAATTTTAATATTTCATCTAATAATAATTAAATAGAAAAGAATCTCACTTCTTAAATAAATTCACCATTACTAATTTCTAATAAGAACATAAAAAAAATAAAAATTAAATCTATTTTAATAAAAGTGACTTTCTAAAGTCACTTATCATTAATAAACTAAAATAGAGATTAAAGGAAAAATAAATAAAAGTGCAACTTAAACAAAAATAGAAAAGAAAAGAATCCCAATGAGGCAACCCTAACCCTAATTTGAATTTAGGGTTAGGCCCAAATTTAAAAGACAAAGAAAACCCTAATTTTCTCATTTGTTGAATGCAGGTTTGTACCAGAGGCTTGGGTGATGGAAAAATAAGTTTTTTTTTGTACACACGTGTACATGTGTGCATATACACACCTAGGGTGTATATATACACACATATACACTTATGTGTATATGCATCTACAAGATCCATTAGAGGGATACATTTAGCCCTAGAGGATCTTCCAAGGGTTTTCAACAAACCCTTATTCAAAAATTCTCATAAGGGTAAAATTTAACTAGATCTTATTTTTGAATCTCAGATTTTTTTTAAAAAATAGGGTTAAGATTACAACTTCTAGTTTACTGTTCTACTTAATGTTTTATTTCCATAAACAAAAATACTAAGTAAATTTTTTTTTTCTTTTATGCTGGCTACCCACTATTTTGAAAACAATGGATTCTTCACTATTACATCTTTTATTCAGTCAATTTTAAATAAGTTTTGTTTAATATTTTGGTGGATTGCCAGCCATGCGCGTAATCTGACAGCCGTGAAACCCTAGCTGGATTGGGGGGTGAGCCCACACGCACCACTGGTGGGAAGCGGAGGGGTGATGAGCCCCTTCCATCCCCACCAGTGGTGGCGGGGGCTCCCCTATACACTGCCCCCAAGGGGATGGTGGGCAGGGTCTGCACCTTCGAACCCTGCGAAGGGCGACGACGAGTGCAAACCTTCAGACATGGGGAAGGGCTTCAACCTGACCCTAAATTTAATAAAGTTTTTTTTTTTTATTAGTTATTTTTTTATAAAATTTATTATATCTGTGTGTGTGAATTTTGTACCTGATCTGTAGACACAACACTTCAGTAAAACATTAGAGGTTAGTGATAATCAAAATCATGCAAAATTGAAATCTAATCTAACCAAGTGATTTACTGCCTTCTAGTAGGTGCGAGATTGATGTTCTCAAATTTTAATCGAGATCAGTGACCTAGACGACACCTAAATGAAGGATTTGAATGCAATTGATCTAGATATGAAATATGAATGCAATTAAGTTATTTTTTTTATATTTTCTATGCAATGATATGAAAAACTGATATAAATCTATGCTAATATGAAAAACTTGATATGAAACTATCTAAGAATGATATGCAAAAAAAAAAAGATTGATCTCACAAAGATGTTGATTCACAAGAGCTTTGATTCTTCAATTCCAATTCTTCAAAATAGTTGTGCAATTCGTAGATGACTTTGGCAAAGTAAGCTTGCAAAATTATGAGATTCTGTGGATGCAAATTTGAGAGATGATTGAGAGATTTTAGAGATGAATTATGAAGAGCTGAGCTTTGTTTTTATAGAAATCCAAGGCTTTGGAGGTGCATGGGAAAAAGCCATAAATCACTCAAATAACTCAGGTTGATTTTTGAGTTATTTTTAAATAAAGATAATTAACTCACAAAAATATGCAAAAGCTAAGTTTTAACTCAAAATAGAGTTTAGCTTTAATTGATAATTGATAGTTGTCTGCTTTTATGATTGTGCATGTTTTATTTATGAATTAATTTAATAATAAAGTGATTTATTCTCAACTTAACTGCTTTTAAAAATAAAACAATTGATTTATGGGTTAATCAATTATTTAATCAAACTTTTATTAAAAACTATATTATTAAATAATGACAACATGCTTTAATTAATTAAATAAGAATTTAATCAATTATTCATATGATATTAGATTTATTGTCAAAATTAAATAATATAATTAATAATAGATAGAATTAAATTTAATTACACAATTAAGTGGCAAATATTAAATCTAATTAATTAAATATGAAAATATTCAATTAATCAAACTTTAGGATAAATGTGATTTATTGCCAAATAATTATAAAATTAAAGATAATTATGATGATTAGGAATATTGCTAGGAATATTCCCTGATGCAGAATTTAAGATAATCAATTAGATTTGATGATGTTCAGATGTGCCTTAGGTTAGGACTTCGATGTCGATTTTGTTTGATTTGTCAATGTAGGAGGTTAATGCACTTATAGCCCATTTTTGGGGTATTACATTTTGCCCCTCTTTGAATTACTGTGCGAAGCGCAGTGGTTCAAAGATAGTCTGTGTTTGATAAAGATATGAAACTGATTCAAAAGATAAACCGATCTCAAGATAGAAACCGATTGAAAGATATTGAGATAGGAGTTGATTGATATTGAATTTGATATGAAGATAATAGGTCCTGAATGACCAAAGATAATGTTCACTATAACAAAAAATGAACCTATGATTGCGAAAAAGTGTCCAAAATGCCTGATTCCAAACCTTAGGATTGCAAAGAAGTGAGTGACCCGTTCTAGACTCGATTGTCTTAGCAGAACTAGCAGGTATCACATCCAAACCCTTCAGTTGCCGAAGAACCAAGGAAAGAACACTATGATCTGATGGTTGCAAAAACTGATACGGATTACAAGATTAAGAGAATACTAGATTGATATGGATCGATGAATCTAATATGCCCCAAGTGATGATAGATTTGCCTCGAGCGATGAGGTCTTTTTTTTTGATGAATCAGTAACTAGACGTGATTGTTTGTCTTGATTACTGATGAAAGATATTGATAGATTTAATTGACAGACTTTGAATGATGTGCAATACCATGCCCCCTTCGGGATTAAAATTGAAATCTGACAAGAAAAGTCAGCGTTATAGTTTAGAAGCATGTTAAGTGATTTGAGAAGTGTGGTGAAACACATTCAAGAACACATTCTGCATTGTTGGAAGGTCCCAAAAGACCAAGTTTGACTAGGTTTGACCATGAGTTGACCATGGTTGACCAAGTTGAAATTTTGATAGTTTGATGTAAGATAATCAGTTAAGTTGAATACTAGATTTCTGTGATGATTGAAGGTCGAATATGCAAGTAGTTAATAATATGAATGATCTCAGATTTGAATTTTGATCCCAAAAAAGGATTCTACTTGCTGCTTCATTGGAGGAACCTTCGTGTGGGATTCAGCTCTTGTTAGATTGGAAGAGGTGATTAAAGAATTGTTTAAGCATTGAAGTTCATTTAGTCATTGTGAGATCATGCAAAGATGAAAAATGCAAAGAAGCATGCAATATGAAATGCAACCTAAGACCTAGGACCTAGTCACTAATCATATGTCGATTTGTTATCATCATTGAACTTTTAGGTAACCGGATAAATCAATACAATGCCCATTAGCTATGAAACCATAGATATATGAATATCGATTTGTATGCGCAAGAATCAATACAACACCCACTGGCTAGGCAACCATGGACATATGAATATTGATTTTGTTTTCGGAATGTCAGATTAGATATAAGCACCAAGGCACAAGTGCCAGGATGACCTGAATATCAGGTCCATTTTGATATAGCAATTTATATAAGCATCAAAACATAAATGTCATGATGACCTGAATACGCCTTGCATTGAAAACACATCAAACAGTCAAGAGATCATTCTAAATCCAATGTGAATTACCCATAGTGACCCTTTATCATTCACATCCTTAGGCAAGATTGTGTTCCACAGTAGGAGAAAGAACTTACTCAAAAAGACAATAGTTAGATCAAACTTCCTTGAATTGTCTAGGTATCAATGGTCGAGGTACACATGGCCATCCAATTCAAGATAGAGGCTCTTATAGTCGGACACCATTTCAAGCCAGAATTTCCAAAGTTGTTAGATTTTCACATACAAGTAGAAGACAAAGAAAAGATTATGCCCCCAGTCATCACTCTCTAAATCCTATAAAGGACATCATCGAAGAGCTCGAAGGGACACAATATGCAAAAATCTCAATGCGAATCAGTAAACATACAAGGAGATAAAAACATGTAAAAAGCATAGATTGTTTTCAGTTGAGTTTTGATGTTTGATTGCGTTGTTGTAGATGCAAAATCCTTTCTGGAGACGAGACAAACTAACTGACTCAACTTGAAGCTTCAAAGGACTCTAATTGGATAGGATACATCTAAGATACATTGGAGGCCATAGGATATGCCATTGATTGCCCCCAAGTTTGAACATTGATAGGATACAGACGCGCAAGCTGATTGGTGTACAAACTGACTTATTGAAAACTGGAAATGTTGAAACAAACCGGGAGATATGTACAACTAAAGCAAGATTGAAAGTTGGGAAAGACCAAGATTGTGCTGATAGATGAAGCATTTTGAACAAGTGGTGCCCATTTGCTAAGTTTTCACTATCTTGGTAGAGATTCTATTTTTGCTACCAAGGTGCTTGTTTCCAGGTTTTCACCAAGGCACTTTTTCTTTTTTTCTCATTTTTTTGTATTTTTCATTTTTTCAATTTTTTTGTACTTTTGATATTTTTTGATTTTTTTGTGAATCATCAAGGCGCCTATTGCTAAGTTTTCACCAAGATGTTCATTTTTTTAGGACATTTTCCAATTTTTAAGATTTTTTTCAGGACATTTTACCATAGATTGAATGCTTTAAGCATAGAATTTCTTTAGATGGAGAATGTTATTGGTTCTTGGAGCTGTTCTCCTTCAGTCATTGAGAGTTGATAGGTGCCAGAGCCAAAAGTAGCAGTGATTACAAATGGACCCAGCCAGTTGGGTTCAAACTTCCCCTTGCATTCTCGATGGGATTGATTTTTAGGATTTTCTCTCAAGACTAGATCACCAACCTGAAATTTTTTGTGTCTAACTGTCTTGTTGTAGCCTCTAGATATTCTCTTCTGATATACTCTAAGATTATCATATGCTGCTAGTTTGTGCTCACCTAGTAGTTCCAATTTTTGTAACCTAGACACTCTATAGTCATCATTAGTTACGAGACCATGCATTCTAATTCTTAGTGATGGGATTTCAACCTCAATAGGCAGTACCGCTTCAGACCCATAAACTAAAGCAAAAGGTGTAGCCCCAGTAGGCATTCTGATACTTGTTCTAATACTAGTTCTGATACTAGTTCTGATACTGGTTCTGATACTTGTTCTGATATTGGTTCTGACACTTGTTCTGATACTAGTTCTGATATTGATTATGATACTAATTCTGATAATTGTTCTGATACTGGTTCTGATACTGATTCTGATAATGATTCTGATAATTGTTCTGATACTGGGTATACTTGATAGCATATTTTTCTATTGAAAACTTCCAAGCAAGATCATATCGTGCAGTCCCAATGTCTAGCAAGGTGGAGAACAAGAGCGATTGGCAAGCTAGTGGAAGAGATGAAAGACAAGAGAATAAAGGATAATGAAGGGAAGAAATCCTCAAGGGCAAACTCCTCAAGAATACCCAAGCTAGGAAAAAATTGTCATGTAAAGCACATTTAGACAAGTAATGAAAGGCTAGCATAGGATAAGTCACAAAGCATGATGCAAGAGCAGGAAAGGATGTAGTCCAAAAGAGTAGACATGTCAAGAGGCTTCATAGCACTGTGTTTTACTCTTTCTTTCTTTTTTTATTAGATCAAGACCAAAGGGGAAAAGGATAGCGATAGGCAAAAATGAATGGAGGAAGATGGATATGAAGGCTAAACATGGAAGGAATGAAAGCAAGATCATCGTAAGATAGCTCACAAAATAGTCAAATGTTCGTGTATAGATCAACATTGTCAAGATCAAAGAGAGAAGACAGAATGGATGAAATATGTAGAAGAACTATGCATAATATCTGATTGCCAGGTTTTCATCATGGTACTTATCCAAGGTGCCACAAGGGAGTGGTTTTCACCATAAGATGAATTTATTTCTCTTTACTTTTGCTACCAAGGTGCCTGTTTCCAAGTTTTCACCAAGGCACATTTTCAATTTTTTATTTATTTTTCATTTCTTTTGGAAGAAGGCAAGCTTTTTAGATAATGCTCCTTGAAAGGATAAACCATGATATGCCAAGGATTCAAAATGACATGCTCAAAGATGCTGATAGGGAAAGGGAGATGAAAGAGAAAAATGGAGGATAAGGTTTTATGTAAAGCGAGTGAAGTTGGAAGATAGGAGGAATAGGCAAGTGAGGAAAAAGGATAGGAGGTAGAAGGATAATGCATGGAAGGATTGTGAAAGGGTAGATGGAAAGGAAGGCAAGTTCAACATCAACACATACCTTGAAGGGTGGTGAGAGAATGGAGGAATCATGAATGAAGGAATATGTGAAGGAATATGGCAAATGGATAGCAGAGGTTGTGGTTTAGGCACATGAAATGGAAGAATATTTTTGGAGGGAGATGAAGTGGAAGCCTTTGGAAGCTTGAATGTCAATTTCACTTTTTTCTCAACACCAGACTCTTTCAAGAGAGACTTTGGAATCCATATAGCCGTAGGATTTTTATTTTCTTTTGATGATCTAGAGAGAATATCTTCAATGATGGATTTTGGAACCCATACTTGTCTTGTAGTTTTTTTCTTAGATATCTCTTTTGACTTTATGTCTCTGTGTCGATTAGAGGAGACATGGTGATCTTTTTTTGATGGATTCTTGCATTGCTTCTTTTTCTTGTATTGAACATTCAAGTTACTTCCAAAAGACTTGGGATTTGTGGAAGAGGGAGGATATGACTAGTTTAGATGGGTGGGTGGATGAAAAGGATTCAAGGGTATGCATCTATGTTGATCTTGAGGAAAGATGGGAGATGGAGGTATGTAAGGACCCAAGATGGATGGCGAATCAGGAGATTTAAGAGGGGAAAGTGAAGGGACATAAGGACCCAAGATGGAAGGAAGGCATGAAGCCCTTAGTAGTGGTGGAAGAGGTCCAAGGATGGAAGTGGAAGATGCAAAAGGATAATCAATAAGTTCATCAGCATCTATATGACAACCAAGGATATCAACATCTTTAGAGTGAGCATTAGAATTTTCAATAGAATCATGGACATCTTGAATATGAGTACCTTCTTTGATAGGATTGTTCAAAGCTTGCAAAGACTTAGGAAGAGTAGAAAGTGGAAGTGAACATGAAGTGGTAGAACAAGAAGATGAAAGACTTTGATCTTGACAAGGATCTTCGGATAGCATAAGCGCATAATTTTCTCTTGTTTTTCAATAGGCTTAACATTGGAAGGAACACCATTTTTACCAACCTTAATGGAAGTATCATCTTTGGAAAGCGCAAGTGTAGTAAGGTTATTTTGATTGTCAATAAACTCAACAGTGTAAGTAGTAGCTTGATCTTGCTTAGGCGAAGACTTAAGACATGGTGGAATGCATGAAAAAAGGGGTACATGATCAAAAGAACCCTGAGGTGGATAAGAGACATCGTGAAAAGGAGTGGATGACATAGAGGGTTCTTGATCTTGATCTTTCTTTATGTTCTTTTCTTCATCATTTTTAGAGTCCTCTTGACATGGAGCCACTTCTAAGGACAAGGAAGCATGTTGGGATTGTATGGATGACTTTGGAAGAGATGGTGGAGGACTAGCTGAATTAGGGATTATAGCATATGAAGGCTTAGGCTCTTTAAGTTTATCATTATTGAAAGTCTTTGCAGCCAAGTGAAGGTTAGCTTGAGTTTCTTTAAGAGGTAGCCCTGGAGGATAACTATAGGGAACCGCATGAAAAGTATCAAGGCTTGTGTCAGATGAAGGTTCTGTGAAAGATTTGAAAGACTCGGAAGCTTTAAGAAATGTACGAGTATTGGAGGAAGTAGGGGATGGAAGGGAACCATCACCAAACAAAGGTTCAGCATTAACATGATCTTGCTTGAGAGTGTAATCTTTATTTTCAGCTGGAGAGTTCTTAGAGGAGAGATCCTTATAGTATTGATGTTTCAAGCTAGCACGATGTATTTTATAGTCCTCAGCAGTAGTAGATGGATCATAATCAAGGTATTGTCCACAAAAGCCATCAAAGTCTCTTTCAAAATCAGAATCATATGGATCACCATCACGATCTATCCAATGTGACGACCCATTTGTAGTAAGCAGGAATGAATGATGAGGAGGACTCTTAGGAACAGAGGTGTCATAGGTATCATTACATTGTCTATCATCATAGTCATCATAGTCTCCAAAGCTAGATGTGTCACTCTCTGTGGAAGAGGTATCATATTGCTCAATTTTTTTCCGGGGGCATGGTGACATGTACAAGTCTTTATCAAATGGAAAAGAGTATAGAGGTTCCTTTTCTTTCTCAAGTTTGTCAAGCTGGACTTGCATAGCTTGCAGCTGCTTCATCATAGCGGTGATCAGAATTTCTTCCTCATGTGTACTGATTCTTTGAGACATGTTTACTAATTCTCGATAGCTACTGATATGTTCTTGACACAGTGATTTTGTTTGATAGATTCTAGAACTAGGCTGAAAACATTGGATATCTTGTAATTTGAAAATTTCTAACAACTCTCTCAAATTTTTCCAAATGACACTCTGCAGACTTGTACGACGCTGGGTAGTCTATGAAATGACAGTCGCTAAACTCATACGACAGTTGGGTAGCAATGAAATGACAATTGACAAAACTCATACGATAGTTGCTAATAGGGTTTTGACTTTCTTGAATTTGCTGGTTTGAAAACTCGTACGACACTGGATTCTCAATCATACGACAGATGGGCAATACTGAAATGACACTTGACAAAACTCGTATGACTTTTGACTTCTTGAAATGACTTTTGACTCCAGAAAGATTTTACGTCAATTTTTGCAAAATTTAAGGTCTTCAATTTTGGATTGTTTACAAATTGTACTATCCAGATTTTGAAGGTTATACCAGATTTGATCATTTTTAATAGCCAAGTAGATAAACAAGCACACAGAATAGCAAGCAAGTGATTCCAAGCACATTTGAAAACAATGAACAAGGGCAAAAGCAACCTTGCGCATGAACAATCAAGTGACCAAATTGTGCTAATCCCTGAGAGTACTAATTGTGTATGTTCTAAAAAGTTTTGCAATAACACACATATACCTAAAAGTGAAAAATTGGCCTCTCTAGGGTTTTTAGTAATGGTTTGACTCTGCAACTTTTATGATTCAAAGGGGTGAACTCCAATCCCGGCGCACCAGGGTTTTGAGACAGTCTGAGAACTTAATCTTCAAGAGCTACTAGGGAGATCTGACAACCCAACAATGAACCATACCCATGGAGATTTCTTCCACAAGGACATTTATATAGCGGCTGTCACTACCATGGTGAAAATGGCTATTACCGCTTGAGGTTCTGTCAATGCAATTTTCCCTATGAAGGGATTGTCTGCTATGGTTAACCCTCTCTAAAGATGACTCACAATAATATACCACAAGGGGACTTGGCTCCAGATCCAAGGTTTTTGACACCTTTTCACTTTTAACCCAAACAAAGCAAGTAGATTAATCCGACATGCTAAGACAAAGTTTTGCTTCACCAAGGTCTATGATGCCAACTCCACGTGATCTATCAACCTCTCCAGAGAGAGAATGTATCAATCAATAAGAGAAGGCACACTAACTAATTTTGATTCACCAAAGCTCGTGATGTCAACCCCATGTGATCTATCAACCTCTCCGGAGAGAGAATGTGTCGATCAATAAGAGAAGACACACTAACCAAGTTGAATGTGAAATACACTAAGTATCCTCCCTACCTATAAGGATTCTATCATCAAGAAAGATTTCACTAGGAATCCAATCTCTCAAGAATCACGAATAGTGTTCATAGGGCTTCATTACTATGTGAGCACAGATATATTCCCGAAAGCAAATCTACCAAAAGCACCCAAAAAGTAGAAAGAGGAACACTTAACACTTAAAGAAAATATGAGATGAGTCCACAAGGTGGAACACTTAACACCTCACACAAGCTGAAAATGAGTCCCCAACTTAGAAAACAAGTGAGTTCCTAAAAGCACAAAAGGGTTGCCAAGTGGAACACTTAACGCTTCTGTCCTGTTGACCCCTCCCCTTTATGGCGCTGAGATTGCAACCACAGGGTGGAAATGAGGGGCTGGTGGATTAGTGAGTCCAATAACCCAAGATAGCAATCAAGATCAATCACAAGTATTCTAAGACTACTTAATGAATCTTTAAGGGATCACAACCTAGTATCAAATTATGCAAGTGTGTAGAAATAGATCAAAAGCATGACAAGATGCACACAAGCTTGACACGTGAGAGATTTATTTTAAGTCCAAATCGAAATATTTTCAGAAAAAGGAGAATACCTCGTGATCCTCACAACGTGATTAGTAGATTTTACCTAATTTTTAGCAATTTTTGTTGAGCTTTTCCATGCAAGCAAGTGACAAACTCCCCAACAAGCAAACAAGCAAACAAGATATGCAAAATATATTCAACTTATGAAAACCATAGGGTTAGCTCTAAAAATCAATTATTATCAGCAATAATAACCAGAAATTAACCCAAATGACAACTCATATCATTCATTGAACCATGTAAAAAAAATAAGTGCATACCCATCACAAAACTTTATTTTTTTTGCTGCATTTGACCTAGTCAACAAGATCTGATTTTGTTGATATTATTTTGGCCATAAAAATAGAAATTCAAAATAGAGACCCTTACTAATAAATAGAGAGATTTTCAAAAATATAAAAATTTTAGAAAAATCTCTTCATTTGTGCCCTAGAGACCTGTTTTATCAAAACAGACCAGTTTTTGTAAATTGACTATTTGAGCTATTAAATTGCATCCAAATTTAAAACACAAATAATAGACCCCCTTTAGAATTTGAAGAGCTTTCCGAAAATGTAAAAATTTTCAAAAAATATTTTGATTTTCACCAAAAATTATATTTTTATGAAAAATAAAAAAAAAATTATTAAAAATTCAAACAATTTTAGAAAATTCTAAATTTTTTATCGAAGCTTCCCTGATATGTCACCAACTTGTAAAACAAATTTTAGACCAAAACTCCAAGCCATTTGGGAGATAAAATTAAATCTTTGAAACTTTGTGGTTTTAGCTCCAAAAAAAAAAATCAAAACCAACATGCAAAGGTGGGTGGCCCCACGGTGGGCGCCAAAAATGTGTGTGTGAATTTTGTACCTGATCTGTAGATACAACACTTTATTAAAACATTAGAGGTTAGTGATAATCAAAATCATGCAAAATTGAAATCTAATCTAACCAAGCGATTTACTGCCTTCTGGTAGGTGCGAGATTGATGTTCTCAGATTGTAATCGAGATCAGTGACCTAGACGACACCTAAATGAAGGATTTGAATGCAATTGATCTAGATATGAAATATGAATGCAATTAAGCTATTTTTTTTATATTTTCTATGCAATGATATGAAAAACTGATATAAATCTATGCTAATATGAAAAACTTGATATGAAACTATCTAAGAATGATATGCAAAAAAAAAAAAAGATTGATCTCACAAAGATGTTGATTCGCAAGAGCTTTGATTCTTCAATTCCAATTCTTCAAAATAGTTGTGCAATTCGTAGATGACTTTGGCAAAGTAAGCTTGCAAAATTATGAGATTCTGTGGATGCAAATTTGAGAGATGATTGAGAGATTTTAGAGATGAATTATGAAGAGCTGAGCTTTATTTTTATAGAAATCCAAGGCTTTGGAGGTGCATGGGAAAAAGCCATAAATCACTCAAATAACTCAGGTTGATTTTTGAGTTATTTTTAAATAAAGATAATTAACTCACAAAAATATGCAAAAGCTAAGTTTTAACTCAAAATAGAGTTTAGCTTTAATTGATAATTGATAGTTGTCTGCTTTTATGATTGTGCATGTTTTATTTATGAATTAATTTAATAATAAAGTGATTTATTCTCAACTTAACTGCTTTTAAAAATAAAACAATTGATTTATGGGTTAATCAATTATTTAATCAAACTTTTATTAAAAACTATATTATTAAATAATGACAACATGCTTTAATTAATTAAATAAGAATTTAATCAATTATTCATATGATATTAGATTTATTGTCAAAATTAAATAATATAATTAATAATAGATAGAATTAAATTTAATTACACAATTAAGTGGCAAATATTAAATCTAATTAATTAAATATGAAAATATTCAATTAATCAAACTTTAGGATAAATGTTATTTATTGCCAAATAATTATAAAATTAAAAATAATTATGATGATTAAGAATATTGCTAGGAATATTCCCTGATGCAGAATTTAAGATAATCAATTAGATTTGATGATGTTCAGATGTGCCTTAGGTTAGGACTTCGATGTCGATTTTGTTCGATTTGTCGATGTAGGAGGTTAATGAACTTATAGCTCATTTTTGGGGTATTACAATATCATGCATTATTTTATTTTTGAAACTATTTAAAAGGTTAAAACTTAATTGCTAAATTCAAAAGATGTAAATTATATATATTATGATATATATTTAATATATATATATTAAATGATATATATATAATATGATATATATTTATATATTATAATATATAAATTTCTCATGGTATCAAAGTACAAGGAAAATATAAATGTTAATATTTTGAAATAAATATATTATTATACTAAAAATATAATAATATATTTTTTAATTTTTTTATATATTTAAATACACTTTTTTTTTGTATATATACATTTACATTCTTGAAAAGGAATTATATTCATGTTTGAGAAAGAATTATATTTTATATATTTTACATAGAAAAACATAAAAGATTATTTTTTTTCTAAATAACAAAGTAGAGACTTTTTATTTCTAACATCATATACAAGATAGCTACATATTTTTTTGAAATGAACTTTATCAAGCTACAATTTAATCATTTCTCTATTTTTAGCAAGGGAAAAGAGAAAATAACCAACAAGTTATTTATGTCATTTTGAAGGAAAAGAAAATACAATTCATTAATAAAATATGCTACCATGACTATAATTTATCCAACCATAAGACATACAATTTAATTTCTCTCATTTGCATTTGTATTCAATTTAATTCTAATTAAAATTCATACAGCTAAAATATTACAACTTTCCTCTTTTAAATTTCAAAGTCACAAAACATAATTGTTTTTCCAAAGGTACATCACTTTAAATAAGAGTTTACAAATGATTAAACATTACACATAAAAATTCTTCTTTTCTAAGGAATTTTAACAAGGAACTTTCGTGCTCCAAATAACTTTAATATAGAAAATACTTTCATCTTTCATCTAAGCCAAACCTACAATAGAAGATAATTTCAACATGACCATGGAGGCTCACCTCCCAGCCAAGTCCTTTACAAGGCCACCCCCGAGCTAGGGGAAGAAAGAAAGGCTGGGTGAAAAATATTCAATTCACACAAAATATCAATCAACATGAAGTGACAACATAAACTCCCAAATCCCCGAGGCAAGCACAAAGGATCTCCTTGGATCCAAAATGGGTGAAGGTGGGAAGTCTACAAAAAAGGATAAAGCCACAAAAAAGAATTTAGTTTTCTCAAAAAAAAAACATATCAATGCCTTTGCAAGGCTCAAACCTTCTCTTCACAACTACTTGCTTCATGAATCCACATTTTCTCACTACACACTTCACAAACATCTTCCCTTATGACCCCCAAAGAAAAGAACAACATGTGGCAGCAAGGTGCCCATACACCCATGCTACTTCACCTTCCTCCATGAGTAAGGGCTCATCACTAAAGGGCATTCCCAACCAACCCCTTCACCCTCAAGGCTCTCTTCCCTCCCAAAGGTGAGAAATGCCTTGCACTCCCAAAACAAACACATAGAATCAACCAAAGAAAAACAAGACATTAACCAAGATTCAAAATTGAAAATATCACTACACACATACTACATAAATTTACATAACCACAAAATTCACATGAACATAGTAATTTTAACCATGATAGATGCACTAACCTCTTTCCAAGAAAAATGGAAAATGTAATTTTTTTTTAAGAGCTCAAATCCTTCCTTGGCTTGTCTTACTCACTTCCAAATCTTCTCGCATATTCCCTTCCTAAGCTACAAGTCTCTACCAAAATGAATTTCCCAAGTCCAAGTGCAAAAAGTGTGATCCCTTTCTCCCAAAATTTTCTAATAGGGAAAACATTCTTCCAAAATCCACCCCCATCCCAATGAGGAGGAATTTACTTGGAAAGTGTTTCCTTACACTTGTCCCTAACTAGAGAATGAGATGAAAACCAAGAAATGGGGAGAAGGAATGACCTTGAATCCCTACCCAAAAATTCAACACTCGCAAAGAAGACACTCTTTAAGAGGTCATATGGAAGCTTTGGGAGTTAAAATGGACAAAATTTGACCCACAAACCTAAGCACATACATTGGGATAACTAAATTTAACCTTAACCACTCCCTAGGGCTCATTTTAACCTCTCAAAAACTCATATGAAGTTAACTCACGAAAATGGACATGATGGGACTCAAGTCTTGGTTTCCTAAACAAGTAACCATACCTAAGAACTCAAGGGTAGTGTTAAATCTTACCAATCCACTTAGACATGCCAACACACATGAACATGTGTCAAGTGACACAACATAAAAACACATCACTCCACTCTAATTTACACATGGCATGCCAAATGGATAATTCACAATATAATTAACACATAATATTACATCCAATTATGCATATATACAATTACAAGTTAACATACACTCATACATCAAATTTATGAAATAAAACACATAACAACGAGGTCATTCTCCTCATAGAGTTAACCTTGGCCTTTTACAATTTTCACAATGATCCATCCTTGTTTCCCCACATTTAAAACCATGGTCCTAACCCTGCACACTCGATCAAATTATCAGTATCTCATGAAATCTCCACATATGCATTCATTTATAAAGAAAAGCATGATATATGCTATCATTCAATCAAGTATACACTAACAAATTGCATTTCACAATTTCATCATATATATAAATAATATTTAAAATCTATTTCCATATGCAACATATTTAATTTTAATTTTAACTTTCACAAGTAACCCTAAATCATATGAAGACTCAATTCATAAGGAAATCAACATCCTATCCATATCAATTTCTATTTCATAAGATAGTGTAAATCAAAATGCAGAATTCAAAATTCAATTATCCTTCTATATCATAAAATCAAGATGAATCTCACATAAGCATATAAAGATACATCTAACATCATCATCCACATAATCATGTAAAAATCCTCACATAATGTCTAGTGATATGAAATCACTATCATAATAAGTCTAATGTCTCAAAATAGTGTATCAACAAGATAGTCCATGAGTAGAAATGTCAGCTGAGCTAAGATGGGTCTGGGTAGGACCTCACATCCTCCCATCTAGGCATGAACTTCATCCTGGATTTCATCGAATAGATGGGGATACTGAGCTCTCATATGTGTTGTGTCCTCCCAAGATGATATGACCTCCCACTAGACCCTAACCTAATCTAGCTCTCGGCCTCGAAGGGGCAAGGTCTTGCATGCCAATATATGAATGGGCTCCAAAGCTAGCTGTCTATTTGAGTCCACCTATAAGGCATCCCAATCAATGATATGAGACTCATCATAGATATATTTCCTCAAAATAGAAACATGAAACACATCGTGGATGCATGACAAGCTAGGTGGAAAAGCTAAATGGTATGCAACTAGGCCTATCCTCTCCAAAATCTCAAAAGGTCTGACAAAGCAAGGTGTCAACTTACAACCTTTTCCAAAATGGATTGGGCTCTTGTGTGGCCGCACTCTCAAGAAAAATTTGTCCCTAATCAAATACTCTTTATCAATCCTCCCATCATTTGCATACTTATTTTGTCTATCCTAGGCCTCTCTAAGATGCCACTTGATCAAATCTACCTACTACTCCATCTGTCTGACTAACTCTAGACCAATAGAAACTCTATCCTCAATCCTATCCCAACTCAAAGGTGTCCTACAAGGTCTACCATACAAGGCCTAGTAAGGAGGCATACCCAATGATGTATGATGCCCATTATTGTAGGAAAACTTGACAAGATGTAGGTACTCCTCCCACCTAACCTGATGATCCATCATATACATGCATAGCATGTCCTCTAACACCCGATTGACTCTCTCAGTCTGACCATCTATCTCTGGGTGATAAGTTATACTGAAATTGAGCCTGGTGCCCAAAGCGGTCTGTAACTCTCTCCAAAAAGATGAAGTAAAGAGAGAATCTCTGTCTGATATAATCATACGAGGAATTTCATGAAATCTAACTATCTCTCAAGAAAACCTGTGCCACTACAGGTGTTGTGAAAGTAGTATGAATAGGTGCGAAGTGGGCTACCTTGGTCAACCTATCCATTGTCACCATAATAGCATCGTGGTGATGAGATGACATAGGAAGACCAATAATATAGTCTATGGATGTTACATCCCACTTCCACTAAGGTACCTCATGCAACTGAAGAAGACCACCTAGATGGTGGTGCTCTACCTTAACTCTCTGACATTCCAAACATCTAGCCACAATCTTTGCAATGTGTGTCCTCATACCTAGCCACTGATAGAGATGTCTCAAATCTACATGTAACTTCTTAAATTTGGGGTGTGCTACATAAGGTGCTCTATTGGTTGTTGTTAGAAAAATAGTATTTGTGCATTTTGGCACAATTTGGAGCTTGCTTAGTAGTGATTGAGTATTGGAAGTAGCTTCAAGTCAAAATTGTCTTACTCTTGAAGGTGTGAGGTTTGGAGAACCTGAGGGTCACTTTAACTCTCAAATATCTTGATCAAGTTGATCTATTGTACACCCCTAATAGGGTTATTTCCTCTAGCAGGGTTAGACTCCTAGTAGGGTCGATTCCTTAACAAGGATCACATTGTAAAAGACTCCTAACGGGGTCTATCCTTTAACCAGGATCTACCTATTGTAATACTCGACTCTTAAAAGGGTTAGAACTCTTAACAGGTTTATTATACTCATAGTGAAAATATTTGTGGGTACCATCCCCACCAAGGTTTTTCCCTTAACATGGTTTTCCTCGAGAATAAATCTTGGTTTTCATGTGTATGTGTATTATTGCTACATTTACTTTTCAGCTTAGTATCTTGTTTTCACTAATAAGTTTACAATTGAAATTAAAGTATTCAATATTGACATCAACTGATTCACCCCCCCTGCCCTATCAGTTGATTAGGATATTTCTATTCTAACAATTGGTATCAGAGCCTTTTGTCCTTAGTCAGGAAGCTTTATAGCTTGAGGTAAAGATGAGGATGGCCTTATTCAGAAAGGAGAGTCCTAAATTTGATGCAAATAATTTTGACACATACAAGGAGAAAATGAAGAATCTTCTGATGTGCATGGAATTGGAATATTGACTCATTGCCTAGAAAGATGTGCCTATCATAAAAGAGGAAGACCTAGAGACACTACTACTGAAGAAGAAAGAAAAAGGTTTGTGTGTAATTTTTTTACAAAGAAAGATTTGGTTAATGCACTATCTCATGGTGAATTTATAGAAATTAGAGATCTAACAAAGTCAAGTGAGATCTGCAAAATACTAATTGCACTTTATGAAGGAGATGAATATACTAAGCGAGTAAAGTTGGAGAATTAGAGAACAAAGATGGAAACATTGCAGATGAGGGATGATGAAATAGTAAGGATGTATGTTCAAAGAGTATTTGAATGTGTGATTGGAATCAAAAATAATAGAGGTACTTATACAGAAGATGAAGTCATAGAAAAGATTTTGAGATCTATGAATCCTACCTACAAACCCAAAGTTTTTGCTTTGGAGTAGACAATACCACAATACAAGGATTTCACCAAAGAAATGTTAGTGGCTAAGCTGACTACATTTGAGAACGCAGAACTAAAGGATGTACTACCTAAGGTGGAGACAACATTTAAAGCTATTGTTCAGAGAATTAGATCTATTGGTGTTGGATATAGCAGATGGAACAAGTACATCAAAGATCTTGAAGAATATACTAAAGAATGGGAAGAGATTCAAGTGCTAGACAACCAAGTGGATGAGAAAATCATGGCCCTGATCGATAGGAGAGAAATGAAAGGTAAAGGTAAGTTTGAAGGAAAATTACTTTTGAAATTTTTTAACTGCAATAAGGTTGGTCATTTTTCATCTAGATGTCCAACTAGAGCACCTAAGAATAAGCCTAAATATGGGAAATACAAGAATGATAAAGAATGCTATTATGCTAGTGATGGATGATAAGGCATATTAATGCCATACTTTAGGATACCCTAGGATGATAACAGCTAGACCTTTTTCTCTATTTTGATACACTTACCTTAAAACTTCTATGTTTTTCTACTACTATATGGCATGCTGCCATTAGACATTTAACTTGGTTTAAACATACTTAAATATGCTATGCTTGGATGAATTACTATATTTCTTGTTCTGAAAGATGTGGTTGTGTTTCAAATGAGTAGAGTAGTTATTTGAATATGAATGATCATGCATGTTTTGATAATTACTATCATAAATGTCTTATCCTAACCCTTGAAGGCATAGCGCATTGGAATAGCGAATGTTATTTTGACTAGGTATGGCACATTCATTCATGGAGTGCTCAACCTGATCTTCCCGCAACTTCTAGCGGAGAAGCATTCAATGCAGCGCTAGTTGAAGGTTTCTAAAGAACAAGGTGGTAGTTCCAATGAATAGCAAGGTGGTGTGTTAAATTCCCTTAGAAGATCTAGGTGTGAGTGGGAAGTTAGATTTGCTGCCACGACAACTCTTTCCTTTGTTCTGGATTTAATCTGTTTCAATCTTAAAAGCTTTCTTTCTTTCTAGTCAGTAGTGTTGTAATAAATATCCACCTATTTTTGTGGCATGGTTAGGGAAGTAGTTAGGAGTTTTTTCTTTAAATAAAGCCCCACTCCTGTGTGAGCACAAGGAGAGGGCATTGTTAATTTTATTATAGAAACAGTTTGTTTTCAGTCGATCTCAATGTTTTATGGAACTTATGTACTTTGTCATTCAATCAATGAATAAATGAAGTGTTGATATTCAATTGAGTATAATTGTGATTTAGGATACTCATCCAAGGGGGCCCACTTGGTGAGAAATCCACAGTTAGATAGATTCATACTAGCTAGAATCATTTCCTACATTTCCGTTATTTCAGTGCCAAGTGTTGAACTGCTCCTGCAACCAAAGCTATGGATCGGCTAACACCTCTTGTAGCCAAAGTCATTGAATAACAGAAGTACTCTAGCATAGTTTGTAAGAGTATTCATGTTTTGTCAGTAGTTATACTTCTTTAGTTTTAATTTCAATACTTACTTTCCTGCAACTTCAGTTTAAGCATTACTTTAGCATTCATTTCTTGCAATCGTAGCATATTTTCCCTTCAACATTTTTTTCCTGCAGCAATGATAAAATGTATGGCTGAGTGATACCTGGTGCATATACTTTGCTAGCCCATTTCAAGTAATACATCCCTGGTCTGACATACTAAGTGAATTTCTATGAAGAGGATAAGCTGCTCAGTTGGATGTCCAATCCCTGAGTCCAGAATTATACCTAGTTTTTGAGCCTTTATAGGAAGTGATCATTTTTGGCACCATTGTCAGGGATGGTGCCGAACCAAGTCCTCACTAAGACATTCTTATAATTTGTTTCATTTCCATCTTTCATTAGAATACATTACCTTTAGAGGAACTCTACAAATCACATCACTCCCTACTACCTGTATGCATAACCGAAGAAGAGATGCCAAAGGATGGTACTTGCCAAACCAATCCAATCATCCATTCAAAGAAGAGAGTTCATTTTTTGATGCCACCATTGACCTCCCTAAAACTACATCATTCTCCTCATCTTTTGAAGAACAGTTTGGTTCTTTTGAAGAGCAACCTGAAATTAACGCATTTGCAAAAGTTTTCTCTCATCTGAGAACCCATTTTCCTGAAAATCCCTTCAGACAAGAAAACTCATTATAACTGGTCATATACCAACCTCCTCATCATCCACCACCTCTATGACCTATAAATCCTACCAGGATGGCTAATCCCCCTGCATTTCCATTCCCTATTACTAACCAGTGAGACAATAACAACCTTAAAAACATACCTTCTTCTACCCTGCCAAAATTCTATGGTCTAGTAATAGAAGATGTGGATACCTTTCTCTTTGATTTTGATATTCTATGTAGAATTTATGAATACACCACCAACTCTCACAAGCTCAAACTCTTTCCTATGACTCTCAAGGAGTCTACTTTGCATTGGTTTTTGGGTAGGAATGCAGGAAGCATTCTTGACCAAGGAGTATTGTCAAGGTACTGATATGCAAGGAGAAGACATCTTTAAAATGACTCAAAAAGAGGATGAGTCTCTTGAAGACTATATCTCACGGTTCATGTATAGCCTACAAAGGAATACAGAGCATGAGTTTAATGAAGAATCTCAGAAGCTGCTATTTCTAAAAGGTATACAAGATGGATGCACTGAAGCTTTAGAATTGATAGTAGGAGGAGACATAACTCAATCTAGTTGGGATGACATAAAGAAGATATGCCTCAAGTACTCAAGAGTTTCTAGTAAGAGAGGAAGAGGACACAAAGCCATAATAGGAAGGACAAATGGCACATGCACTTCCAGATCAGAGATAACGCATCTCTTATCTAACTTTAAATAAGATATCATCAACAATATGGCCACACAACTGGATACCTTGCAAGCCAAAAAGAAGCATGAGGAAGCAGAGGCCATGTTGGCTGAATTTTGTCCACACTGTCGACAAAAGAAGAGAGATTTTTAGTGTAAGATGGTTGCAAATATGGAAACTACCCAGATGCCAACTAACTATAAGCCAGTAGAACCAGTGGATGAGTAGTTGTTCTTCATTACTTAGTGATGACCATGGGTACAAAGACAAGGTATGCCTAAGGACCCACTTACATTCAGCAATCCATTTTATAACAATCAATGGAAACCTTCAATGAATTATCAAAATCCCCCTAGAATAACTATTAGAATTAGTGGCAAAATTTCCCTAGTCAACAATGGCAAAACCCTCAGTGGAATTGGCAACAACCTCAAGGGGCATGGAAGCCACCATAGGGTAATTGGAAAATGAATCCTCGGTGGTGAGGAGGCGAGAAATGGCCAAATCAGTCTCAAGGATATCTGAACCCACCTCTTCAGGCACCAAAATAGTAATCACTCTTACCACCAACACCCACTAATAATCAACCACCAAAATTGACCCAATTACCTACACAACCATAACCAAACCTGAACAACAGGCCTCCCACACCTCAGAAGATTGTATATACTACTAATCAATTGTAGTATCCCATGTAGTATCCTACTTATGGAATCACCCTTGATGATATACACCTTCAGTCTGGGACTACTATTCCTGCTCCTGAACATCCAATCATAACTGAGGTACCATAAGAGGAGCCTATAACAATAGAAAAAACTACTCCTTACCAATAACATAACCTATAGCAGATAAAATCCACCCTACCAGACCATCTTTCCCACAAAAATTGCAGCCCAACAACCCTAAGCCTGCTAAGGAAACCGAATTTAACTTCCTTGATCAGTTGAAGAATGTCAATATCCAAATACCTTTATTTCAAGAAATTTAAGGATGTTCCCACATACAACAAAGCCATAAAAGAAGCCTTCTTTAAGAAGCCTAGTCACAAGAAAAGAGATCCTCAAATAGTGCATGTGTTAGGTAAGCTAGTTGACATTATGTTAGGAAAGCTTACCATCCAAAAATATTCTGACCTAGGCAGTCCTGTTTTTGAAGTCATTATTAATCAGACAGCCATTAAAAATGTATTGATAGATCTTGGAGATGCTATAAATGTAGTGACTAGGGATATAATGCAACAACTTGGCATATACAACCTCTGAACCACTCCTACCATCCTACAACTTGCAGATAGTTCCACCATAAAACCTGATGGAATGGTTGAAGATATAGTTGTTGACCTTGAAACTTGGTCGTACCTAGTAGATTTCATGATCCTATCACCAAAGGCTACCTTAGGAGGATACCCAATTATACTTGGCAGGCCTTGGCTAGCAAGTGCTGATGTTCACATAGGTTGTCACTTAGGGGATATGAACATCTCTGATGGCCATCATACCAAGACTCTCATCCTATATCCCCGTTCTCAACCCCAAATGGACTTAGCTTCACCAATGTGGCCTGACATAGGAGAAGAAGTCGAGGTTATCAATTCAGTGTCAAAGTTAATGATGATAAAAAGAGACCCCTTTCTGTAGCTTCAGGACGAAGACAAGGTGATCACCAATATCTTGCAAAACCAGTATGGAACAAACTCAGATTCTCTGGGTTGTTCTTCAAACAACTGCTCTCTACAATTTTTGAACCTAGATTGCCAATGGTCCTCTCCTGCAACCAAAGAACTCTAACATCAATTTCTTCCCCATGAGATACAAATACCCTCATTTATAGATGAATCCATGATAGAGTTGACTAAGCAAATAGAAGTGTCTCTTGGCCACTGCCTGAACATTAATAGAAAACTAACCACTCTACAACAAACATCTCTGACTAAAATACTGAAGGCACATACTAAAACATTTTCTTGGGACTATTCTGACATGAAAGGATTGGACCCAAAATTATGCACTCATAGGATATATCTAAAAGAAGAAAAACCTCCAGTAAGGTAATTTCAAAGATGAGTGAACCCAGCATTATGAGAAATCGTTAAAATAGAATTGCAAAAGCTCCTCAATGCTGGATTCATTTACCCCATATCTGATAGTCAGTGGGTTTCTCCATTAGCAATTGTGTGAAAAAAAGGAGGTAAATGGCGTGTGTGTGTGGACTATAGGGAACTCAATAATGCAACTAAAAAGGACCACTTGTCTCTTCCATTCATTGACCAAGTATTGGACTCTTTAGCAGGCAAAAAGTATTTTCCTTCCTAGATGGGTATAGTGAATACAATCAGATCTGAATCTTTCTAGAGGATCAGGAAAAGATAACTTTCACTTGCCCTTAGGGGACTTTTTCTTATTCAGTTCTTCCATTTGGTCTTTGTAATGTTCCAGCAACCTTTCAGAGAGTAGTTATTGGCATCTTTGCTGACATCTCCCATGACTATATGGAGATCTATATGGATGATTTCACAACATATGGTGAAACTTATGAGGAAGCTTCAAACAACTTAGACAAGGTCCTAAAGAGGTTTGAAGAACATAATCTATCTCTCAATAGTGAGAAATGCTTCATGATGATGCAAGAAGGGATAGTACTTGGCCACTATATATTTGCAGTAGCGATCCAAGTGGATCCATCCAAAATTGAAGTCATTCAAAACCTTCCTACACCAACCAAGCAAAAAGATGTCCAAAGTTTTCTTGGACATGCAGGCTATTACTGAAGGTTCATAAAAGATTTTAGTAAAATGGCCAGTCCTCTTCACTCTCTGCTTACTAAAGATTCAAAATTTACCTGGACCCCAACCAGTGAAGAGGCCTTCCTGTGGCTAAAATCAGTCCTTACAACAGCCCTTGTCTTACAAGGACCAAATTGGGAACTTCCATTCCATATACATACTGATGCTTTAGATCATGCCATAAGAGCCATGCTTGGCCAAAAAGATGACATAGTAGAGCATGCTATATACTTCATCAATAAGAATCTCCAAGGAGCTTAATTGAATTATACGGTCACAGAAAATGAGCTTTTGGCAGTCATTTATGCCCTCAATAAATTATGCCACTACATAACAAGGTATCAAATTTTTGTGCACATAGACCATGCATTCATTAAGTACCTTGCTAATAAGCCTACAATCATAGGATGACTAGCTAGATGGCTTCTCTTATTACAGGAATTTGATATCACCATAGTGGACAAGCTAGGCAAATCCAATGTGGTTACATATTTCCTCTCACGACTGCAGAACAAGGATGAGGCACAACTAATTGATGATAGCTTCCCTAATGATCACCTATTCTCTATTTTGGCCAAAACTCTTTGGTATGCAGATATTTCCAATTACTTGGTCTCTCAAAAGGTACCTCCCTATTTCTCACCAAAAGAAAAGAGACTCCTCATAGAAAAAATTTTAATTTTTCATGGATTGTTGATTGTCTATTCTATAATGGGCTTGACCAAATATTGAGAAGGTGTGTAAGGGAGGATGAAACTTATGACATCCTCCATGCATGTCATAATGAGCCTTGTCGAGGGTATTTTGTAGCCAAGAGAACAGCCATGAAGATATTGAACATAGGATATTATTGGCCAACCCTCCATAGAGATGTTAACTATACAAGGAAATGTGACTGATGCCAAAGGATGGGATGACCAACAAGATCCTATGTGATGCCTCTCTTTCCACAGGTGGTAGTTACTCCATTTGATAAAAAGGGATTAGATTTTGTAGGACCCATTACTCCATCCTCAAACAACAACTCCTACATTCTTGTATGTACTAACTATGTAACTAAATGGGTGGAGGTACATGCAATGAAACATGCTAGAGATAACAAGGTTGCTGAATTTCTATATGAAGAAATCTTCACAAGATATGGTGTCCCAAGAGAACTGGTTACTGATCAGGGTGCTTAATTCACCTCAATGTTGATTACTGCCCTTATGAATGAATATAGCATTTGCCATAGGAAATCAAGTCCATATCATCCAGAGGTGAATGGGAAAGTTGAGGTTACAAATAGGGAAATAGAGGCCATCTTGACCAAAATTATGTAGCTACATAAAAAAGATTGGAGCACACAGTTACAAGAAGCAGTTTGGGCATATAGGACAACCTGGAAAACCATAACCAGTTTCACACCCTTTGAGCTAGTTTATGGAAAACATGTTGTTATGCCAATAGAATTTGAGCATAAAACATTGAGAATGGCATTATAGTTGAACATTGATCTTCAAGCAGCACAACATGACAGGGTCCTGTAGCTCAACCAACTGGATGAACTAAGAAAGGCAGCCTTATAGCACACAAAGATGATCCAAATAAAATGCAAAAGGTGACATGACTCACACATCCTGAACAAATGATTTTCTCCTGGTGACTGGGTCCTCCTATATGACTCTCGCTATCAAGAAACCCAAGGTAAGCTCACTACCCGATGGCTAGGTCCCTATGAAATTGAAAATGTATATGCTAATGGTAAAGTTCAATTATCAACCATTAACCCAGTATGTTTCAAGTTATTGGTAAATGGGCATAGACTTCATCTACACCAAAAACCACAAACAAAGGTTGAGTTCTTGTGGGAGTTAGAGATTTCTCCTTTCATAGCTGAACCTCCTACAACTAATCAAGATCTTGCAGCCGATGAGCACTCCACACATTTTGGACCTCCTCCAGTAGAAGGTTTTCAACCAGTGGATGGACCTCCTACTATGGGTGATTCTCCTACAGCCAACTAAAAATTTCAATCATCACTTTAATTCTGCATGACTGCAACCATAATAAAAAATTTGTTTCCCATGAAAATATTCTATTCCATAATAAATATTCCTTCCCATCACCTTTTTATTCACCATTTATTCATCCATCAAGTCTTTTCAGCCTCATACTTCTCTTTGCATGACACACATCATCATATCTTTTCAGATATTGGCATTTATAGAAATTTCACATCAAGTATGTGATCATCTATTCTTTCACATACTCTGTACTTATTTAAACATAATTATCTTTTATGCTTCATTTAATTTAGTAATTATTTCCAAGCATTGTTGTACTTTTTTAAAAAAGTATGTGAGGACACCTGCATCCTTTTCATAGGGGGCAGTATGATGGTATGAGATAAACAAATTTGCCCAAGATTTTGATTTAATTGTCATTATTAGCACACAAGCTTCAATTCCAATCATTAATCCACCAGCCTTAGATTTTAGTCTTTTTAAAAACCCTTGAAAACCAAAGCCAGCTTCGATTTTCACATATTCTCTGATATTTTCACTTCCATCCTTACCAAACAAGTAGCAAGAAACCCTGAATTAGTGCAAAGTGAGAAGTTTAGAAATTAGGAGAAATTGTGAAAAGGATTGAAGTCAAGAACAAGGGTTGCAAATACTTTTAGTGAATAAGTATGGGTGGGCAGCCTATTCGGTCGAAACCAGCTAATCACACTTCATTGTTGCAAGATCAGGCTAGTGTTTGGGAATTCAATCATGTGGGTTGGCTCATTTATTTTATTAGTTTAAATGGTCATGACGAAGCTATTGTAGTGAAATTCTTGTGTACATTCAGCAATGGGGTGGCATATGTGAAAGGTTTGTGAGTTGAAGCTTCAAAAGTGCAAATAGTAGAAGTCTCTAAAAATCCTGCTATAGGAGAACCTTTTTTCGCATGGTCATGATGCTTGCATGGCTAGAGCCAAATTCTCCCTACCTATAGAAACTGCACTGGAAAGTAGCAAGCAAGGTACTAAAAGACTATCTCTTCCAAGTGAATACCCTTAGTTCGTTATTCATATTATCAGATACATTACTTGCGAAGGAAGGTTTTCTTTTCTGCATACTATTCATTTTAAACTTTTGAGCCATTTATGGCATGGAAGGTTAATTAACATTCCAAATGTCCTATACTCCCTATTGAATTTGAGCTCTGAAGATGTGAGGAAGGGTAAGCAAAATGTTGTTAACCCATCATGGGTTAATAAAATTGCTAGTAGAAAAAGCCCTGCATGATAATTCCCCGATGACATGGGATGAATTTATTGCTGCCCCTCATGTCCAATTAAATAGAGATAGACCTGTTCCTATAGGGCCACATCCTGAGCATCATGAAGTGTAGGAAAATCCTCCTCCTAAAGCCATTCCAGAGAGAGCTCAGGAAAACCCTCCTCTACAACAAGAAGACATAATAGTAGAAGCTCAAAACCCTAATTTGGGGGGTGAAGACATTAGGGGCTCTAAAGAAACTCATAGTTCCCAGGAATCCAGGAAAGATGAGAAAGGGAAAGGGAAAATGTCTGGTTATGAAGTAGGTGGTACCACTATTCATCATGCAGCCACGTTTGCCTCGATAAAATCCAATCCGTAGAAACACACTACAATGTCAAAAGAAACCCCAGTACAGCGTAGTGTCCATTTGAATTCAAGGAAAAAGACCAAGAAACCACTTGAGATGGCTGGCTTAAGTCATGAAGTTCCTCTTGGGGAACCTATGGATATGGACCCACAAGAAAAGAATCCAACCATGGAAGGTGATGATGTGATGAAGGAACCTGTAGCCTCAGTACCAAAAGAAACAATAAAAATAGATGTTTTCGATGTCTCTTCCTCCCATCCATGGAATATGCAAATAGATGATGTTTTGGTGACATCTACACCAGTTCAACAAAAGGATCATAAGGCAAAACCAGAACACCCTATTCCAAAGGAAAATCTAGACCAGGTAACAATACATTGTTTGTCCTTGGATTATTTTTGGCAAATTCAATATGAAAGGGCAATACGGGAAATAGAAAGGGATAGGTTAAAAAAGGAAAGAGGGAAGAAAAAACAAGAAATCACACTCTTAAAGAATAAGGTGGATTCAGTTGTTAAATTGGTTCCTAAGATCATAGAATGCTGACCACCACCTAGGGTGTATGCTCTGTGTCTAAGGGAACAATTTTTACTGTTTCAATTTATGAGAATTATCAAAGATTTGAGTCCTGACATAGATACCCTTCAATCCTTTATGGCTGCATATGAGATGTCACCTGACTTCATAAAGAACCTTCTCTATGAACTTTATCTGCACCATTATGCTATTCCATCAAACACAGAATGGAATCCCCTATTATTTGTGGGAGACATACATTTGTCCTCACTACTTTCTTGGGTCAACAATGAAATCTTTTATGGAGAACAATTAAATAGGTATAGGGCATTTGAATGTAATATTTCACTTCCATTACACCTTGAGATAAAAACACCTAGACACCTTTACTATGACTGGTTGGAAATTATCTATGGTTTTAATGATTCCACACACAAAGGAAGGATACTCGCAAATAAAGAGTAGGTACATACAGAATTTGAAAGGTTGTCCTTGGCTGATGGGAATAGAGCCGCAGATGGATTATAGTAGAGGTGGGCTAGATTGATTATGTTTTTTTAAAAAGGCAGAGCCACACAATGTCATCAACTTCAGAGCTACCATGCACAAGGTCCATTGCTACATAAAATTGGGCTGACAGCCGAGACCAGAACAATGGATGCCTCTCATATTCTAGCCTCATGTACTCTTGTGGCCACTATACAGTTGTGTGGATGATGAGCTAGATCAGGATTTAGAACTAAGCCAGCATGTTAGGGTGGACAGGATGAATGGATTCTATTGGAGGGTGCACAACTTGATGATCGGGCAAACACAAGAAGGTGACTTTAGGGTGGTAGCAAAGATTAAAAACTCTTTAGTTCCTGAGGACATGCCCTAGTCTTCGTAGGAGGAAAAATGATGAGGCATATTAATGTCATACTTTAGGATACCCTAGGATGATAACAGCTAGACCTTTTGTTGTATTTTGATACATTTACATTAAAACTTCTATGTTTTTATGCTACTATATGGCATGCTGCCATCAGACATTTAACTTGGTTTAAACGTGCTTAAATATGCTATGCTTGGATGAATTACTATATTTCTTGTTCTGAAAGATGTGGTTGTGTTTCAAATGAGTAGAGTAGTTGTTTGAATATGAATGATCATGTGTGTTTGATGAAGGGTGCTCCCCTTAATACCACAAACACATAACAGAAATAGAGAAACAACAACAATATGCAAGAACAAAAAATGGGCTTCTTATTATCTCCACAAATGTGGAATTACAAACTTTCAAAATTACAATATGCAAAGCCACATGGGCATTCCCTTACAATATTCTATAGGACAAAACCTCAAATCAATACCCAAATCTACTACCCAAAACTATCTCAAATTGCCTAAGACAACACTACAGCCTTCCTTATATAGGCAATTTTCCACCGCCTGGGAAGGTTCTAGAATTTTAGCCAACAAGGCCAACCAAACTTAGAATTATTTTATTTTACAATTTATTACATCAAAGTTGGCTCAAAATAACTTTTGAAACCCAAACAAAAATTTTGAAGGAAAATCATTTTCTGCCATTTCAGGTGACCTAACTTCCGAAGACCATATGTCATCTCCAGTTGACCTGATTGACTATTATAACCCCATTCCAGAAAGGCCACAAAGCTCTCTATAGCCTTGACTCATGCAGGTTCCTATCACCCAATTTTTTGACCTCATCTAGGGCCTCTAAAGCCTTCAAAACTGATTTCAAAGTTCTTGTACTCTGTTGCCAATACCAAAAATCTTCAATATCTACAAAGCTAGACTTGATCTGTCAATGAAACTTTACTAGCAGGCTGATATGACCAAAATGAACCTCCAGGGAAGAAATCAAAACATTCCGAGATTGGATGACCAACTTACTAAAAATAGCAAGTTTCCATAAATATTAGCTCTGCACAAGATAGCCCTCATTGAATACAAAAATAGAAATATTTTTGGGTGATGCAAGATTGCTCTTACACCCAGGATGCTCTTGCATCAGACACCCGGGGTAATTTGTGAAGTGACACTATCACGACTCAGGTGTGCAAAGGAAAACCAAGATGGTTAACCTCCCCCTTTGTTAGACATGATGAATCTTCAACAGGTAATCCTTTCCACTTGACCAGATATTCTTCATATGTCTTGTTCCTTGTGCTTTTGCCAACACGACTATCCAATATGTCTTCAATTTCTTTATTATCTAAACTAGTTGCTGGAATACTCGACTGTGTTGTTGTAACCTCATCTTCAACACCTCCTTTATGATACTCTATCAAAACTAAAACATTAAATACTGGTGAAATATTCAGCTTAGTAGGCAACTCAACCTCATATGCATTTCCTGAATCATGCTTCTTTTGTATAATACATGGCCCAAACTTCTTCATTTTTAGCTTGTTATATGTACCAACCAAAAATCTTTCCTTCTGCAAATGAACCATGACTTCATCTCCAACCTAAAATTCCTTATGCCTCCTTTTCTCATCTACCTTAGCCTTATACTATGCATTCAACTTGGTAATATACTTCCTCACCTCCTCATGGATGTTCTTCAAATATTCTATAAAATCCTCAGCTTCAACACTACTTATTTCTCCTTTATCTATGTTTTTCAACTCATATGCATTTTTGGGACTACTCTCATATACAATCTGGAATGGTGATTTACCAATGCTCTTGTTGACAAAATTATTGTATGCAAATTCTATTTATGGTAAAATAAAATCCCATTCTATTGGCTTATCTCCAACCAAAAATCTCAAAAAATTTCCCAAACTCCTATTCACCACCTCTGTCTCTCCATTAGTCTATGGCTGATGTGATGAACTGAACTTCAAATCTATCTTCAACTTCTTCCATAATGTACACCAGAAATATCCAATGAACTTAGTGTCCCTATCTAAAACTATACTTTTTGGAAAACCATGTAGTCTTACTACTTCTGTGAAAAATAATTCTACTACATGAACATCATCATTAGTCTTCTTGCAAGGAATAAAATATGTCATCTTTGAAAATTTATCAACTACCACAAAAAATGAATCATGTCCCCGATGTGTCCTTGGTAAACCAAAAACAAAGTCCATACTGATATCCTCCCAAGGCTTCTCTGGTACAGGTAATGGCTGATACAACCCAGTATTATGTTTCACTCCTTTCACCATTTGACATACTCTACAACTCTGTACAAATTTCTTGACATATTGCTACAACTGTGGCCAATAATAATTCTCACTAACCAAAGCAAGGGTTTTATCATGACCAAAATGTCCATCCAATCCTATGTTATGCTTCTCCTTGATGAGATTCTCCCTGATAGAACTTCTTGGAATGCACAACTGACTCCCTCTAAATAGCATATCATTCTGAATGATGAAATCCAGCCACTTCATGTAGTCTAGAGTAACATGTTCTATACAAGCTTTCCAAGCTTCACCAAAATAAAGATCCTCTGGATACAAATTCTTGAGTTCCTTGAACCCAACCACCTCAATTTGCATCTTTGTCAGCAATAGTTGCCTTCCACTAAGCGCATCTGCAACCTTATTAGACTTTCCACTTTTGTATTTCAAAACAAATGTATAACTTTGCAAAAACTCAACCCATTTCAAATGACTTTGATTCAACTTTCTTTGACTATTCAAATATTGCAAAGCTTGATGATCAGTATACAAAACAAACTCTTTAGGAAGCATATAGTGTCTCCACTTCTTCAATGCCTGAACTGTAGCATAAAATTCATAATCATAAATAGAATATTTTATTTTGGCATCATTTAACTTCTCACTAAAATAAGCAATAGGTTTACCTTCTTGGCTCATAACAGCTCCTATTGTAGTACCACTAGCATCACAGTCTACCTGAAACACCTTATTAAAATCTGGAAGTGCTAAAATAGGTTGTTTTGTAACTTTTTATTTCACAGTTTAAAACTCTTTTCTGCTCCATTAGTCCACTTGAACTCTTTTCTATCCCCTCTCATTATTTCAGTCAAGGGTCCATAAATACTGCTAAAATTTCTAATAAAATTTGTATAAAAACTATCCAAACCATGAAAAGATCTTACCTCAGTAACACTCGTTGGAGTAGACCATTCAAGGATAGTCTGTACCTTCTCTGGGTCCATTTTTAGACCTTCTGCTAAAACTACAAATCCCAAATACACTAACTCTTTCTTCACAAAACTGCACTTCTTCAAATTAATCAATAATTTCTCATCTCTTAACTTCTCAAACACTATATGAATATGCATCATATGTTCTTCCAATGTCTTACTAAAGATCAAAATATCATCTAGGTACACAATGACAAACTTACCTAGAAATTCTTTCAGAACCTCATTCATGAGCCGCATGAAAGTGATCAGTGCATTGGTTAGCCCAAAAGACATGACTAACCACTCATATAGTCCTTCCTTTATCTTGAAGGTAGTCTTCCATTCATCTCCTTCTCTAATCTAAATCTGGTGATATCCACTCTTCAGATCTATCTTTGAAAAATACACAGCTCCACTCAAACAATCCATAATATCATCCATTCATGGCAATGGAAATATATACTTAATTGTGATCTTGTTTATTGCTCTAGAATCTATATACATCCTCCATTCTTCATTATTCTTTGGTGCTAATATTGCTGGTACAACACATGGATTCAGGCTCTTCTAAATCAATCCCTTCTATAATAACTCATGTACTTGTCTGTTCAACTCTTCACTTTCTACTGGTGTCATTTTGTGTGTTGCCTTGTTTGGAAAACTAGCTCCTAGAATCAATTCCATCTAATGACTAATCTTCCTTACTATTATTAATCCATTAGGTACATTATCAAATACAATATCCTAAAACTCATTCAACAAATCTGCAACCTCTACAGGGACATCCTCTATTTCATCTTTATCAGCTTTTGGAATTAAAGTAAAACACACATGCTCATACCTCATAACATCTAAGAATTTTCTTCCATCAACAAAATTTATTCTTGCATTACCACATACCTTTGCTTCGGTCTCCTTCAATGGCTTTAGCTTATGTCGCACTCCATCCTTTGTCAGGGAATAGATATTCGCATGACCATCGTGCACAGCACATCTGTCAAACTGCCATGGCCTACCCAACATGTGACATGCATCCATAGGTATGATATCAGATAATACCTCATCATGGTACCTGCCAATCTTGAACTTTACTAAGCACTGTTCATTGACCATGACCTTGTGGTCATCTTGCACCCAGACAATCTAATATGGATGTGGATGTTTCTATCTCTTAAGCTTCAACTTTGTCACCACCTCTTCTGACACCAAATTGTCAGTGCTTCCACTATCAATAATCACATCACAACATTTACCCTCACACTTGCATCTAGTGTGAAACAGGCTCCTCCTTTATTCAAGTTCATTCTCACCACTCAACAAGACTCTTCTGTTAATCAACGTTTCTCCTCTTTTAGCATCTTCAGAATCTAAGGATCTAGCATCTTCATCTACATGTGTCACTCTGGCCTGGCCTTCATTCCTCCTATCCCTCCTTCCTTGGTTTTGAGGACATTCAAATGCCCTATGACCTTCTTCTCCACAGTGAAAACATGTTCCACAGAAGCCTCCTCTTCCAAATCCTTGTCCTCTTCCTCTTTCTCTTTGATCTCTATTGTTCTAATCTTGGAAATGATTGGAATTGTTTCCTCTTTGATTTTGATTGCTATTGGCCTCATCCTTCTTTTTTGGATCTTCATTTTGGTCTCCATATGACCATCCACCAGATCATCCACCATGACCTCTTCCATTTTATCTGCTCTTGAACTTCTTGTTCATCTTTTTCTCTACTTTTAGGGAAAACTGGTATGCCTCTTCAATATTGTTCATTCGAACCAAATTCAACTCCTCCTAAATGCTCAACCTTAACCCATTAAGGTAATGGGGAAATTTCTCCTTTTCAACTTCTGCATGGGGTGTTTCGATGAGGATTCGATAGAAATCCTTTTTATACTCCTGAATAGATCTTCCTGCCCACTTCAAACTTTGCATCTTCTTCAATAGGTCAAGCTCATAATCAAGAGGAATGAACTGCCACTTCAATTTATCCACCATTCAATCCCATCTTGTGATTTTATCTTTCCCTCTTCTATTTTGCTCCAATTAAATCTCTTGCCACTAGATCTTCACATGACCTTTTAGTCTGGCTTTCACAAACTTGACCCGATCAGGATCCTCAATATCTTCATACTCAAACTATTCTTCACATTCATTGATCCAGTCAACCAACTCCTCTGAGTTAAGATTTTCTAAAAATGAAGGAACCTCAATCTTAGGTCTTTTTCTGATCTTGAAAATGTCTCAGAAAAGTCTTTCTTCCTCCTGGTTCACAACTTTGACTTCTCCTTCTTGATCTTCTTCTTCAGCTTCATCCTCGCTTTCATCTCTGACATTAAGATTCATTCCTCTGTGAATCTCCTCTTGCAATGCTCGCGCTTGTCTCTTGAGTGCTCTAACCTCAAGTGTTACAACACTAGCTCTTTCACCACATTCCCTTCATGGAGGCATTTTCATGATTTTTGTTGAAACCCTAACCATGGTCATGGTGCAAACTACCTCATAGTCGGTGATCTATTCACACAGAAACCCTAACCCACAGTCCTATTGCAAACTGCCTCACAATTGGAGATCTATTTACACACTCTCAAACTCCTACTTTGATACCACTTGATGAAGGGTGCTCCCCTTAATACCACAAACACCTAATTGAAATAGAGAAATAACAACAATATGCAAGGATAGAAAATGGGCTTCTTATTATCTCCATAAATGTGGAATTACAAACTTTCAGAATTACAATATGCAAAGCCACATGGGCATTCCCTTACAATATTCTGTAGGATAAAGCCTTGAATCAATACCCAGATCTACTACCCAGGACTATCTTGAACTGCCTAAGACAACACTATAACCTTCCTTATATAGGCAATTTTCCACCACCTGGGAAGGTTCCAGAATTTTAGCCAACAAGGCCGACCAAACTTAGAATTATTTTATTTTACAATTTATTACATCAAAGTCGGCTCAAAATAACTTTTGAAACCCAAACAAAAATTTTGAAGGAAAATCATTTTCCACCATTTCAGGTGACCCAACTTCTGAAGACCATAAGTCATCGCCAATTGACCCAATTGACTATTATAACCCCATTCTGGAAAGGCCATGAAGCGCTCTACAGCCTTGACTCATGCAAGCACCTATCACCCAAATCTTTGACCTCATCTAGGGCCTCTAAATCCTTCAAAACTGAGTTTAAAGTTTCTGTACCCGATTACCAATACCAAAAATCTTCAATATCTACAAAGTTATACTAGATCTGTCAATGAAACTTTACTCACAGACTGATATGACCAAAATGAACCTCCAGGGAAGAAATAAAAACATTTCAAGATTGGATGACCAACTTACTAAAAATAGCAAGTTTCCATAAATAGTAGCTCTGCACAAGATAGCCCTCATTGAATACAAAAATAGAAATATTTTTGGGTGATGCAAGATTGCTCTTACACCCAGGATGCTCTTGCATTAGACAATCGGGGTAATTTGAGAAGTGACCCTGTCACAACTCAGGTGTGCAAAGGAAAATCAAGATGGTTAACCTCCTCCTTTGTTAGCCATGATGAATCTTCAATAGGTCATCCTTTTAACTACTTCTCTGAAAAACAATTCTACTACATGAACAACATCATTAGTCTTCTTGCAGGGAATAAAATATGTCATCTTTGAAAATTTGTCAACTACCACAAAAATTGAATCATGTCCCCACTATGTCCTTGGTAAACCAAGAACAAAGTCCATATTGATATCCTCCCAAGGCTTCTCTGGTACAGGTAATGGCTGATACAACCTAGTGTTACGCTTCACTCCTTTCACCATTTGACATACTCTGCAACTCTATACAAACTTCTTGACATCTTGCTGCAATTGTGGCCAATAATAATTATCACTAACCAAAGCAAGGGTTTTATCATGACCAAAATGTCCAGCCAATCCTCTGTTATGCTTCTCCTTGATGAGATTCTCCCTGATAGAAATTCTTGGAATGCACAACTAACTCCCTCTAAATAGCATATCATCTTGAATGATGAAATCTAGCCACTTCGTCATGTCTAGAGTAACAAGTTCTATACAAGCTTTCCAAGCTTCACCAAAATTAGGATCCTCTGGATACAAATTCTTGAGTTCTTTAAACCCAACCACCTCAATCTGCATCTCTGTCAGCAATAGTTTCCTTCTGCTAAGTGTGCCTACAACCCTGTTAGACTTCCCACTTCTGTGTTTCAAAACAAATGTATAACTCTGCAAAAACTCAACCCACTTCAAATGCCTTTGATTCAACTTTCCTTGACTATTCAAATATTGCAAAGCTTGATGATCAGTATACAAAACAAACTCCTTAGGAAGCAGATAGTGTCTCCACTTCTTCAATGCCTAAACTATAGCATAAAATTCCTGATCATAAATAGAATATTTTCTCTTGGCATAATTTAACTTCTCACTGAAATAAGTAATAGGTTTACCTTCTTGGCTCATAATAGCTCCTATTGCAATACCACTAGCATCACAGTCTACCTAAAAAACCTTATTAAAATCTAGAAGTGCTAAAATAGGTTGTTCTATAACTTTCTATTTCACAGTTTAAAACTCTTTTTTGCCCCATTAGTCCACTTGAACTCTTTTCTATCCCCTCTCATTGTTTCAGTCAAGGGTCCACAAATACTGCTAAAATTTTTGATAAACTTTCTGTAAAAACTAGCCAAACCATGAAAAGATCTTACCTCAGTAGCACTTCTTGGAGTAGGCCATTCAAGGATAGCCTATACCTTCTCTAGGTCTATTTTTAGACCTTCTACTGAAACTAAAAATCCAAAATATACTAACTCTTTCTTCACAAAATTGCACTTCAAATTAATCAACAATTTCTCATCTCTTAACTTCTCAAACACCATATGAATATGCATCATATGCTATTCCAATGTCTTACTAAAGATCAAAATATCATCTAGGTACATAATGAAAAAATTATCCAGAAATTCTTTCAGAACCTCGTTCATGAGCCGCATGAAAGTGCACAGTGCATTAGTTAGCCCAAAAGGCATGACTAACCACTCATACAGTCCTTCCTTTGTCTTGAAGGCAGTCTTCCATTCATCTCCTTCTCTGATCCAAATCTGGTGATATCCACTCTTCAGATCTATCTTTGAGAAATACACAGCTCCACTCAAACAAACCATAATATCATCCATTCGTGGCAATGGAAACCTATACTTGATTGTGATCTTGTTTATTTATCTGGAATCTGTACACATCCTCCATTTTCCATTCTTCTTTGGTGCTAATACTACTGGTACAGCACATGAAGTCAGGCTCTCCTAAATCAATCCCTTCTATAACAACTCATGTAATTGTCTATTCAACTCTTCACTTTCTACTGGTGTCATTCTATGTGCTGCCTTGTTTGGCAAACTAGCTCCTAGAATCAAATCCATCTGATGACTGATCTTCCTGGCCGGTGGTAATCCATCAGGTACATTATCAAATACAATATTTTGAAACTTATTCAACAAATCTGCAACCTCTACAGGTACATCCTCTATTTCCTTTTCACTAGCTTTTGGAATTAAAGCAAAACACACATGCTCGTGCCTCATACCATCTAAGAATTTTTTTCCATCAACAAAATTTATTCTTACATTACCACATACCTTTTCTTCAGTCTCCTTCAATGGTTTTAGCTTATGTTGCACTCCATCCTTTGTCAAGGAATAGGTATTCACACGACCATCGTGCATAGCACATCTATCAAACTACCACGGCCTACCCAACAACATGTGACATGCATCCATAGGTATGATATCACATAATACCTCATCATGGTACCTGCCAATCTTGAACTTTACTAAGCACTGTTCACTAACCATGACCTTGTGGTCATCCTGCACCCAGGCAATCCGATATGGATGTGGGTGTTTCTATCTCTTGAGCTTCAACTTTGTCACCATCTCTTCTAACACCAAATTGTCAGTGCTTCCACTATCAATAATCACATCATAGCATTTACCCTCACACTTGCATCTAGTGTGAAATACGCTCCTCCTTTTTTCAGGTTCATTCTCATTACTCAGTAGGACTCTTCTGTTAATCAACATTTCTCCTCTTTCAACATCTTCAGAATTTGAGGATCTGGCATTTTCATCTACATGTGCCACTATGGCTTGGCCTTCATTCCTCCTATCTAACCTTCCCTGGCATTAAGGACATTCAAATTCCCTATGACCTTCTTTTCCATAGTGAAAACATGTTCCATAGAAGCCTCCTCTTCTAGATCTTTCTCCTCTTCCTCTTCCTCTCTGATCTCTATTGTTCTGATCTTGGAAATGATTGGAATTGTTTCCTCTCTAATTTTGACTGGTACTAGCCTCATCCTTCTTTTTCGGATCTTTATTTCGGCCTCCATATGACCATCCACTAGATTGTCCACCGTGACCTCTTCCATTTTGTCTGCTCTCAAACTTCTTATTCAGCTTTTCTTCTACTTTTAGGGCAAACTGGTATGCCTCTTCAACACTATTCATTCGAACCAGATTCAACTCCTCCTAAATGCTCGGCCTTAACCCACTAAGGTAATGAGAAAGTTTCTCCTTGTCAGCTTCTACATGACCTGTTCAGATGAGGATTCGATAGAACTCCTTTGTATACTCCTGAACAGATCTTCTTACCTGCTTCAAACTTTACATCTTCTTCAGTAGGTCAAGCTCATAATCAACAGGAATGAACTTCCACTTCAATTTATCCACCATTCGATCCCATCTTGTAATTTTATCTTTCCCTCTTCTATTTCACTCCAATTGAATCTCTTGCCACTAGATCTTTGCATGACCTTTCAGTCTGGCCTTCACAAAGTTGACTCGATCAGGATCCTCAATATCTTCATACTCAAAATATTCTTCACATTCATTGATCCAGTCGATCAACTCCTCTAAGTTAAGATTTCTTAAAAATACAGGAACCTCAATCTTAGGTCTTTTTCCGATCTTGAAAATGGCTCAAAAAAGTCTTTCTTCCTCTTGGTTCACAACTTTGACTTTTCTTTCTTGATCTTCTTCTTCGACTTCATCCTCGCTTTCATCTCTAACATTAAGATTCATTCCTCTGTGAATCTCCTCTTGCAATGCTTGCACTTGTCTCTTGAGCACTCTAACCTCAGGTGTTACAACACCATCTCTTCCACCACATTCCCTTTATGGAGGCATTTTTGTGATTCTCGCTAAAACCCTAACCATGATCCTAGTGCAAACTACCTCACAATCAGTGATCTATTTACATAGAAACCCTAACCTACGGTCCTGGTGAAAATTGCTTCACAATCAGTGATCTGTTTACACACTCAAGAACTCCTACTCTGATACCTCTTGATGAAGGGTGCTCCCCTTAATACCAAAAACACATAATAGAAACAGAGAAATAACAACAATATGCAAGAACAGAAAATGGGCTTCTTATTATCTCCACAAATGTGGAATTACAAACTTTCAGAATTACAATATGCAAAGCCACATGGGAATTCCCTTACAATATTCTATAGGAAAAAGCCTTGAATCAATACCCAGATCTACTACCCAGAACTATCTTGAACTGCCTAAGACAACACTATAGCCTTCCTTATATAGGCAATTTTCCACCACCTGGGAAGGTTCCAAAAGTTTAGCCAACAAGGCCGACCAAACTTAGAATTATTTTATTTTACAATTTATTACATCAAAGTCAGCTCAAAATAACTTTTGAAACCCAAACAAAAATTTTGAAGGAAAATCATTTTTCGCCATTTCAGGTGACCCAACTTCTGAAGACCATAAGTCATCGTCAGTTGACCCAATTGACTATTATAACCCCATTCTGAAAAGGCCACAAAGTGCTCTATAGCTTGGATTTGTGCAAGTGCTTGTCACCCAAATTTTTGACCTCATCCAGGGCCTCTAAAGCCTTCAAAACTAAGTTCAAAGTGTATGTACCCAGTTGCCAATACCAAAAATCTTCAATATCTACAAAGCTAGACTTGATCTGTCAATGAAACTTTACTGGCAGGCTGAAATGACCAAAACGAACCTCCAGGAAAGAAATCAGAACATTCCAAGATTAGATGACCAACTTACTAAAAATAGAAAGTTTCCATAAATAGCAGCTCTCGCAAGATAGCCCTCATTGAATACAAAAACATAAATATTTTTGGGTGATGCAAGATTGCTCTTACACCCAGAATACTCCTGCATCAGTGTTCTAATAATTACTGTCATAAATGTCTTATCCTAAACCTTGAAGGCATAGCGCATTGGAATAGTGAATGTTGTTTTGACTAGGTATGGCGCATTCATTCATGGAGTGTTCAACCCGGTCTTCTTGCAACTTCCAGCGAAGAAGCATTCAGTGTAGTGCCAGTTGAAGGTTTCTAAAGAACAAGGTGGTAGTTCCATCAATGAGAAAGGTGATGTATTAAATTCCATGAGAAGATCTAGGTGTGAGTGGGAAGTTAGATTTATTGTCATCATAACTCTTTCCTCTGTTCTAGATTTAATCTATTTAAGTCTTAAAAGCTTTCCTTCTTTCTAGTCAGTAGTGTTGTAATAAAGATCTACCTATTTCTGTGGTGCGGTTAGGAAAGTAGTTAGGAGTTTTTCCTTTAAATAAATCCCCGCTCCTGCATGAGCACAAGGAGAGGGCATTGTTAAGTTTATTATAGAAATAATTTTTTTTCAGTTGATCTCACTGTTTTATGGAATTTATGTACTTTTTCATAATTGAATAAATGAAGTGTTGATATTCAGTTGAGTATAATTTTGATTTAGGATACTCATTCAAGGGGGGCCACTTGGTGATAAATCCATAGTTAGATAGTTTCATACTAGCTAGAATCATTTCCTGCATTTCTGCTATTTTAGTGCCAAGTGTTGAATTTCTCCTACAGCCAAAGCTATGGATCGGCTAATGCCTCCTGCAGCCAAACATGTGGAATAGCAGAAGTACTATGGCATAGTTCATAAGAGTCTTCATGTTTTGTCAGCAGTTATACTTCTTTAGTTTTTATTTCAGTACTTACTTTCTCACAACTTCAATTTAAGCATTACTTTACCATTCATTTCCTCCAATCGTAGCATAGTTTATGGCTGAGTGATACCTGGTGCATCTACTTTGCTATCACATTTCAAGTAATAAGTTCCTGGTCTAACATACTAAATGAATTTCTATGAAGAGGATAAGCTGCTTGGTTGGATGTCCAATCCTTGAGTCTTGAATTATACCTAATTTCTGAGCCTTTACAGGAAGTGGTCAATGGATTTGAACATTTAGATGGTGAATTCAATGATTTTTTGGGTTTTGTTGCTATAAAAGAAGAGGATCTTGTCCATGAAGAAAAATCCTTATTTTCTCATGTTGGTAGGAAAACTGATTGGATAAGGGATATCATTTGAAATTCAAGGACGGTCATTTCTCTATTAGAGGAGCTAATGGAGAGTTGATCACATCTGGTACTAAGACCAGAGGTAATATATTTCAGTTGAACACTACTGAGGTCAATTGTTTTGTTGTAAAGATTGATGACATTTTGTTATGGCATAGAAGGTTTTGTCATATCAACTTTGATAACATGGTAAAGGCATCTAATAACAATTCTATTAGAGATCTACCTAAGATTTGGAAACTTGCTAACACTACATGTAGAGAATGTGTTTCGGGAAAGCATACAAGAAGTAGTTTTGCAAGCAAAGGATATTCAACAAATGGAAAGTTGGAGCTGATTCATACAGATCTTTATGGACCAACTCAAACCAGGTTATACTTTGGAGATAGGTGCTTTATCATATTCACTGATAATTACTCTAGAATGATGTGGGTTGGATTTCTTAGAGAAGAATTAGAAGCATTTGAGACATTTAAGTTTTATAAGGAAAAAGTTGAGAATGAGACAAACTTGAAGATAAAGTGTTTGAGATCAGACAGAGGTGGAGAGTTCACTTCACATGAATTCAATACCTTTTGTGAGAAGCATGGTATTATGAGGCATACTTCTACACCTAGGATACCACAACAAAATGGAGTTGTTGAAAGAAGAAATAGAATAGTTCTTGATGCAGAAAGAACCATGTTGATAGAAGGAAAAGCTCCACATATGCATTGGAAATAAGTAGTCAATACAACAGTATACACAATGAATAGAGTAAAAATCAGAGAAGGTACATGCAAGACACCATTTGAGCTATGGTATGGTAAGACACCTACTGTTAGTTATTTCAAAAATTTTGGAAGTAAATGCTACATTAAGCGAGATGAATGCATAGTAAAATTTGATGCTAGAAGTGATGAAGGTATATTCCTTGGCTACTCTACTAGAAGTAAAGCTTATAGATGTTACAATCTAAGAACTAGGAATCTGATTGAAAGTTCTAATGTGAGAGTTGATGAAAAATTTCAAGTTAGAGAAAGGTATTGTGACTTTAACCCCTATGAGATTACATTTGATAATGTGAATGCAAATCAAGACAATATATAGATAATAGAGAATGGTGATGAGAATGAATGTAATGAAGCATCTCAAGATATTTTGATAATTAACAATGGCATAAGTGTGGAGTTGAGGGAGAAAACCACACCCAAATATGTTCTAAGAAATCATCCTAAGGATCAGATCATTGGTGACAATAGTAAGGGAGCCAAAACAAGATCATAGAATAGAGAGGAGAGGTCACAAACTACAAATGTCATTTTCTTGATCTCTCAAGAAGAACCATAATCCACATATGAGGCATGCAAAGATTAATCATGGATCAAAGCCATGAAGGAAGAACTAGAGAAAAATCAAAAGAACAACACTTGGGAATTGGTTCCAATGCCTAAAGACAAAAATGTGATTGGTACCTGTGAGCTATGATTTATCTGTTATATTTTTTGAAAGGCATAAACAAGCAAATGTTAGGTTAATCCAAACATTTATATTAGTTCAAAGCATAACATAGAAAACCAAGCCTAACATAGAAAACCAAGCCACCTCAGATTGAGCCAAAACAAATGCATTCAAGCATTGTTTGATTTTCTCTGATTATGAGGGATGTGGGTGTGCTCTCTAAGCACTTGGAGCTTGTCTCTAATGCATTCTAGGAAGGATCTGATATGATGCATAAATGATTTAGAAAAGCTTGAATTAAAACTAAGTTCAATCCATTAAACTTATTCTAGGATGTGTGTAAAAAGGAATGAAATCTAACAAATATGTTAAATGCTTAAGCTCTAGAATGAATCTAATATTATAACACCACTCAATGTAAAAGATGTGAATTAGTATTTTTCTCTTGGAAGAGGAGGGTATTTATAGGATTTGAGGAATGGATTGGGTTAGGAAGGAGAGTTAGGGTTAGAGGTAAGGTTTGGGGTAGAGTTAGGGGTAAGGTTAGAGGTATGGTAAGGTTTAACCTTGGTCAAGGTTGCTCACACATATGTGAGCAACACTAGGGAAGTGTCCAAAGGGAACAAGAGTGGAAGAGGAGACATGGGATTCATTAATGGCTTTTAAGAGTCATTAATGAGGATGTAAGAAGCATTTATGAGGGGTTTTGACCCAAAGTCAAAGTTTGAAGGGTTAGGCTAAGAAATGTAGGAATCACTTTTTAATCAGGTTTAGTGTGAGATTAGGAAATTCTAGAAGAGGTTGGGGATTTCTAAAATATTTCCAAGGTTTTAGGATTTAAATAAATATTTTATTTATTTAAAGGATTTTTGGTCAATTTATCAATTAATAATTAATAAATAGAGGAAATTCACTCAAATGATTTAAATAATTTGGGGAGGGATTCTTTAATTAAAGATGTTTAATTAAAATAGGGGAATTTAATGGCATAAAAATTAATTAATTAATTAATTAATGATGATGTCATCAGGGTTTTTTGAAAAATTTAAAAAAAACTTTTATTTTCTAAAGGATTTTTAGGTGTCTACATTTTGCCCCTCTTTGATGAGATGTCGCAAGTGATGTGGTGTCAAAAACAAGAAAATAAGATGCCCCGGGCTATAATTTAGAGGATAAGGGGTTGTGCCCCCTTGAGAAAATAACGCAAAGAGTAAACATTGTGGAATTTTCTCGAAAGGAAACACAAAAGGGAAGGGAAAGGAAGAAGGGGGGATAAATAACCAAACTTCCAAGAGAAAAGATGCATGAATGCAATATAATGTGAGATGTAGGATGAAGCTATATGCAAGATGCAAGATGCAAGATTAATCTATATGATGTTGAATGGGAGATTTTGGGAGCTCCAAGTGTAAATGTGGAGAGCACAACCTAGTTTGATATAGAAACATTAGAGACCTTCCAAGGATACTAGAATCATAAGGCCTTGTCACCAGCATTGCAAAGGACTGATGCAAAAAAGATAAGAAAAGGTTACTCCAGCATCACGCATGAACCCAAAAGGAAGCATGGTTGAAATGATGCTGGAAAAACCACAAACAAATGACATTTCGCAAGTGCACCATGTAATTCAGAAGATCACATGTGAACTATGCAAGGGTCATGTTTGATTGACTCGCATGTAGAAGCAAAAGATCAAAAGACCTTGCCCTAGATTTCCCTCATTTGCAACACACCGTGATATAAAGGATCATGGTGACTTTGAGTAGAGAAATAATGAGAAGCCATAAAAGATTAACAAGATCCAAAGGACAAAATCCAAGACCAAAATGATAACTTCAAAAGACATCCTTTGCCAAGGAGAGAGATTGATTTGATTGATGGTGGGAATATTGGTCTGAACATGTGGAAGGATACATCGACACAGACTTGGTGTGATTGGTGGAAGACTATCTCTGACAAGAGGAAGGATACATCCTCAAGGACCATTGATTGATGAGAGAATGAGTGGTGTTGTTCACTGGAAAATGATGGAGTTCAAGGATAATGGATGTGATCAAGGATAGTCAACAATTAATGTTGCTAAAGTGCAAGGCTGGGTGGGACAAGATTTCTGATCAAATGCAGTTGCAGGACTGACAAGGATATGTACAACAAGATGGGATGCGATGTACAATGGATGGGAAGATATTGACACCGGATATGTATAGAAGCTTAGGATTTGGGATAGGAGAATCTCGCTATACAAGATTATATATAGGAAAGATTGTGCGATATAAGATATAAACAAGAAGCTCAGGATTGGGGATAGGATCTAAATTGATGCAGGATATAACACCTTGGGATTGATGGGCTGGTAGTGGGGATGGGGATTGGTTAAAGAGGACTGGGATTTGGGATGGGGGGAATTGGAGTTTGATAGATAATGACTCCATCCACTATGTATGGTGCTTGTTTTCTAGGTTTTCACCAACATACTTGTCCAAGGCGCTTGAATTGCCAAGTTTTCACCATTGGATGATTATTTTTCTTTGTTTTTTTGCTTTTGTGATTTTTTTGTATTTTTCTACTTTTTCCAATTTTTATGAATTTTTTGAATATGGAGGATCTAGTTTAAGCATAAAACCTCTTCAGAAGTATGATGTTGATAGGGTCATTCAAAAGGTCATCCTCTAGTGTTGATAACTAATAGGCTCCATAGCCGAAGCAAGTTGTGACAACATAAGGACCCAACCAAGTAGGTTCAAACTTGCCCTTCTTCTCTCAATTTTCTTGGACCTTATGATTTTCTTTTAGGACCATGTCACCCACTTGGAATTGTCCAGGATGGACCTTCTTGTTATAACTCCTTTTGAGTCAATTTTGGTATGCAACTAGATGATCATATGCTAGTTGCCACTTTTCATCTAATAGGTCCAGCTATGTGAGGCATGCCACATGGTAGTCTTCATCAGTGGTATAGTTCTTCATGGAGACTCGTAGTGATGGAAGCTCACCCTTAATGGGTAGAACATATTTGGAACCATATACAATGGAATATGGGGTAGTGCTTGTGGGAGTGTGATAAGAAGTGCGATAGGCCTAGAGGGCAAGATTTATTTGGAGGTTCCAGTCACGACTAGAATCATTGACAACCTTCTTGAAGATTTTGAGGATAGTTTTGTTGGTTGCCTCATCTTGGCCATTTCCTTGAGGGAAGTATGGATTGGAGAAATGATGGTGGATGTGGATTCTGGCACATAGATCATCCACATGTAAAAGGTGTGTTGTGGTCTGTGAAGATGGTAGATGGTATGTCGAAGTGGCAGATGATGTGGTAAAGGATGAACTTGGATATTTGGATGTCAGTAGTGAGGGTAAGCAAAATTGCCTCAACCCATTTTGTGAAGTACTTTATGAAAATTATGATGTATTTATGTCCATCTGAGGAAAGGGGGTTGATTAACCCAATGAGGTTGAAGCCCCAGCATGAAAATGGCCATGGTGGCGCAATGGGCTACAAGTTTTGTGCTAGAGCATGAATCAGATTTGCATGCTGCTGACATGGTAGACATTTCTTGACAAATTCACAAGCATCATGTTCCATGGTAGGCCAATAGTACCCAACTTGAAGCAATTTCTTTGCTAGAACCATCCTACTTGTGTGGGCACCGCAAATTCTAGCATGGACCTCTTGTAAAGCTAGGATGGCCTTCTTTGAATCCAAACACCTAGAGAGGATGTTATGATATCCTCGATGATAAAGAGTGTTGGCTACAAGAGTGTAGTGGGAAGCTCTGCGAATTAAGTTTTGGCCTTGGGTGTTGGTGAGATGGGGAGATATGATACCATTTTTTAGATATGCATGGATGTCATGGTACCATGGTGACTGAGGACCAACCAAGATACACACCATTTCTACATCGACATTTGCATAAGCATGTGTGTGTAGTTGCTTGACTAAGAATTCATACTGAGTCAAATCATAAGGGATATCCAATAAGGATCTGATGGTTTCCATTGCGTCGGTTGCTTTGTTCTAAAGCCTTGGTATCTGAGTGAACTATAGATTTAAGAAATGTTGTTTTAGTTAGCCCGCTAGTTCTTTGTAGGGTAACAGCTTCTCATCCTTTGTCTAGAATTCATCGAGGACTTTCTTGATAATTAGTTGTGAGTCTCCAAACAATTGTAGTTCTGTTATGTTCCACTGAATGGCTATTTTGAGACCTGAGATGAGGGCCTTGTATTTAGCAATGTTGTTAGTACATAGGAATCCCAATTTGAATGATTTTGGAATATAATCACCTTGAGGCGTGACGAATAGAATTCCTACCCTAGATCCATGTGATGTATAGGAGCCACCAAAGTATAACTTCCACATGGGTTGTTCTTTAATCATACATAAGTGCTCATCAAGGAATTCCATGATTAGTGGATATGCATCCACTAGAGGTGCCTCCGCTAGCTAATTGGTAATTACTTGCCCTTTGATTGCTTTCTGATCTATGTACTAATTGTCAAACTTTGTGAGTAGGATAACCCATTTTGCGATACGGCCTCTGAGAGTTGTTCTGGATAACAGATACTTGAGTGGGTCCACCTTTGAAATGAGCCTAATTATGTGGCTAAGCATGTAATGTCTAATCTTTTTAGTGGCAAATACCACTACAAGGCATGCTTTTTCCATTGGTGAATAATTAAGCTCATAGCTGACAAGAGTTTGACTGATATAATAAATGGCACTCTCTTTATTATCATCATCATGTTGTGCTAAGAGTGTCCCCATTGCTATAGTGGTCGCTGAGATGTAGAGGATGAGAGGGCATCCTAAAATTGGTGGTATAAGGATGGGAGAGTTAGCTAGATATTATTTTAGCTTATCAAAGCTTCTCTAACAGATGGGATCCCATTTGAATCTTGTGTCCTTATAGAGAAAATGTGTGAATGGTTGGCACTTGTCTACCAGCTATGATATGAATCATTGCACTGATTGCAACTTTCCTTGCAAGCTTCTAAGTTGTTTGAATGTTCTCAGTGGAGATATTTCTATTATTGCTTTGACCTTCTTGGGACCAATTTCTATGTCATGCCATGATACTACAAATCCTAGCAGCTTTCCAAATGTTACACCAAAGACACACTTCTTTGGATTCAGCTTTAAGCCATAATGATGGAGACGATCAAACATGCTCTCAAGGATGTCAATGTGTTCATAGCGTGTTTTTGATTTTGCAAGAATGTCATCCACATAGTCTTCCAAGATTTTGTGGATCACGTCGTGGAAGATTGTTGTCATTTCTCATTGATAAGTAGCTCCTACATTCTTTAGCCCAAATAACATCATGTTATAGCAGAAGGTACCCCATGGAGTGGTGAGTGTTGTTTTATGTTGATCTTCTTCTTCTATTCAGATCTGATTATATCCTAAGAAGTCATCCATGAGTGACAACATCTCATGGCCTGTTGTAAGGTCTATGATCATGTCTATGTTGGGTAGCGAGAAATCATCTTTCGGACATACTTTGTTGAGATCTTTGAATTAGTACATATTCTGATCTCTCTTGAAGGTTTAGTAGTAGGCACCATGTTGGAGATCCATTCTAAATAGTCTATAGCTCTGATGATCTTGGCTTGGAGAATTTTCTTGAGCTCTGCTTTTACTAATAAGGCCACCTTAGGATGCATCTTGCGCAACTTTTTCTTTAATGGTTTGGCATTTGGATCTATTGCTAGATAATGGATAACAAGATTAAGATCAAGCCCTATCATGTTGTGATATGACCATACAAAATTCCTAGTGGCTTCTTGGAGAAGTGTAGTGAAAGCCATCTCTTCAGCCTCAATTAAAGATGTTGCAATGTAGGTGATTCTCAGACATTCTTCTATGCCCAAGTTGACTGGCTTGGTTTCCTCAATGATGATAAGCAACTTCTCTAGTCTATAATCTTGGATAGGAGGAAGAGGCTAGTCTTCATCTTCTAGTACCTCAGAGAGGTTTTCACTAGAAGATACACCCTTTATTTTCTCTTTTTTGGAATCATTCAAATGTGCCCTAGAGGGGTTTTCACATAAGGACTCATTCTTTTCTTTTTTTATTTCTATTTTGCGGCTAAATCTTGCCTCCTCCTCGAAATATCCTTTGGGTTCGAGCTTGTAGACATGAGTTGCTTATGAATCTTGATCTTTGTGTTGGCCTGATGCTCCCATGAACCTTAGGAGCACTTGCATGCTTTGGATCTCATCAATGTGTGTGCTTCTTGGTTGGTCCCAGTCTATGAGTTCAAGATGGGTGAGGGGAAGTTCTATGATGTTAATGGTAAGTTTGTGGAGGATAGAAGCATCCAAAAGGGTATCATCATTGAAGATGTCATCATATGATTCCTTTTCTTCCTCTTTAGGGATGTCTTCGATCTCTATGAGGTCATCCTAGTTGTGCAAGAAGGGAACATTGGTCATGTTGGTACCCCTAGTTGTGGTATTGGGCTCTTGTATACCTAGGTGAGGGGTATTAAAGATAAGACCTTGATGTTGTAGATTATTTGATGCTATGATGGGGTCTTTGCTTCTACCTTCTTGTGGTCCTAGACCACCACCTTGATATTTCCATTGTTCAGTGGCATACTTGTGTGATTGTGGATATTTTTCTTTGAAGTAGCCATGAAGTTGAGTGTTAGGTGGTGGAGGATCTTTGCACAACCATCGATTGATGTCAAGGTCAATCTCTTGACCATCCATGTTTCTATTGGAGACAAAAGTTATTGGTCCCAATTGCTTGATTTCATGCTCAGCTTGAGTATGCTTGCTTTGGTGACTTGGGTGCCTCTGATTATGTGGATCAAGAGGTAGGGTCCCTACTACAAATGCATTGTTCAGGGTGTACTCACCACAACCCTGGTTATTGATCTTGATAGAAGAGAGAGTGGAGGTGAGGATAGTCTCTGAATTGCTATGGGATCATGAAGAGCTGGTGACAAAAGTGCCAATGTCAATTCTAGGACAATGGGTGGAATGAGGGAATGATGCTTCCATCACATGACAATATGTGAAGGGTTTGGGATCAGCATGGATGGTAACCTCAATGCCTTGATGTGGAAATTTGATGCACTGATGGTAAGTGGATGGTATAGCCTTGATAGAATGGAGCCATGGTCGACCGAGGAGGAAGTTGAATGGTAGGTCATGATCAATAACATGGCAGATGGTGTCTTGAGTTACAAGGCCTAGTTTGATAGGAAAAAGAATGGTACCTTTAGAGGTATGCTCTAAGTTATCATATTCCTTTATGGTGATGACTTCATGGGATATGTCAGCCTCTGTAAACTCTATCTATTGAATGAATTTCAAAGTGCACAGGTTTAGGGCCAATCCATTATCTATCATGACCCTTTTGATGGAAAAATCTCTTATCATGAGGGTGATGTGGAGAGGGAGCTTATGGTCAGGTGCAATAGCTGGTATGTCAGATGGCTTGAAGGATAGAGCATAGGATGTGGATAGATATCCCACAAGGTTTTCAAATTGGATGGCATTTATGTCTGTGGAGACATGTCCTTCTTGGAGAGCTCAGTTAAGAATCTCTTGATGGAGGGGTGAAGTGCGGAGAAGGTCGAGGATGGATATTTGGGAAGGTGTGTTCCCAAGATGTTCTATGAGGTTGTATTGTGCATTGTGTGCTAGCCTCAGATTGGCACCGGTGACAAATATCTAGCCTCGGCATGTGGTGACTACACACTGACTGTTGGCTCCTTTAACATGGATCACATTGATTGTGGGCTTGACTTAGGTTATACATCCAACAAATTTGTCATAATTGATATAAGTAGTAGTGTAGTCTTTGTGGTCAGCATGGTCTCCTTGTTTTCCTTTACCTTGGTTTTGAGGTGGGGGATTAGCATTGGCTTGGTTCTTCCCAGCATTGTGTTGTGGGAACACATTCTAATATATTTGTAAATTGGCATTAGGTGAGGCTTGGGCTGGTGTGTCCACTTGGATCTCCTTTATGTCAATGAGATCTTGGATGTAATGCTTTAGTTTCATGCACCTTAAGGTAGTGTGTCCTTTGACCTAATGATAATCATAGTACTCTTCATCTTTGAACCAATTAGGCTTGGGAGTTGCATCATCAAACTATTGGATTGGTGGATATGTGATCAGATTGGCTTTGGCCATTTGATGAAAGATTACATCCAGAGGTTCACCAAGAGGTGTGAATATTCTCTTTTGGTGAGTCTGAGCTCGAGACCTATTTTGATTAGGAGTTGCTAATATGACATTGGCCTGATTGGTTTGGTTAGCTTGAGGCGCTTGTTGTTGATAGTGTTGATGATTGTTTTGAGGTTTATATTGTTGCATATGTTATTGATGAACTTGGGGTTGTTGTTGATATGCAGGGATAGGTGTAGGACTGGCACAATGATTTGGACATGCTTAGTGTCTATGGCTCCATTAGTGATTGTGTTTTTGTTTCAATTCTAGTAATGAGGTTTGTCATTGCTATATTTGTTGTGGGAATCATCTTTGTGATGTCGGATTGTGCCTTCATCTAGGAGACCTCTTTTGATATCTAACCCCTTACCTTTGATATCTTGATATGTTTGGATGTAGTTCATCATCATGAAGTTGGATAGTTTGGGATGCAGGTTATTGATGAAGATCTTGGTTAGATGATTCTCAAGGGGTTGATATGATAACCTGGTAGTGAGGTTCTACCATCATTGCAAGTAGTCTTCTAGGCTTTCTCCTTCTTTCTATTTTGAGTTGCAAAGTTCTAGTAGGGTCAACTCATTCTCGACATTGTGGGAATATTGGGCCATGAACTTCTCAGAAAGCTCAGCAAATATTGTGACTGCCCCATGGGGTATCCTATAGAACCACTCAATAGTAGTTCCTCCCAAGCTTTTGGGGAATAGGTGCATAAGGTAATTGTCATTGTATGCTACCTCTTGACAAGCCATATAGAACTCTTTGACATGGTTTACGAGGTCTCCTTTCCCTTGATATTTATCAAATTTTGGTGTTTCAAAGTACTTGGAGAAAGGGATGGTTGTGATTGATCAATCAAATGGATAGGGATACACCTCTTCAAACTTTAAGGTCTTGTTCACTATGCCATCTTTGAGCTCTTTAAGAATGTTCTTTATTTCTTCCCACTCAGCATTGATTGGCATTTGAGTGGGTACTCCCATTTGGAAAGGATCTAGTGTTGTTGGTGAATAAGGGTGATTTTGTGGTTGATATTATGGAGTGGGATATGGAGATTTCCCAGCAAGATAGGTGGACTGGAATTGATGTTGGGGTGATGGTTTCTTGGGATGATATTGTTGCTGAGGTGCGGGAGAGTACTGATGTAGGGAATATGAAATGGCTTGTTGTTGGGGTACAATAGGAGTTTGTTGGTGTTTCATGGGATGTGAGGAAGCTTGTTGTTGTTGGGGGATGATGGGATGTTGTTGGGATGGAGGAGGCTGATGGAACGGTGCAGCTTGTTGATAGACCTGGCCTTGATACACTTGGATTTGCACTTGGTTGATGTAGGCTGAATGCATTCTTGCATTTCTCAAGGGTGGAATATATGTTGGGAAGGTGGAAGCAGGGGCTGGTTGTGCAAGGTAGCTTGTGAAATGGGAGGAACTCTGTTGTTGGGGTGGTGGAACCACTTGATATGTGGAGGGTGAAATAGATATATATTTGGTGTATGATAGAAAGGATTAAGCTGGCGAAGGATATGATTGTTATTGTTGTGCTACTCGGGGGAAGGTGGCTTATTGGCTTGCTTGCATGGATGCGGAAAAGTGGGTTGGTATTTTGAAAGATTGCATTTCTTCTAGAGTAAGGCCCCAACGAGAACCAGTTCACGGTGGGAGCTGTGATGTGGAAGATGTCGTAAATGTATATGTGATGGGAGTTTAGGATGGGAATGGTGGATTTGTAAATCCCATGGAAGGCATGCTTGTTGTGAAAGTAGTTTTTTGGGCTTGTGTATTGGAGATGGAAGGTGGAGGTGGAATGTATGTTTGGGAAAATCTTGGTTGTGAAATGGGGGAAGATGCTTGTGTTCCCCACATAAAAGGTGATGTTGATGTGGAAGCTAGTAGAGTAGAAAAGGGGAACAATTGTGTTGCCCCTAAAAAGGATGGTGCGGTTGTAGAAGGTTGTTGGGAGAAAGAAGGAAATGATTGCGCTGCCCCCGGAAAAGATGACGTTGCTTGGCCCATGGAAGGTGGAGGAATTGCTTGTGTGACAGCTTGTGTGGGAGGTGGCAGTTGGTTTTGCACAAAGCTTTGGGCCTGACTAATCGTTTGAGATGCCATAGAAGATGATGACGTTCCCATGATGGAAAAGGGAATGGATTGTGTTATGGCTTGCCTTGTGGGGCTCGCGAAATTGCTTTGCAAGAACTAGGGGATGGATGTAGTTTCCTGAGATATGTGTAAGTTGGGATTAGGAATTTGTTGGATGATGGGGGTGTAGACTTGTGTTGAGATTTGGATGGCTTTGATGAGTATGAGGGATTTGAGATGTGATGGAATGGGAGTACCCTCCTATGCAAAGTTGGCCAATATGGCTTGTCGATTTTGATCAATAAGTGCACTGACTATTTGTGTGTGCCCTAGATGGTTTATAAAAGTCTCCATGGAAAATGGGGTTGGGGGGCCATTAGGATCATCCCATATATTACCAATTTATGGAATCAATGGATTGTAGGTTATCATCGCGCTGGTAGGATTGCTAAGATCAGATGAGCTAGTGGCCTGATTGGGATCCATGTTCCTCCTCTTCTGAGATCTTGTCTCGACAGGCATGGAGTGCAAATTAAAGGATGAAGTTATAGATGCTAGATGGATGCAAGATGTTTCTAAGGACTCTAAAAATGATGGATGAAAGTCTAAGAAACTTCTAAGAATGGTGGATTTCTAAGATGGGATGCAAGGATTTGGAACAACTAAAAGATGGCAGGATGATGATGGATTTGGTGAGATGCTCTGATATGGGTCAATGAGGATGATGGAGGATTGGTGGGATGCTTTGATTTGGATCAAGGATGATGGAGGATTAGTGGGATGCTCTGATTTGAATCAAGGATGATGGAGGATTGGTGGGGGATTTTTGGAAGATTTTACTAAGTGTTGGTCAAAATGAGTTGCTGCTTCCTAATGTAGGATCAATGGTAGGATTATCAACCTAGGATAGACTAATGATCTTCAGCTAACATGACTCTTATCAATGTAGGCTAATCTCTTGCTCGAGATGATGAGGCTATACAAGGAAAAGTGAGGATTCCCTTGACAATGCTCTGTCAAAGGGTGGAGATTTCTGATTTAGGATAAGTTTTTGAAGTAGCTCAAAGGATTGAACAATAAGTATTTTTGGATTTGGTGTGAGGATGATGGGTTTTGACTTGGATAGTGGATTTTGTATTTGGATCAAGGATGATGGACCAAGGATTTTGGGATTCTGATTCAGGATTGCTGATGGAAGGATGGTGAAGGATGACTGAATGATACAATCTCTAAGAGGATGATTTAGATGCAATTGGAAAGCATGTCTTATGATGCAACTAGGAAGATGATAAAGCATGCAATGATGCAACTATAAATGATTTGGGATTCAGCTAAGGATGGATGGGGATGCAAAGATGAATCTAAGAATGGTCTAGGATGCAAAGGATGTTGAGATAAGATTTGTGAGATTTTGAAGGAATGAAGTATATAACATGGGCCAAACTAGTCCTCTCTTTCTAGATTGACATAGCGATGATTAACCTAGAATCGGTATGAAAATTGTTTCACTCTTGTGTTATACTCTATGTTGTCTAGTCTCTCTTGATTCTTTTCTTTTTCTTGGATTTCTTTGAGGGAAGGTTGGTGATCTTCAAGATTTTTCTATGCAAATTTCTTCTCCTGATAAACTTGGGAATTGGGAAGCCTAGATTTTTTGTGTTGGGTCAAATCTGACATAGCTTGGAGAGATTTTGGGCAAATATTTTGAAACAAGGTTTTTGGGTGTCTAATTTTGAAGGATCTCTTCTGCAAGGTTTTGTTTGAAAGCCTGTGATCAATTTTTGGATCAGTTTGATGTCTCCAAAGGCAAAGGAAAAACTTGATAAAAGACACTCTGAACATAATCCCGACAAGGGACAATGCAACCTTACAAGATACAAGCAATGACTTAGCCACTGAATCTGAAAGAAAGCTTTGAAAGGTGTATATTCCAACAAGTGTTTTCACTGAGCTTTTGACTGTGCAAATCACTTCAAGAAGATCTACCTAAGGGGAGGTGAGTATCAGAATCCTTGCCCATAGCTTGATACCCCCTAAAAGGGGATATATATGGTGAGTGTCTTAAGATGATCTGGGAAACTACAAGGATTGGTCCTTGCACAAGGATTGTGATACTTTTAGGGGTAGATTGGGTAGCTTCTATTTTAACAAGTTTGTAGTTGTTCCGTGGAGTCCTCCCAATCGGTTTGTACATGCATGACTCACTTAAGAGCCTAGTTTACCATGCTGAAATAGTAGAGATATTAACCTACCTCAGACTACCATCAACACGCATCACCTGAGCTTGAGGGGATGAAGTGAGAGTTTTCTCAGTGCTTTATTTCTATATCGGTCAGGGAAGTACTAGTTTGAAGTCATTCTCCAAAGAGAAAGTGCTTTTCTCTCTAGACAGGCTTCGCTAGAAGTAAAACAAGTGAACTTGTCTGAGTTTAAGTGTTTTACGTCACTTAGATTAATAAGGATTTACAAAATTGAAGACTCCTAGAAAGTACAACAAACAATGGTTCTTTCCCAAATTGATTAAGTAATTGAAGTGAATTCTTGCAAGCACAAATTTTTAAGCTTTTGAGTTTTTCTTTTCCTTTGAAAATAAGAAATTTTGAGCGATTTTGCAATTTTTTTTTGTTTGGGCATTCAAGATTGAAATTGCACGCTTTTAGGAACTTTGAATTTGAACTCTGAAGGAAGGGAATATAGATGATTTTATTTCACTTTTAAGTCATTCAAGAATGTGCTTGATTTGGACTCAAAATAAAAATGACTTCCTTTGGACTTTGGTTCATTTCCTTAGTTTCATTCAAGATTTTGTGTGCTAGAATTCAATTTTATGCCCAAAAAGAGGTGTTCCTAGATTTGTTTGATGCAAGAAACTTTGGAAAGCACTCAAGATTGAATTTGAAAAATTACATTAGTTTTCATTAAGATCAATGTTTTTAGGATTGAAAAGATTAGGACTCTTTAGGAACCAAATATGAAAGTTTTTAGGAAAGATTTGTAGACTTTGTTCCTAATTTGCATGAGATTTTGAAAGATATTTTAATGCAAATGAGCCTCACTTTTTAATGATTTCAAGATTGATTTTGAGAATTATTTTTAGAATGATTTAGGACTGATTTTTAGGAACCAAAATAGAGATGATATGCAATTTTGTGGTTCTTTTAAAGCTCCCAAAGTTTGAAGTGTTCCTAGTTTGCATGAAGCTCAAAACACCTATATTTTGAAAGCATGATGGTTCTTTTTAGCCAAATGAAGAACACTTAGAAGTGTGTTTGAGTTTTTTTCTTAGGACCAATTAGGAATGATTTGATTTGATTTTTTATCTTTTTAGGCCTTCAAGAGTGATTTTGAGGTTCATTTTAGACATTTAGACAAAGTGTGTTAATTGTGTTTTTTTATCATTAATTCACGATCCCACTGACTCTTCGTAATTTTAGGGACATAATATAATAAATTTGTCTACACATTTGGATAGACCTCTAAACCATATTTTTGGTGTTTTTTGAATCATCAAAAATGGAGCTTGTATGCAAAAGTTACAAAGGTCTTCGTGAAAGTGCCTCTTTATGGTTTTTTCTGGAAAATAAACCAAGATCCCGCAAGAAGAAGAAGAAGAAGAAGTAGATGGAATAGAAGAAGAATAATAATAAGAAGAAGAAGAAGAAGAATTCCAAATTCTCCCTCAACCTACAAGCTGGAAAAATTAAACAAACACTCCAAATCTCAACATAATGTTAGTAAAGAACCCGTGAAGTGGGTCCCACCGGGCGTGCCAGAATGTGAGCTACGGTTTATCTATTATCTGTTTTGAAAGGTGTAAAAAAGATAACTTTTGGTTAATCCAAACATTTATATCAGTTCAAAATCATAAACATAGAAAACCAAGCCACCTCATATTGAACCAAAACAAATGCATTCAAGCATTGTTTGATTTGCTCTGATTATGAGGGATGTGGGTGTGCTCTCTAAGCACTTGGAGCTTGTCTCTAATGCATTCTAGGAAGGATTTGATATGATGCATAAATGATTTAGAAAATCTTGAATAAAAACTAAGTTCAATCCATTAAGCTTATTCTAGGATGTGTGTAAAAAAGCATGAAATCTAACAAATATGCTAAATGCTTAAGCTCTAGAATGAATCTAACATTATAACACTACTCAATGTAAGAAATGTGAATTGGTATTTTTCTCTTGGAAGAGGAAGATATTAATAGGATTTGAGGAAGGGCTTGGGTTAGGAAGGAGAGTTAGGGTCAGAGGTAAGGTTTGGGGTAGAGTTAGGGGTAAGGTTAGAGGTATGGTAAGGTTTAACCTTGGTCAAGGTTGCTCACACACGTGTGAGCAACACTAGGGAAGTGTGAAAAGGGAAAAATATTGGAAGAGGAGACATGGGCTTCATTAATGGCTTGTAAGTGTCATTAATGAGGATGTAAGAAGCAATTATGAGGGGTTTTGACCCAAAGTCGAAGTTTGAAGGGTTAGGCTAAGAAATGTAGGAATCACTTTTTAATCAAGTTTAGAGTGAGATTAGGAAATTATAGAAGAGGTTAGGGATTTCTAGAAGATTTCCAAGGTTTTAGGATTTAAATAAATAATTTTTTTATTTAAAGGATTTTTGGTCAATTTATCAATTAATAATTAATAAATAGAGGAAATTCACTCAAATTTGATTTAAATGATTTGGGGAGGGATTCTTTAATTAAAGATGTTTAATTAAAATAGGGGGATTTAATGGCATAAAAATTAATTAATGATGATGTCATCAGGGGTTTTCGGAAAAAAATTTTAAAATATATTTTCTAAAGGATTTTTAGGTGTTTACAGCACTAAGTGGGTATTTAGAAACAAGATGAATGAAGGAGTTGTTAGAAACAAAGCCAAATTGGTGTGTAAAGGGTATTCACAACAAGAAAGAATTGATTTTGAAGAAACCTTTGCACCTGTTGCCAGGATTAAGGTAGTAAGATTATTCTTAGCTTATGCTGCTTATAAGAATTTCAAAGTATATGAGATGGATGTGAAATCAGATTTTCTTAATGGAGACTTGGAAGAGGGAGTATACGTTGAGAAACTTGATGGATTTCCTTTTTCGGAGAATGAAGATCTAGTTTACAGATTGAAGAAGGCTCTATATGGATTGAAACAAGCACCAAGAGCTTGGTATGCAAGGTTGGATAAATATATAATTCATTTGTGATTCAATAAAGGTAATGTTGATAGAAATCTTTACTTAATAATCAATGAAGAAGGTATCTTGATTGTTGAAGTCTTTGTTGGTGATATTATCTTTGGAGGAAATGATGAAATGAGTAATAAGTTTGCAGATGAGATGAAAAGTGAATTTGAAATGTCTATGATTGGGGAGATGAAATTCTTCCTTAGATTGCAGTTCAATCAAACTAAGAAAGGGATATTCATATCTCAAACCAAATATCTTAAAGAACTGTTGAAATTTTTTGGCATGGATGACAACAAACATGTTGGAACTCCTATGGTAATTGGGACTAAGTTATCTTTAGAGGATGAAGCAAAGAATGTACCACACACAAGGTATAGATCAATGATTGGAGGTCTTCAGTATCTTACACATACTAGACCTAATATTTCTAATGCAGTTGGAATTGTAGCAAGATTTAAGGTAGATCCCAAAGAGTCTCACTTTATGGCAGTGAAAAGGATATTCGAATATCTAAAGGGTACAATTAAGTTTGGTCTATGGTATGATAGATCAAAGGACTTTACATTTCATGCTTTCACTGATGCTGATTGGGAAGGGAATGCAAATGATATAAAGAGTACAAGTGGAGGAGCATTTTTCCTTTGTAAGAGGTTGATTTCTTGGCTTAGCAAGAAGCAGGACTGCATTGCTCAATCTACAATAGAATCAGAGTATGTTGCAACAACAATTAATTGTACGTAGATCATATGGATGAAGAAAATGTTGAAGGACATTGGAGTATGTCATGAGGATTCTGTTAGAATAACTGAGAGGGGGGTGAATCAGTTATCCACTGTCCCAAAACAAAATGTATAATTCAAAAACAACTTCTTTGATTTTTTCTCCTTGGTAAATAATAATTGCTTTCACTGTCTGTGCTTCTACCGATTACCAGTCAAATACTATAATAGTTACCGATCAAATCTAGTATGAAATATGCAAAGTATGATAACAAACAAATATCACAATCAACACATAACACAAGATATTTAATGCAGAAACCCTGTAAAGGGAAAAACCACCTGGTACCGGCAACCCAAAATTGTTCACTCTTCTGAAGTGAGGTCAGTTAAGACCCAACCCTGTTAAAGGTTTACAAACACACTGTCGGGTGTGACCTTGTTAGAGGATTTTAGACTAGAAGTTATCATCCAACTAGCATTCACTATGGGGTTGACAAGATAACAATGTTCATTCTATGAATGATACATCATAAGACTTTCAGAGTCCACTCGGTTAAGAGATTTTGACTGTATATAATGGTTAAATATGTAACAGTAAATGACCTACCTTAATACAACTTCAATTGCAGATTATAGATCAATATTTAGTCCATACAAATCCTTCTGACCAATATTTTACTTTAGATTCAATACTATATCAACTTACTGTCCGTTGATAATTTCTCTCTGTAGCTCGGTAATTGTTTTGTAGCTTGGTTTTTACTTAACCAGTATGATCAAAATGCATGAAAACCTTGTTCACATGATATTCCTGTAGCTTCTACTTCTTCCGGCATTTCCCATAATGAAATTCTAGTCTCTTATATAGACGGGTAAATCATTTTCTTCTCCACCATCAGATTTTGCCGCTTAACCACATTCATAGATTTTGCCACTTCAAACTTTCTCGACTGACGTGTCAATAACATGTTTCAATCTGCTCCATTAGATCTTCCTTTAATTTTGTTAGCCATCGATCTTCATAACAAACATTATCTATTATCACTGAAATCAAGATACTTTACAGCTCATCAATCTTATCGGCTAAACTAATCAGTTAGTTCATTCTGTTCCACTCGGTTAACAAAGAAATGTGTCGGTGAACACTACTCAGTTAATACTATGATCAGTATACACTACACTCTGTTGGTGTATACTAGAATTGCTTCATTTACCAACAACACTGCTTTGTATCTTTCAACTCTATACTTCATCATAGATGAATGCAACATAATAAAGTTAATATCAAGTCATAGACTCATCAACAAGTTAATCAATGTGTTCCTTATTCTCATTTGTCATGTACATCTTTCCCCATGTAGATTTCTTTGTTCTTCATCTCTTTCACCTTTCTTCAGATGTCTTGGTATAGTAACTTACAGGATAAGTGTTGTCAAACTAGTTGACATCAATGACAACATAATACTGATTTAATCATATTACATATCTAATTAGCAACTCCTTAGTGATCTTTAATCATAGATTCTTCAATCAGATTCCAAATCAGTTGTAGTCCAACAATCTCTCCCTTTGGCATTGATGGCAACTCAAGTAATATGAAATGTACCATACACATACCAAACATATATTCTACAACTTTGTGAACAAAATGTTTTAAGTTGAATAGAATTAATATGTTTAATCACTACATTACTAAACAACATTAGATAATACAGCTTTACCATTTTTTAGTTGTGATCTTTTCAATTCTCCTGTTCCTATAACTGATCTTCAATACTCTATCTCATTCAGATTGTCTCTCCCTTAGATAGTTCTCATTGGTGCTTGTCCCTTTTTAGTGCTTTTCATATTATTTATCTCTCCCTTTGAGAGCAATGCCAAAGAAACAAATAAATAATCAACTCTGTAGTAGTTAAGTAACTCTCTGGTGTCCAATACTTCCTATGTATCTTAGTATACCGATATCCCAATCTGCTTCAGCTCTTCAAACTTAATCACAACCTTGAACATGATTCAAAGTGTGAACTATGCTACATCAACATGAATGATCTTTTGATAAAAGTAGGCTGATCCAACAACCAGATCACCTTACTGACCAATAGACAGGGGACGGACCCCAAGTCTAGTCCTCAAGTATTCAAATGTGTCCTTCGGTAGAGGCTTTGTAAAAATATCTGCAAGTTGTTCTTTAGATGTGACAAATTCTAACTTCACTTGCTTCTCTTGCACTTTTTCTCTTAAGTAATGATACTTAATAGATATATGCTTTGTCTTAGAGTGCATCACATGATTCTTTGAAATATTAATAGCACTAGTGTTGTCACAATATATAATCATTGGGTCGGTGATTACCTCATTCATCCCTTCCAACACTTGCTTGATATATGCAATGTTTGAACAATTAATAGTAGTAGCAACATGCTCTGCTTCAGCTGTAGACTGAGAAATACAAGCTTGCTTTTTACTTGTCCAGGTTACAAGTCTTTCACCAAAGAAAAATGCTCCTTCGATGGTGCTTTTTCTATCATCCACATTTCTAGCCCAATCAACATCGGTGTAAACTTTCAGTTCAAACTTCCCTTCCTTAAGATACCATAATCCATAATTCTCTATTTTCTTCAGGTATCTTAAGATCCTTTTTGTAGCTATCATGTGTGATTCTCTAGGATTAGCTGAAAATCTTGCAACAATACCCACATCATGTGCTATATCTGGTCTACTATGAACTACGTACATTAACTTACCAATCATGGATGGGTAAAGTGTCTGGTTTACCTCTGTAGTTTCATCCTCCTTTGTCAATTTGCATCTAGTAGCCATCGGTGTTCCCACAAGTTTAGCATCTTCCATGCCAAATGTCTTCAGTACTTCCTTTATGTATTTAGATTATGTGATGAATATTCCATCACTCTGTTGAATCACTTGTAGTCCAAGAAAGAACTTAATCTCTCCGAACATAGACATTTCAAATTCCTTTTGCATTTCTTCAGCAAATGTCTTGTAGATAAGCTCTGAGCCTCCAAAAATAATATCATCAACAAATATTTCAGCAATGATAATAGTATCATCAGTATCACCTTTCATATACAGATTGTTGTTTTCACTTGTTCTAACAAATCCAATACTTAACATGTAAGTGTGCAATCTTTCATACCATGCTCTAGGTGCTTGCTTCAAGCCATACAAAGCTTTATGTAATCTACATACCATGTCTTTATTGTCAGGATCAAAAAATCCTTTAGGTTGTTCGATGTAGACCTCTTCTTCAAGTATACCATTCAGAAATGTTGACTTCACATCCATTTGATAGACTTTGAATTTCTTATGTGCAGCCTATGCAAGTAGCATTCTAACTCCTTCCAATCTAGCAATAGGTGCAAATGTTTTACCATAGTCAATGCCTTCTTCCTATGCATATCCCTTGCATACCAATCTAGCTTTATTTCTTGTGACTTCACCATTTTCATTCAATTTATTCCTGAATATCCACTTAGTACTGATAACATTCTTATCTTTAGGTAGGGGTACTAAGGACCAGGTTTTATTCTTCTCTATTTTCTCTATTTCCTCCTTCATTGCATTAATCCATTCTTCGTTCTCTAATGCAACTTTCACATTTTTAGGTTCAAATTCACAAACTAGACATATACCTTGTCTTGTTTTGCTTCTAGTTTGCATTCCAGCATGTCTGTCTCCAATGATTTGTGTCTCAGGGTGATGTCTTCTGACAAAACTAGCCAAAACTTGATTTCTCCTTTCTTTCTCATCCTGTTCAAGGTCATTTCTTTTCTCGATAGCTCCATCTTGTTCATCGGTTTATGTTGCCGGTTGTCCTGTATTGTTTCCCTATTGACCGGTTGTCACAGCTTGTGGTGTCAATAGATACTCTGGATGTTTAGTGTAAGTGAATCTACCATAATCTTCTAGTTCCTTTGTACTTTCCTCTATGTTCTTGGCATCAAACTCATCAACACGAACATTAGTACTTTCAACTATCTTATTTGTAACCTTATTTAAACATTTATATGCTTTACTTGTAGAGGAATATCCTAGAAATATCCCTTCATCTCCTTTAGAATCAAATTTTTCATTTCTTTCATCTTTCAAAATAAAGCATTTACTTCCAAAAATCCTAAAATAACTTACAGTAGGTTTGTGTCCAAATCATAGCTCATAAGGTGTTGGGATGGTGTCCTTCTTTAGTTGTACTCGGTTAAGAACATATACAGTTGTATTGACAGCTTCCCTCCAATATGTCTGAGAAACATTCTTTTGTATCATTAATGTTCTAGCACAGTCAATTATAGACCTGTTCCTTCTTTCAGTAATGCCATTTTGCTGAGGTGTCCTCGGTGCAGACACCTGTCTTTTAATTCCATGCTCATTACAAAAATTAGTGAATTCATCAAAGATAAATTCACCTCCCCTATCAGATCTTAAGCATTTTATTTCTTTTCCAGTTTCTTTCTCTACCTTGGCTTTATACCACTTAAACATTTTAAAGGCTTCAGATTTCTCTTTCAGGAACATAATAGTCATTAGTCTAGTATAGTCATCAACAAAAAGAATAAAGTATCTATCACCAGAACAGCTCTGAGATCTCATAGGACCACATAGGTCAGTATGAACCAACTCAAGTATCTTCTTTGTTGAGTAGTCTTTACTTTTAAAACTAGACTTAGTCATCTTACCTTTCTAACATTCATGGCACATGGCATGATTAGGTTTTGTCAAGTTAGACAATCCTCTAACTCTTTTCTTTTTACTAATCTTGATCATATTGTCAAAGTTCACATGGCATAACCTTCTGTGCCACAACCAAGCATCTTCATCCTTTATTAACAAACAAGAAGACTGATCCATATCAAGATAGACTGGATTGTGTGCCAATTCTGACAAGTCTTCCTTCATCATCATAGATCTTTACCTTTTTTCTTTCAAAAGCCAGTCGGTGACCTAAATTGTTCAGCTAAGCCACACTTAACAGATTATAGTTCAATCTATCTACCTAGTATGCATTTTCACATTGTATTCTATCATTGATCATTGGTGAACCTTTACCTCTTACCATACAAGGTGCATCATTTCCCATTCTCATAGATCCTCCATTATATTCAACAAGATGATCAAACTTCTCTACATCTTCGGTCATATGATGTGTACAACCACTGTCTATTATCCATGTATCATTTCTGCTTACTTTAGAGATCAGTGTTGTCTCTTCATGTTTCTCTTCTTCCTCTGAGTCATCTTTCATTGCAACAAATACAACTTCTATATCATCATCAGAATCAGATTTAGTTTCAATATCTTCAGCTATGTAGCATACCTATTTGCCTTTATCATCTCAGTTGTCTCTATTATTGTGTCGATAGCCTCTGTTGACTCTTCTCCCATAGCTTCCTTTAGATCTGTCTTTGGATCTATCATCATCTTTCTTCTTAGGACATCTAGCAATGATGTGACCAACTTCTTTATAGTTAAAACATGCCAAAGGTAGCTTACCTCTATACCTTCCTTTCCCTTTGGGCAATTTTCTGGCCATAAGAGCTTCAAGCTCATCAAGTTCATCATCGGTATTACTATCACTATCATAATTCTTACTATTCCTGCTAGACTTTCCAATCTTCAAAGAAGACATGAAAGTGGATTCAACAGAAGGAACAACATTTTTATCAAAGTTGTTTAATTCAAAGGTTGTAAGTTTACCAATCAAAGTGTCAAGAGTAAGGTTGGATGTAGCTCTTGTTTCATGAATTGCAGAGATCCTAATTGCATAAACTGGCAGCAAAGTTCTGAGAATCTTACTTATCATTGTTTCATCATCAATCACTCCATCAGATGCTCTAATAGCATGTACAACCTCTTTTAGTCTATTTGAGTAGTGTACAATGTTCTTACCTTCTTTCATTCTCATATCATCAAATCTGCCTCTTAGGCTTTCAGCTCAGGCTATTTTAACATTCAAATCTCCATTGTATATCGGATTTAACTTGTCCCACATCTTCTTAGCAGTATCACAACCCTTGATGTCTTCAAATTCAGCATCGGTACAGGTTGTAGCAAGTTCCATCATAGTGATATTGTGTTCATGCCTATCCTTTAGTTGATCAAGAGTTAAGGGACCAGTGGGTGGTAGTATGTAGCCATTCTCCATTAGATCTAGTGCAAAATTCCCAATTCCAGATATGTGCAGCTTCATCCTGCTTTGCCATACTACTAAGTTCTCTTTGTTCAGTTTTGATACTTCCCTCTTATACATCTTGAGACCTTCGTGCTTAAGTCCTTAAAACTTTGTTCTAAGCAACCAACGCTCTGATACCAATTGTTAGAATAACTGAGAGGGTGGTGAATCAGTTATCCAATGTCCCAAAACAAAATGTATAATTTAAAAACAACTTCTTTGATTTCTAGTCCTTGGTAAATAATAATTACTTTCACTATCTGTGCTTTTACTGATTACTATTCAAATACTATAATAGTTACCGATCAAATCTAGTATGAAATATGCAAAGTATGATAACAAACAAATATCACAATCAACATATAACACAAGATATTTAACGTGGAAACCCTGTAAAGGGAAAAACCACCTAGGACCAGCAACCCAAAATTGTTCACTCTTTTAAAGTGAGGTCGGTTAAGACCCAACCTTGTTAAAGGTTTACAAACACACTGTCAGGTGTGACCTTGTTAGAGGATTTTTGACTAGAAGTTATCATCCAACCAGCATTCACTATGGGGTTGACAGGATAACAATGTTCATTCTATGAATGATACATCATAAGACTTTCAAATTCCACTCGGTTATGAGATTTTGACTGTATACAATGGTTAAATATGTAACATTAAATGACCTACCTTAATACAACTTCAATTGCAGATTACAGATCAATATTTAGTCCATACAAATCCTTCTGACCAATATTTTACTTCATATTCAATACTATATCAACTTACTATCCATTGGTAATTGCTCTTTGTAGCTCGGTAATTATTTTGCAGCTTGGTTCTTACTTAACCAATATGATCAAAATGCATGAAAACCTTGTTCACGCGATATTCCTACAGTTTCTACTTCTTTCGGCATTTCCCATAATGAAATTCTAGTCTCTTATATAGACGAGTAAATCATTTTCTTCTCCACCATCAGATTTTGCCGCTTAACCACATTCATAGATTTTGCCACTTCTAAATTTCTCGGCTGACGTGTTAATAAAATGTTTCAATCTACTCCATTAGATCTTCCTTTAATTTTGTTAGCCATGTATCTTCATAACAAACATTATCTATTATCATTGAAATCGAGATACTTTACAGCTCATCAATCTTATCAGCTAAACTAATCATTTAGTTCATTCTGTTCCGCTCAGTTAACAAAGAAATATGTCAGTGAATACTGCTCGATTAATATTGTGATCGGTATACACTACACTCCGTTGGTGTATACTAGAATTGCTTCATTTACCGACAACACTGCTTTGTGTCTTTCAGCTCTATACTTCATCATAGATGAATGCAACATAATAAAGTCAATATCATCAAGTCATAGACTCATCAACAAGTTACTCAATGTGTTCCTTATTCTCATTTGTCATGTACATATTTCCCCATGTAGATTTCTCTGTTCTTCATCTCTTTCACCTTTCTTCAGATGTCTTGGTATAGTAACTTACAAGATAAGTGTTGTCAAACTAGTTGACATCAATGACAACATAATACTGATTTAATCATATTACATATCTAATCAGCAACTCCTCAGTGATCTTTAATCATAGATTCTTCAATCAGATTCCAAATCAGTTGTAGTCCAACATATTCAGTTGCTATCTATTGTGACAATACTAGCACGCTAAATATGTCAAAAAATTATGTTATGCATTCGAAGACAAAACATATAGCAATAAAGTATCATTTCTTGAGAGATAAGGTAATAGAGAAAGAAGTGAAGTTAGAATGTGTGAATACAAAGGATAAAATAGAAGACATTTTTAAAAAAACCTCTACCAAATGATACATTTGAGTATTTGAGAGGTATGCTAGGGGTTATGCCCCAGCCTAATTTTGAATAATTGATGCAGAAATTGCATTAGTCTAGAAACATCATAGCACTATTTCATTATTTAGACTAAATGCTTGATGCTTCTCCTATGGGGGAGTATATGTATTTAAGATGAGTCACTAAGGACTCTTGGAGACATAATGATACCTTTGACATTGATGTCAATGGGGGAGAGAATAAAACATAAAAAGCATCCTTTGATATGAATGGATTAATACCAATAAGAGAGAAGAGTATGAGAGGATCATCCTTTGGGGGAAAAATGTTCAAAAATATTCATACTGATTAATGAAGAGAATTTGAAAATATGTTAATGTATGGGGAAGAGTAATAGATGCAGTAGAGGTATGTTTGGTATTTATGGAACTTTAGATGTTTTTCATCTATGTTGCCATCAATGCCAAAGGGGGAGATTGTTAGCATGAATGTTGATGGTATTCTTGTGGGAGAGTATCCTAGTAGTGTTGGCGATATGTTACAGTTATTTTGTGTTGCATTCATGATTGAGTTTGTCATTGATGTCAACATATGTTATTGACTGGTTATTCAAAGAAGCTTGTAGACATGTTGTAGATAATTATACAGACACGGCATAGAAAATTAGCATATGTGAACTTAGATGAAGAATCGTAATTATGTATTGGGTCACTAGTTGTGATCACACATGCTTATAAATTGATCTAACAGAGTTATGGTCAATTTATTGATGACTAGTTTTCAAGAGATAGAAACTGATATTTTCATAGAGTTGATTGCAGAACTTTGTGGATAGCACTCATGATTGTTTAAGTCATAATGAAGTGAACATAGGTTCGTGTTGGACATTGGATGGAGAGATTATTGTGATCATATGGAGTTCTGATCATACAGGTGATGTAATCTATGGCCTATGTATTGGCGAAGACCTACTTGGAGGACAACTTGGAACACGTTTCAAGCAAGTTGATGGGCGAGCTTGATTTTTAGATCTAGATGATTAATTGATGTAATTTTTATGTTGTAACATTGTAAGAGGTGTCATGTGCATCTTTGCATGGGTCCATTTGTATTTTGTAAATAGGATTTATCCTATGTAGGACGACCCAAATTTAGTTATTGTAACTTGTATATAAGGATTGAAATCCTTGGAAAATATGTATGTAATATATGAAGAAACTTCATATGCGAATTGCAGAGTTTAATGCGAGCTTGAGGTTGCATTGGTTGTTATTTGAAAAATAGTAGTTGTGCATTTGGGCACAAGTTGGATCTTGTTTGGCAGTGATTGAGAACTAGAAGCAGTTTCTAGTCAGAATTGTCTTACTCTTGAAGGTGTGAGGTTTGGAGAACTTGAGGGTGGCTTTAATTATCAAATATCTTGATCAAGTCGATCTATTGTATACCCCTAACAGGTTTATTTCCTCTAGCGGGGTTGGACTCCTAGCAGGGTCGATTCCGTAACAAAGATCACATTGTAAAAGACTCCTAACATGGTTTGTCCTTTAACCAGGACATGCCTATTGTAATACTCGACTCCTAACAGGGTTAGAAATCTTAACAAGGTTATTATACTCATAGTGAAGATATTTGTGGGTACCATCCCCACCCAGGTTTTTACCTTAACATGGTTTTCCTCGAGAACAAATCTTGGTGTTCATGTGGATGTGTATTATTACTGCATTTACTTTTCATCTCAGTATCTTGTTTTCAGCAATAAGTTTAGAATTGAAATTAAAGTATTCAATATTGACATCAACTGATTCACCCCCCCCGCCCTCAGTTGATTAGGACATTCCTATTCTAACACATACAAGTTGTAAATATGAGGAATTTGATACTCAATTCAATCAATATAAATTTTAATGTTCTTTATGGCATTGGGTCATTTTAGATTAAATCTAAATAAACTAGTAGCATTAATCACACAAATTTTAATCTTCCTTAAATATTCCTCCAACTTGATGTAGGCATTCTTGCATAATTTACTTATTTCACCCCTCCTTTTATTTGACAATTTCTGCTCAGTATCCTTTTCTATTTTCTTTGCTAAATAAAATTTAAATGATTCAATTAAGAATTTCAACTTTTGAATAAAATTTAAGGATGTATCAACTTGAACATCTAGTATAGGATAAAGAAATATTTTTATAGCATCATCAATTGGTTCAATTTTTCTTGAGGTTTCCATTTCAATCATTGAAGAAGATACAATAGGCTTGAACTACAACTAGGAAAAATAATCTTTTGAAAGGATTAGTATTATAGGGATGGTTAGCTTGCTTTAGTTCATGTTCACTTTGTGGTTCTAGAGAGTTACTCTCAACATTAATTTTCTCATCCTTCTCTAAAGAGAAAATCTCATTCTTCTTAAAACCTCTATTGAATTTGGCTACCAACTCATCTATTTCTTACATCACTTGTTCTCTATCTTCTTGAGTATCCTTCATCGTAAGGTTCACCCTCTGATTTATTTCCAAGTATTGTGACAATTTTGTCAAGGTTGCATTAGAATCTTCCTTGGATAGAATGTATTCATCACATGCTTGTCTCCTCATTTTCTCGTCAAGTATGGTTGCCTCATTCTATAACATCATCAAGACTTTCTATAAGATCATTTATGATATCATCAAGTGTTAAATTTCTTTCGATCAAATACAAAATGATTTCATCTGTAATATTGTATTGACTATATGAACGCACTACTAAAAAGGATTTGACAAATATCTTTAGGTGACCATGATGAATTGATCAAACTATTGAAAATAATCATAGCCTCTTAAGGGTCTTCTTCTTCTTTTGATGAACTTTATTTCCTATGCCTAGATCCTTTGTATTTCTTCCTTTTAGATAATTTCTTAGAGGCTTTACTCTTTTTATCATCCTCACTATTAATAGTGTGTACATGTTTAGTCTCCTCAAGTAAGATTATATTTTTCCCTTTTGAGTTGGTTTGCAAAATAGTAGGAGAAATGGTCATTCTTCTAGATCTCCTTCGCTTAGTGGTCTTATCAGAGCAGTCTTTTATTGTAGGCTTCTCACCTCGAGCATTCCTTTTTCGTATGCAACATCTGATAACAATTTCCTCACAAGTACCAAACCTATCTTCATCTAGATCAGTTAGCTTTTGTAAAAGCATGTCAGCATAGCCAATCCAGGCATCTCTAGAGAGCTCATAAGGCAATCTGCATACCTAATCGGTTTTGGGAATGATAGCCTCCATGTAACTAAATTCCTTATCGACCTTCAAAGCAATATAATTTTATTAACTCTCCACAACTTCATTGGGGATCTTAAATCTACTACCCATCTTATTTTGAAAATTCAAAATGAAATTCTAGTAGGCTATATCACCTTCCTTAATATTTACAAAATAATTCATGTCTTTTAATTTGTGAGCCAAAAAACAAATCATCCCATGTTGACAACCAAGTAATTCTTTCATAAAATAAAACATAAGAGAAACAATAAGTGATCCATACCAAAAAGGGTAATGTATCTCCTTTGTCTTTTTTAGATTCACAAATAGCTATTGTCTCATCACTTCGCATAGATCAAAGACCTTTCCCTCTTTAGCCATTAAGTATGTCCTATGAATAGCCATAACAGTATCCGTTCCTTCTCTATTGGATAAAATTTGACAAGAGGTCACTCACTTTTCCACCATGGGAATTACCTACAAAGATGATCCTATATTCTATCCAAAGTGAGTGACATATTGTCAAATTTTGCACCAGTTATCTTCATGACCTCATCAGTTATTGTAGCTTTTAAAATGGGAATGTCACCATCGCCAAACATAAAGCTCATTGTAGGTTTCTTAAGATCTTCTATAAGCCTCTCCCCCACCAAAAATTTTACCTTTCAATTTTTGGAAGAGTTGTTTGTACCATTTGTAGGCACAAATGAACTAACTGATTTCACTTCATCAAATTTCTTTACCCACGTCTTTTTCATTTTTTCTTTTCCTCATCAATATTAATTTCCTTTTTTCATTACAAGAATTTCTTGCATTCCCCTTTTGCATATTTGAGTAGTGTGGCTTTTATTTTTGTAATTGCACTATGAGGAAACATGTTGTGGTGTGTTCCAATTCCTTTTTGCCTTGAATCTACACTCAGAGGCCTTCTGTTAAACAAGATTGCACATGTGACAATACCCATTGAAAGATTGAGCATTTATCTCTTTATATGCATGCAAGAGATTGGTTTTAATAATCTTATTTCTACACATGTGCACCTTATGTCCATACTTGTGGTAGGCATAACATTTTCTAATAAATGAAGATATAATCTATTTTTTGTATTTATTAGCTTTATGACCAAATTTCTTGTATAAGAAACATTTACCCTTAAAAGGTGCAGAGTATCTATTCTATGTGGGAGTAGTTCTTCTTAAACCTTCCTTGCTCTAGATGGGAGTGAAATAATCTTGGTTTTCCTTGCATTTGTTGGATTCCATTTTTATTCCCTTTTTCTTGTCATCTTTATTTGTAGACCCCTGTCAAATCCTAGTGCTCATTTGTCATTTGGTGGTTTCTGCAAACTAAGCATATCATCAAGCTTGTTGCTCCCACTTTTAACTTTCAAATTCCTTTCTAACTATTTTTTTTGTTGCATCAAGATCTTTTCTTTGGATTGTTATTTCTTCCTCAAGCTTTATACAATCAATAGCCATGTTTTGTTGCTTCGCAATTTCAAGTTCTTTTCTAAGCCCAACAACCTCTTCCTTAAGTTTGAGGCATTTATTGGTCTTGATTTGTAGCTTCATTTCAAGAGTGTCTATAGCCTTTTTCTTTTCTCAACTTGTTTCATGAGACAAGTTACATTATCTTTAGCTTTCTTCCATTTTTTTTGAAAGTCGTTTGTTTCAGCAAGAGCACATTTTAAATCCCCTTCTAAATCAACTACAACTTCTATGTTCCAATCTTGTGTTTCTATAACATCCAGATCTTTCTCAAAATCAACCATTGTGTTCAAAACCCAGATAACCTCAATAGTTAAATTTTCTAACATAGGAACCTTTCTCTAATACTAATTGTTGAATATAATATATATATCAAACATCTGCAAACCTATAAAATATAGTTGAGACCTCCTGAAACACCTTATTCAAGCTAGTCCAACAATCACCAAATAATTATACAAGTTGCTCCTCTTTTTACTGTTGCTACATATCTATCTTATATACACACTACTCTAGTATTTATTGTTGCTACATGTCTATCTTATCTCCAATATCTACTATTGCTATGTATATTACACTTTCCATCTGACCTCCATAGAATGAAACAAGTTTGGTATCAATGACAACCAATTATTTTTTAGTGCAACATAACATATTATGAATATAGTCATAATATTCTTTTTAAACCTATCGATGTCTACTGTTGTGTTTCTTTGAAATTCCCCTAGTCCTTTTGCATTTCCCTTGTTTGAAACTATTTTCACTCTAAACCCTTATGAAATACCTCATTTAGCTCTCTCCCAACTTCCTTCAAACCTTCATCTCTTTAGAATCAATTTATGAATCTAATCATGTACAATTTCTTAATTTCATAAATGTTCAATTATAATAAAAATATAAACTTTGATTTATTTTTACCTATACAAATGTTATTAGTTCTTTCTAAAATCAATTCATAAACCTCGTTATGCGTGTTTTCAAGTGTCATATGTTGGTAGAGGTGTAGTGTACACCTTGCATGATAATAATGTTACTAGTGTGAAAATAATATTTACTAGTCGTACATCTAGAGATATGGAATCATGGGTTAGGTATTCTTGGGGACACATTGGGATAAATATTTCATATGGTGTCACATTGAGAAAGTATTTGTTATTAGAATCACTTAAGACAAAATCTTTATTTTTGGGCTAATTGTTTAGTGAGCTCATGCTTTATTCAATACCACTTAGTGATTTTGTGCTTCTTCCATAAAAATAGGCACGTGAATAATTGTTGAGGTTGACTTATAGAAACTCTAACTTGTTGGTTAGTGGTTGGATTGAGTATCTCTTTTAGGTTGCACATGTAATTATTGTAAGCATGTGTTGAGATGTGTGGCTACGTAGTTCTAATGTGCTGGTTCATATGGAAGAGTAAAATTGAATTGTTTGATGCTACCAATGCTTTGCATGGAAACTCTATCAGTATATTGTAGTTTTGTTTTTGAGATAATACATTGAGTTTGAGTGCTTTTGAAGATTGACTTTCCTCCTTGAAAGAGTTTCCTTACCTAGAACTAATGTTATCTTGTCATATGTTTATTATTCTTCTACATTATGGATTTTGAGTACTTGTTTTGCATTTGTTTTTCTTGTGCGGGTTATGTGGAATTAATATATTATTCTTGCAATATTTTTTCACATGCATAACCACTAATTACAATATAAATGTAAATATAGTATTTTCTTATTTCTTTAAATATAATTATAATAATTTATTTCAAATTAAAAATCAAATAGATTGAAATAATCTGTGAATTCACAAACGTATTAGCTATCTCACCAAGCAAAGAGATGTACATTAACTTTATTAAATTATACATTAAATTGGAATGCATAGTTTAATCTCAAATTATTCTACTGACATAGACAGACGATATACAAATATCCAAATAGAAGCAATATACAATATAACAAAAGTAATTGTGAGTCCTCTTTCATTTGCTACTGATCAAGCATCTTTTCACTTACTTATTGTTTTTCACCCTTTCTCCACTTCCTCCTCTAGGTTTTCATTTCATTTATTTACAGGTTCATTACAAACAATTCAATAAAATGGCCATGTCATCATAAAACAGGTCTATGACAGATACACCAACACTGTGTCTGAACAGTTATCTGCATTACATCCCATGCATTTTATGAAGCTGATGGTATGGTCTAGATTGTTCAATACTCAAAAACAAAGCTTTCAATGATTTTTCTTATTCTTATGCATTCGTTCATCTTGATAATAGATCAGAAAGTGTGATTCAAAATGTTGATGTAAAAACATTACACAATCAAATTTTGAAGCAACTATGCTCAACAAAGCTTTTTATAATCTGCAACAAGAACATTGTCCATTTATTATTAATGTCGATCTGATACGGAACACATTATCATGGTGCAATCCTATTTTTCAGATTGTTTCATTTAGCATCACCAATAATCTCCACAAGAACATTCTCCCTGTTTAAAATGATGGAAACGGTTTGCATCTCTCACAACAATTTCTCTTTAAAAATCCTAGAGATAACTTTTGTTGCAATGTGACAATCAGCACATACACGAAGATTCTTAACAACTCTAATACTTGTTCCAGGAGGTGTGTATAACAAACAAAATGCAATTGCCAACTTTTCACTGTGGTCCTCTTCTACATCATTAAGTAAATGTTTTGAATCTGAGAAATACCCTGCTGCCCTCATCTCCCAAGACAATTTCTCCAACTTTGCATAGATCTCCTGTGTCTGTGGATGTGATCTATCTCCTGCACAGACAGCATGCACCATTTTTTGGCCTTCAATCCAACTACATCCGGGTGTGATTAATTCCTCTATCTTTTATCAATCTCTTTACCATTCAAACCTCAGCCCATCTGCCCACTTCTGCATAGATGTTTGAGAGAAGAACATGAGTTGCGGCATTTTCAGAATCCAAATCAAAAAGCACCATCACTGTAAACAATCCTAAGCCTATATTCATATGTGATCTACAGGCACCAAGAAAACACATCCAGCCAATTGCCACAGGCTTAACTGGCATCTTAATGATAAAGTTTAGGGTGTCCTCAAGATAGCCAGCACGGGCAAGAACGTCAACCATGCACATATAATGATCAATTGTAGGAGTAATGCAATAAGGACTTCTCATTTGATTGAAATATTTACAGCCCTCATCCACTAAACCTGCATGGCTGCATGCAGATAGAATACAAGCAAAGGTTGTAGAATTTGGTTCTACACCTGCTAATTGCATTTGTTTGAAAGTTTCTAAAGCCTTTTCAATAAATCCATTCTGTCCATATCCTGTAATCATTACATTCCATAAGATGACATCTTTTTGAGACATTCCATCAAAGAGTTTGCGTGCCTTGTCTATGCATCCACATTTTGCATACATTAGAAATATCTAATCATGAATAAGACAAAATCTACATTAACTTTATTAAATTATACATTGAATTGCAATGTATAGTTTAATCTCAAATGGTTCCACTGACATAGACAAAACATATACAAATATGCAAATAAAAGCAATATACAATATAACAAGGGTAATTGTGGGTCCTCTTTCATTTGCTACTGATCAAGCATCTTTTCATTTACTTAAAGTATTCTTTACCTTTCGTTTTTCACCCTTTCTCCACTTCCTCCTCTAAGTTTTCATTTCATTTATTTACAGGTTCGTTACAAACAATTCAATAAAATGGCCATGTTATCATAAAACAGATCTTTCACAGATACACCAACACCGTGTATGAACAGTTATCTGCATTGCATCCCATGCATCTAATTGTATGAAGCTGATGGTATGGTCTAGATTGTCCAATACTCAAAAACAAAGCTTTTAATGATTTTTCTTATCCTTATGCACTCTTTCATCCTGATAATGAATCATGAAATATGATTCAAAATGTTGATGTAAAAACTTTAACACAATCAAATTCAGAAACAATTATAGTCAACAAAGCTTCTTATAATCTGCAACTAAAACATTGTCTGTTTATTATTAATGTAGATCGGACATGGAACACATTATTATGGTGCAATTCTATTTTTCAGATTGTTTCATTTAGCATCACCAATAATCTCCACAAGAACATTCTCCCTGTTTAAAATGATGGAAACGGTTTGCATCTCTCACAACAATTTCTCTTTCAACAATCCTAGAGATAAATTTTGTTGCAGTGTGGCAATCAGCACATACCCGAAGATTCTTAACAACTCTAATACTTGTTCCAGGAGGTGTGTTTAACAAACCAAATGCAATTGCCAACTTTTCACTGTGGTGGCATAGAAATAATTCTTTTTCCTCGTCTTCTACATCATTAAGTAAATGTCTTGAATCTGAAAAAAACCCTGCCGCCCTCATCTCCCAAGACAATTTGTCCAACTTTGCATAGATCTCCTGTGTCTGTGGATGTGATCTATCTCCTGCACAGAAAGCATGTACCATTTTTTGGCCTTCAATCCAACTACATCCAGGTGTCTTTTGAATTCCGCTATCTTTCATCAATCTCCTTACCATTCGAACCTCAGCCCATCTGCCCTCTTCTGCATAGATGTTTGAGAGAAGAACATAAGTTGCAGCATTTCGAGGATCCATATCAAAAAGCAGCATTGCTGTAAACACTCCTAAGCCTATATTCATATGTGATCTACAGGCACCAAGAAAACACATCCAGACAATTGCCACAGGCTTAACTGGCATCTTAATGATAAAGTTTAGGGTGTCCTCAAGATAGCCAGCACGGGCAAGAATGTCAACCATGCATATATAATGATCAATTGTAGGAGCAATGCAATAAGGGTTACTCATTTGATTGAAGTACTTACAGCCCTCATCCACTAAACCTGCATGACTGCATGCAGATAGACTACAAGCAAAGGTTGTAGAATTTGGTTCTACACCTGCTAATTGCATTTGCTTGAAAGTTTCCAAAGCCTTTTCAACAAATCCATTCTGTGCATATCCTGTAATCATTACAGTCCATGAGATAACATCTTTTTGAGGCATTACATCAAAGAGTTCACGTGCCTTGTCCATGCTTCCACATTTTGCATACATGTCTACCAGGGCAGTTGCAACTGTGTCATCTGACAAAATTTCTCTATCCTTTATGCTTTGATGGATGTCCATACCTTGTTCCAAAGCTCCCATTTTGGCACAGGCAGGGAGGATACTGGCAAAGGTTGTGGAGTCTGGCTTCACACCTGCCGATTGCATTTGCTTGAAAGTTTCTAAAGCCTTTTCAACAAATCCATTTTGTGCATAGCCTGCGATCATCGCAGTCCACGAAAATACATCTCTTTTGGGAATTCTGTCAAACAGTTCACGTGCCTTGTCTAGGCTTCCACATTTTCCATACATGTCTACCAGGGCAGTTGCAACTGCAGAACCTGACAAAATTTCTTCGTCCTTTATGCTTTTATGGATGTCCATACCCTGTTCCAAATCTCCCATTTTCGCACAGGCAGCAAGCACGCTTGCTAATGTTGTGGAGTTTGGCTTTACACCTGCCAATTGCATTTGCTTGAAAATTTCTAAAGCCTTTTCAACAAATCCATTTTGTACATATCCTGCAATCATGGCATTCCACGAGACCACATTTCTTTGAGGCATTTTGTCAAACAGTTCACGTGCCTTATCTATCCTTGCACATTTTGCATACATGTCTACAAGAGCAGTTGCAACTACAACATCTGACAGAATTCCTCTATCATTTATGCTTTGATGGATATTCATACCCTCGTCCAATGCTTTCATTTTGGCACACGCAGGGAGGATGCTAGCAAACGTTGCAGAGTCTGGCTTTACACCTAACAATTGCATATGCTTGAAAGTTTCTAAAGCCTTTTCAACCAATCCATTTTGTGCATAACCAGCAATCATCGCAGTCCAAGTAAACCCATCTTTTTGCGGCATTCTGTCAAACAGTTCACGCGCCTTGTCTATGCTTCCACATTTTGCATACATGTCTACCAGGGCAGTTGCAACTACATCATCTAACAAGATTCCTACATCCTTTATGCCTTTATGTATGTTCATCCCCTGTTCGAAAGCTCCCATTTGGGTACAAGCCGGGAACACGGTGGCAAATGTAAATCGATCGGGTTGGAAACCTATTTGTTGCATATGGTGAAACAGTGTGACGGCCTCGTCGGGGAACCCACGTCCTCTGTACGCTGCAATAATCGTATTCCATGAGATAATGTCTCGTAATTTCATATGGTCGAACACTTTGCGGGCATCCGTCAAATTTCCGCACTTAACATACATGTGAATAAGCTTATTATGAAAAATTGTGCTCGTAGCAAATGCAAATCGCCTGTGAGCGAGAAATGTGTGTACTTTTTTCCCTTGTGAAAGCGCGTTCTTGAGGAAACAGGTCTGTGATAGTTGAAGATATGTAGAGAAGTTTTCAGGGGTTTTGTGTGTAGCAAGAAGAATGTCCAGCACCTCCTTAACCATAATGCTGGGAGATTGAGAAGAGAACTGGATGGCAATGGCATTTTCTGTTTGTGGTTGAAGCCTTGAAAATGTGCAGCGTTACTCAGTATTTTTCTTCCATAATGACATTATCAATGGATAGCATGAGAACATTTTCATTGACAGATATTAAATTTCCCTTCGAAATCAAGTTTCAAAGTGAATGAAAACCTTCGAAGGGAATCTGTCGAGGAGTGCCAGCATTTTATAGCTAAACAAGCATTAACAGTTGAAAACACCCAGCATACATACGCAGACAAGGATGATGACGTTTTCCGTATTCTCAAAAATCTACAGTCCTCTTAGAAATAGAAGGAATGATTCATATACTCATCATGGAAGGTGAAGAAACCTCTTTCTCTATGCAGATGAACCGAGCTTACCAAGAAAATAAAAAACAGAAGCTCTCCATAATGAAGCAGAGATTTCTACTATCTCAAGAGATTATAAGTTACTAACTGTTTTCAGCAGGTTAGCTCGGGAGTCTGGAGTTCAGCTTTACTTAGGTTGAGTCAAACAATGTGGAGCTTAGCTCTATACAGGTCAAGCTTCCCTATAACTGTTTGTTTGGGGTTAGGGACTAGGCTTAATAAGTTCTCTTCTTCTTAGAAAGGAAAGGTTTCATATGTTTTTGGGTTTATATATGATGATAGTAATATGGGACTATCTCATATTCTTTGGAGGAGGCATCTAATTGTGCTACAAATGAGGCGTACATACCCTAACCCCAGTGAGATTTGAACTTGTAAGAAAACTTGTGGATGAACCTAAACTCCTTATCTAACTACACCATCCATTGGTATGTCAGAGGCAGATATTCAATAAGTAATTAAAGGACTAATTATTTAAATTAGGAAGAAACTTAAAAACTAATTATGAATGCAAATATGAAAGCATGAATTAGTCTCCACAACAAGGCCTGGTTAGGTACCAATGTACAAACCAAGGCAACTCTCACATATGAAGAACGTGAGAAAAAAACTAGTCAGAGAAAACTCCTCTTCAAAAGAGAGAAAAAGAGGTCATGTGACTAAGTATGAAGGACTCTAAATATCCCCCCAAAGTACTAAATCAATCGCATAAGTAAAAATCCAATGGTCAAGGTAGAATCAACTCCATGAAAGGAAATGGAAGGAATAGTCTCGTGATGTATGTCGTGGAAGAGTGTCCAAATGTACACATTTGAATCATGATATGCTAAATAAATTGAAGCAAATCCAGACAACTGTAAAGGTAAGTGATAATCAACCTCTCAAGGTGTTGAAAATGGGATGATAAGAATGCACAATTTTCAATCAAAGAGGAATGAAATATCCTTGATCATGTCTCCAATGTTTGTAGTGTATGATGTATCTGTTAGAATAGCAATGTCCTAATCAACAGAGGGGGGGGGGGGGGGTTGGGTGAATCAGTTGATGTCAATAAAGAATACTTTTCTTTTAACTTCAAACTTATTGTTGAAAACAAAATACTAAACTGAAAATTAAATGCAGCAAAAACACACATACACATGAACACCAAGATTTTTTCAAGGAAAACCATGTTAAGGGAAAAACTATTCTGGGGATGGTACCTACAAATATCTGCACTACGAGTATAATAACATTGTTAAGAGTTCTGACCCTGTTAGGAGCCGAGTATTGCAATAGGCAAGTCCTAGCAAAAGGACAGACCCTGTTAGGAGTCTTTTACAATGTGATCCCTGTTAAGGAATCGACCCTGATAAGAGTCGAGCCCTGCTAGAGGCAATAACCCTGTTAGGGGTGTACAATAGATCAACCTGATCATGACATTTGAGAGTTAAAGCCACCCTCAGGTTCTTCAAACCTCACAACTTCAAGGTAAGATAATTCTGATCTGAAACTGCTTCCAGCACTCAACCATTGCCAAGCAAGCTTCACCTTGTGCCTAAATGCACAACTACTGCTCTCCAAAAAGCAACCAATGCAGCCTCAAGCTCGCATTTACCTCTGCAATTCATATATGTAGTTTTTATAAATACTTTCTTTTTATATTTTTCAAGGATCTCAATCCTTATATACAAGTTATAATAATTAAATCTGGGTCGGCCTATATATGATAAATCTTATTTACAAAATACAAATAGACCCATGCTAAGATGCACACGACACCTCTTACAATGTTACAACATAACAATTACATCAATTAATCATCCAGACCCGTAAATCAAGCTCGCTCATCAAATTACTTGAAATGGGTTCCAAGTCATCCTCCAAATAGGTCTTCGCTAATATATAGTATGCCATAGCTTACATCATTTGTATGATTAGAACTCCATACGATCGTAATAAGCTCTCTAGCCAGTGTCCAACACGAACCTATGTTCACTCATCATGACTTAAACAACCATGAATGCTATCCACAAAGTTCTGCAATCAACTTTTGTGAAAATCACAATTTTTGTCTCCTAAAAAATAGTCATCAGTAAATCAACCATAACTATGTCATATCAATTCATAAGCATGTGCGATCATAGCCAGTGACCCAAGATATCATGTAGATTCTCCATCTAAGTTCGCACATGCTAATTTGTTGTAGTGTGTCTGTACAATTCTCTACAACCTATCTGCAAGCTTTTCTAAATAACCAGCAAGTAACATATGTTGACATTAATGAAAAACACTCAGTGCCAGCATCCAAATAGTTTTCCAACAATCTCCCAAACATATTGGAATGCAACAATTCTAATCTAACTTCCATCAATCTCCCCCTTTGGAATTGATGGCAACATATGAGAAAAACTATCAACACAAAGGTCCAAGGTGCATACTTTGCCTACTTCATGTGTTTTGCCTACTTAATACAACCTTCTCAATATCCTCTTTAAAATCTCTCAATATTTATGTATTGTAGCTCCCCCTAGGAGCAATATTTCTCATTCAGCTTGATATCAATTGTTGTCTTCTTTTCAACTACAAGAGGGTTACTGACTCCCCCTTTCATGTACTTCCCCTGTCAAGCTAGAGGGTTGTTACATCTCTCCCCCAGATAAACTGAAGGGTTTTTCTCACAGTACATCTCTCCCCTTTTGACATTAATGGCAAGGGGTGCCATAGTGTCTCCTAAAAGTGGTGCAATAGGTGTCAAACCACCTAGATGTCTTCTATGTGCTCAAACAGTTACTCCCCCATAGGAGTAAATCATTGTATTCAATCCTGAAAATAATGCTCTGAATACATGAGGATTGATGCATCTCTGCATTTCCTTTAGTTTTCATCAGGAGGGTCTCTGACCCCAAGTCTACCTCTAAGATACTCAAAGGTCTCTTTATTTAGTGGCTTGGTGAAGATGTCTTCAATCTACTCCTTAGTATTCACATACTCTAACTTCACTTCTTTCTCTACTACCTTATCTCTCAAGAAATGATACTTTATTGCTATATGTTTTGTCTTGGAATGCATAACAAGATTCTTTGACATATTTAACGTGCTAGTAATGTCACAATAGATAGTAACTGAATCATCAAGACATACTCCAATGTCCTTCAACATTTTCTTCATCCATATGATATGTGTACAATTGATTGATGTTGCAACATGCAAAGATTCTGGTGTAGACTAAGCGATACAGTCATGCTTCTTGCTAAGCCAAGAAATCAACATTTTACCAAGGAAGAATGCTCTTCCACTTGTACTCTTTCTATCATCTACTTTCCATGCCCAATCAACATGAGTGAAAGGATGAAATGTAAAGTCCTTTGATCAATCATACCATAGACCAAACTCAATTGTACCCTTCAAATATCTTAATATCCTTTTCACTTCCATAAAGTGAGACTCTTTAGGATCTGCTTGAAATCTTGCAACAATTCCAATTGCATTAGCAATATCAGATCTAGTATGTGTTAGATACTGAAGACCTCCAATCATTGATCTATACTTTGTCTTTGGTACATTCTTTGATTCATACTCTAAAGATAACTTAGTCCCAGTTACCATAGGAGTTCCAACAGGTTTATTGTCATTCATGCCAAACTTTTTCAACAGTTCTTTAAGATATTTGGTCTGAGATATGAATATCCCTTTCTTAATTTGACTGATCTGCAATCCAAGGAAGAATTTCAGCTCTCCAATCATAGACATGTAAAATTTACTTTTCATCTCATCTGCAAACTTATTACTCATTTCATCATTTCCTCTAAAGATAATATCATCAACAATCAAGATACCTTCTTCATTGATCCTTAAGTACAAATTGTTGTCAACATTACCTTTCTTGAATCCTAAATGAATTAGATAGTTATCCAATCTTTCATACTAATCTCTTGGTGCTTGTTTCAAACCATACAAAGTCTTCTTCAATCTGCAAACTAGATCTTTATTTCCTGATAAAGGAAATCCATCAAGTTGCTCAATGTATACTTCCTCTTCCAAGTCTCCATTAAAAAAAGTTGATTTCACATTCATCTGATATACTTTGAAATTATTATAAGCAGCATAAGCTAAGAATAACCTTACTTTCTCAATCCTAGTAACAAGTGAAAAGGTTTCTTCAAAATCAATTCCTTCTTGCGAATAGCCTTTATACACCAATTTGCCTTTGTTTCTAACAACTCCTTCTTTCATCTTGTTTCTAAATAACCACTTAATACCAATCACATTTTTGTCTTTAGGCCTTGGAACCAACTCCCATGTGTTGTTCTTCTAAATTTGCTCTAGTTTTTCCTTCATAGCTTTGATCCATGATTCATCTCTGCATGCCTCATCTGTGGACTGTGGTTCTACTTGCAAGATCAAACAAATGGCATTTATAGTTTGTGACCTCGCATCTTTGTTCTATGATCATGTTCTAGTTCCCTTACTATTGTCACCAATGATCTGATCCTTAGGATGATTTTGTTGAACATATTTGGGTGTGGTCTTCTCCTTCAACTCCACACTTATGCCATTGTCAATCATCAAAATGTCCTAATATGCTTCATTTTCATCATCATTCTTTGTTGTCTGCACATTATCCTAATTTGTATTCACATTTTCAAATATAATCTCATAGGGGTTAAAGTCACAATACCTTTCTCTAACCTAAAACCTTTCATCAACTCTCACATTAGCACTTTCAATCAGCTTTCTAGTTCTCAGATTGTAACATCTATAAGATTTGCTTCTAGTAGAATAGCCAAGGAATATACCTTCATCACTTCTAGCATCAAATTTTCCTATACATTCATCTCTCTTAATGTAGCATTTACCTCCAAATATTCAAAAATAACTAGCATTAGGTGTCTTATCATACCATAGCTCAAATGGTGTCTTGCATGTACCTTATTTGATTTGTACTCTATTCATTGTGTATACTATTGTATTGACTACTTCTCTCCAATGCATATGTGGAACTTTCCTTCTATCAACATGGTTCTTGTTGTATCAAGAACTATTTTGTTTCTTCTTTCAGCAACTCCATTTTGTTGTGGTGTCCTAGGTGCAAAAGTATGTCTCATAATACCATGCTTTTCACAAAAGGCATTTAATTCATGTGAAATCAACTCTCCACCTTTGTCAAATCTTAAACATTTTATCTTCAAGCTTATCTCATTCTCAACTTTTTCCTTATAAAATTCGAAAGTCTCAAATGCTTCTGATTTTTCTCTAAGAAATCCAACCCACATCATTCTAGAGTATTCATCAGTGAATATGATAAAGTTCTTGTCTCCAAAATATGACCTGGTCTAAGTAGGTCCACAAAGATCTATATGAATCAACTCTAGCTTTTTGCTTGTTGAATATCCTTTTTTTGCAAAACTACTTCTTGTCTATTTTCCCAAAACACATTCTCTACATGTAGTGTTAGCAGGTTTCACAATCTTAGGTAGATCTTTGATAGCATTATTGTTAGATGCCTTTACCATGTTATCAAAATTGATATGAAAAAACCTTTTATGCCATAACCAACTGTCATCAATCTTTGCAACAAAATAACTGACCTCAGTAGTGTTCAACTGAAATATATTACCTTTGGTCTTAGTACCAGATGCGATCAACTCTCCATTAGATCCTCTAATAGAGAAATGACCATCCTTGAATTCTAAATGATAACCCTTATCCACAAGTTGTCCAACACTCAACAATTTATTCTTTAAACCATCTACAAACAATACATCATTAGTGTCAATCTTTCCATCCAAAGTAATTGATCATTTGCCAACAATCATCCTAAGAGCATTATCACCAAACCTTACAACTCCATCATCAAACTTCTTCAGCTAACTAAATCTATATTTGTCACTGGTCATATGGTGTGAACATCCACTATCAATTATCCAATTGGTTTTCCTATCAACATGAGAAACTAAAGCTTTTTCTTCATGGATAGGATCCTCTTCTTTGATAGCAATAAAACCCAAAACATCATTGAATTCATCATCTAAATCATCAGATCCATCACTAGCATAGCAACATTCCTTATCATTCTTGTACTTTCCATATTTAAGCTTATGATTAGGTACTCTATTTGGACATCTAGATGCAAAATGACCAACCTTATTGTGGTTAAAACATTTTAAAGGTAATTTCCCTTCAAACTTACCTTTACCTTTCCTTTCTCTCCTAGTGATCTAGGCCATGATTTTCTCATCCACTTGGTTGTCTAGCCTTCGAATCTCTTCTCATTCTTCAGCATATTCTCTAAGATCTTCATTTTGCTTATTTGTTCTACTAGATCCAGCACCAACGGATCCAGTTCTCTGAATAGTAGCCTTAAATGTTGTCTCCACCTTAGGTATAGGGACAACTTTAAAGAAAAAAAACCCTCCCAAAAAGTATGAAATTGTGGCGAATCACATGTGTTTTGGAGGGAAAAATTTTAATAGTGATGGCGAATTATGTGTCAAAATATGGATATTTGGTGGCGAATGTTTTAATAGTGTATACCATTTTTATAAAAAAAATGACGACTACAATTTTTTTTAGGAAAATTATTAATATTGATGGCGAATTATGTTTCAAAATATGGATATTTGGTGGCGGATTCTATAATAACGGATACCATTTTTATAAAAATATGGTGAAACTATTTTCCAAATATTTGAATTAATTTATTTGTCATAGCAAATATTTTTCAAAAATTTATAGTTGGTATGGAAATTGAATAATTGGAAATAATTATTACATTTAACATTCCAGGCAATTTAAGTTTTTAGTTCGGTCCTAAGTTTTCATTCTTGAAGAATGACACATGTGACGATTTCAAGAGAGTTTTCAGTAAAGGAGTTATCTCACCACATTCCATCTGAAATGCACCTTCCACCGTTCATCTCTCTTAATCCAATGGTTCTAATTTGATGTTGAAGTTGCACTTGTCGGTGCAACGGGTCCCATCACTATGACATCACAGACTAACACGTCCGTTCGATTAGAACATATTAATGGCCAAAGCTGAATTTCAAGCCTATTGTTGGTCTTCATAATCTTTACAAAAAACTCTTGGTGGAATCATGACATGTGGTATGATTGATCGTACCAATAAGCCCACGATGAATCATACCACATGTCATGATTCCACCGAGAGTTTGTCATAAAGATTTTGAAGACCAACAATAGGCCCAAAATTCACCTTTGGTCGTTGATATGTTCTAATCCAATGGACGTGTGAGTTACTGAGTCTGTGACCTCAATTTCTGACACCAAAAAGTAGAATTCTACTGGAAATCTTTGATAATATTAGATATAAATATTAATTAATGGCTTCTTAGATGACACCTTTCAATTTTCAATGACAAATATGTGTGAAATCATAATGACTTCGATAGAATAATGCCTTAAAGTTAAGGCTTAAATGAAAACATCATGTCATCTAAGGACATTGTTTTATGATCGTTCAATGATCTTACATCAATGGTAAAGGTTCATTTCCTACTGTCATTTCACAGCTAATGTACTTTGCTTATTGTTTCTGTAGAGTGGGCATAGGTTTCAAGTTTTTTTTATAATAAATAATTGTTATATCCACCTGCTTGATGCGATCCTTTCAGCCTTTTCTATTCCCAAGATAGAAAATGTCTTATCGTAAGTGTTATTTCCAATTTCACCCACTGTTGCATTAAATATGAAAGATCTGAAAATTTTTGAAGGACGGTTACCATTTAACTTATGAATTAATTAGATCTTTAGGGCAGAGAAAGAATTTCAATGAGGATTCAGGGCTTATAAATAGATGATCTACGCTTGTTAATTTATGATTGTGAAAGCAGATTTGTGAAAATAGTTTGTGAGTGCTAGGTTCTCTTTGATTTTTGTCAACTTTCAATTTTCAATGGACACTCCAATTCATTTAAGATGCACTGCCTTGGAGGATCAGAAGGCCTTTTTAGGCCTGGTCACAAACCCAATCCTGGCATCTGTTGCTATGGAGTTGGGAGCCTTCACCAAGGAGGCTATAAGGATGGTGCTAGGATGTGAATTTCTAGAGAATGAAAATAGGTATAGAGTTAACACTGATATTTCATCTCGGTTCTTGGCATCTCTGTTGGACCTGGGGGGAAAATCTGGATATTAGCATGCTTTTGAGGAAAGTTTTCAGAGAAGAGTACCTTGGCAATGATGTAAATGTTGTCTTATTTACAGAAATTGGGTTTGGAATTCCTTGGGCAAATGATTTGCCTAGGATTCTACAACCAGGAGTAAATGTGCCCAGGCAACCATTTCTACTAAACCTTGATGATGAGAAACTCACGCATCATCAGAAGTGGGCACAAACTGGGAGATATTTCCTCTGGAAGTGGCACCTACTGGACGAAACCAAGGACTATCGATGGCTAGAAGAATTCTCCGAGATTATGCTCTCTTCAAAGTTCCACATAGAAGGAAGGGAGCCTTAGTTGAATAGTCCCTGACTCTACCTAGTCTCTACTGTGTCTCCCTCTGGTGGTAGTAGCTTACCAAGGTTTTTGCAATGATGTAAATTGTAATCACATATGTTTAGAAAAAACTATGAAAATATTTTAAGAAATTCGAAGTGCTTTTCTTTTTTGTTTTGATTATAAGAATCGTTAATAGAGATGGCCTATGGGCATCATTGACTTGAATTGTAATTAAATTTTGCGTAATATAATATAAAAAATTTGCATTGCACTTTTGTTTCATGTAATAATTAAATGTTTCGAAACTTAATCAGTTAATGGTGACTGGTTCAAATTTCATGGATAAGGTATTCTCGAATGCATGAATTCTAAGTGACTATAGTTAACGATTATATTCATTAGTGTGTATTAAATTAGTAATATTTTAAAATCATGACGATCATTGGATTACGAGAGATGAACGGTTGAAGTTGTATTTTAGAAGTACTATGGGTTTCAAAAACCTTTTTTGCAAACTCACTCTGGAAATGTGATACGTGTAATTGATCAAAAATATTACGTGACATTATATCATGTCAAGATAAAACATTAAAAGGATTCTAGAATTTTGGTTAAAATGTTACATTTAATGAAAGGTTTTTAATATTTCCTTTTTAAAAACCTATCGACTCGTAGCAGCAGAGCTAAAAAAAATTGTTGAATCGTCGCCGAAGATTTTGAGACTGTAATTTGTGAGAGCCTCAACCATTCTAACTTCTATCTATCGAGATTTCAAAATTTCATTTTCGGTAAGATATCTAGCCTCATGGCTTCCTGATTTTGTAATGTAAAAAATTTAGTTTAATTTGATTTTGAAATTTTAATTCTTGCATGTACAATTAGGGTTTTCTTAAATTGGGGTTTTCTTAATTAGTTAGTTATTATCTGTGATTTTTTTAGTAAATATCTGTGATTCTATGTTTTTTCATTCTTCCAAAGAACAATGGGGAAAGTGAAAACTCAAGGCCAAGGGCAAGCAGGTAGGAAAACTTTAATAGATTAGAGAAAACTAGTAGAAATCCCTAGTTTCACTTATGAGTATCCCGATGTTTATGATCCTTCTATCGACAGTGAAAGGAGAGTTATAGCAATTAGACATTCATTGTGCAGTAAGGCAACTAGGCCAAAGAGGTCTGAATTTATAAAATTTAATCCAGCGATAGGTGCAAAAATAAATAAAGTTACTTCGTGGGATGTTGGTTTGGGTCGCATGCTATTACCCAAAGTTTTCCCTTGCCCAGAAATTGTCTTGATTTGTGCGAAAAATTATGATGAAGAAAGAAAAGCAATTGTGAATAAAAAAAATCAGGAAGAAATTTTATTAATAACCCAGGAAGAATTTCTCAGTTTGCTAGACCTAGGGTTTGATCGACAAAACTATAATGTCCATATTGACCTAGGATTACTAGCAAAGCAATATGAGGCACTCACACCAAATCCAAAACATTCATTTGTAAAGGATCTAATAGTTGTAGAGGCAAAGGCTTCATTGGGTGAGAACCATAAGCCTCCTTATGATTTTAACATTTTTGTGCCATGGGTTCAGGATACTATATCTGTATGCACCCTAAAATGGTCGCCTAGACTTTGGGCTCCATTTATTCAATTTATCAATCCTGAATCAATTTTATCAATAATCAATATTTTCAACAATATCAATCTCTTGATCAAGTCTTAATTTCGATCATATATTGGATTTTTATCCTATGGGCTAACCATTTATCCTAAGTCTTTATTTATTTAAAAAGAATATTTCCTCCCCTTTTAATAAATAAAAAGCCCCACTTTTCCTCTTATCCTAAGTTGCACAAATAAAGCATTATTCCTATTTTACAAAAAGGAAAAAAGCACTTTTTGTCTCACATGAGGCTCAAAAGTAAACACTTCACTCTCATTGGAAGATACTTGTGCACATGGATTGCTCCTCTTTCAAGCTCCACCGCCGATTAAGACTTTTTGCCTCTTAATCTCAATGGTCCATTTCTTGGCATTTCTTATAAAAGGAGAGCTCTCTCCTTCATTTGGATACACTTGTTTTATGCTAATGTTATGCTGTAGGTTTTAGTTGCATTTGGAGTTTGAAGACATTGAAGACTTGTTGCATTTCATTGTAGTTGCATATTTCCTTTCTTAGTTGCATTGATAATGACATTATTAGTGTAGATTTCCTTTTATGCAATAGAATAACTCACATAGTCTAAATAGGAAGGCTTGGTAATACTTGTACTTTCCTTTCATAGCTTAGATTTCATCCTCATTTTAGTTGCATTGCATTGCATTTCATAGTGATTCTTGGAGATATTGTCATTGTTGCCCTTGTCTTCATTGTGAATCTCTCATTGTGTGGTTGATTAGCAAGGTCACAAGTTTGTAGCTCTAGCTAAGAGCAATATTCAACCTTGCAACTCCATGCATAGAGAGCTATGAGCCACTTTGTGAGGCCTCATTCTTAAGCAACCTTACATGTAATGGTTCATAGAAGTGCACCATTTTAGTGTGTACATTTCTGGCGCCCACCGTGGGGTAGAGTAGATTAGCTTTATCCCTTTAATTCTGTATTTTTTGTCAAAATTTTCATCAATTTTCGGCTTGGTTTTCAGTCTCTGGTTTTCTGTCTCAAAGTATCGCACTATACTTCTCATAAATATTGCATGATATACCTTTGTATAGCAGTGCGACACTTCACGCGAAAGAAGAATCGCCCACCAGTACTGAGAAATATCACCTGTTATCAGGTGAAGTATCGTCCACCCATAGTGAGAAGTATCGCCCAGACTGAGAAATATTGCGCGACTGTAAGAAACTATGTCGCGCGATACTGGTGAAGTCTGAGAATTATCGCCTGGTCTGACAGAGACTTGCATTTCCAGTTTTCTCATCCGAACTTGATCATTTTAGTTTGCTATTTTGTTTTGCTGTGTTTAGATGGGTCTAACCTGCATCTTTTAGCTTAAATCTATCAGTTTGTTGCATATTTACATTTGGATTTGGATTTTGCTAACCTTGTGGGTCTAACAAGTTGTGTTTATAGGTGCTCATCATTACTTGAAAATTTCTAAAAATGCATGTCAAAGAGGGCTACTAACAGTTTTTGCAGGGCTGCCCAAGCATAAAAACCAAAAAAAAAAAATTTTGCTTGTTTGTTTGCTTTCCTTTCAAGTGTGGCATTCACTAATTGTAGTAGGAATCTTAATACCTTGTGAAAGGGATCTTGAGGTGGTAGGAGAAGTATGCTCTTCACCTTTAGGTGAACTAGAAAATCTTGACCCATCTTAAGATTTTGGAAGCAAGGGAGTAATTGAACCTCTTTGCTTGGTGTGTTTGGGAGAGATTTTTGAGATAGGGGAGTATGCTCTTCACCCTTGTGGTGAACCAAAAACCTTGAACCTCAAGAGTTGATCTATTGTTTGTTTAGTTTAGGATCTTTTAGCGGGCCTGCTCTTGAGCAATCAAGAGGAACGACTCAAGTGGGGACAACCTTGTCATCATTTTCCTTGGTGGCAAGTGATTCCAACTCACTATAATCTCAAGGCTATCAAGGACACCAAAAACTTTGGTAGACATAACACTTGTCTTCGTTTGATGTGAGTAGCTCATGGGATTGCGACCATGAGGAAAACATTGAACAAGAATGCTTAAGGTACTCTTGAGGCCGCAAGGTCCTAGTCCTTTATGAGGAGCAAGAGGGGTGTTGTGAACGGAAATCTTTATTAAGAACCATTAGATAGAAGCCACCTTATTTTAGCCGCTTATCTTCTTAGTGAAAGGATTGATCCAAGTGGTTTACCCAGATCACCTTAAGATAGTCACCATATGTGTCCCTTTGGTTGTGTTATTTGACATTTTCATGACAAAGCGAACATCTCTTGTGGGTAACCACTTGGTGTGAGGCGAGGGGGCATCAAGTTGTGGGCTAAGTTGGTAAGTATTGAGCCTTGACTTTTTAGGATAGATTTTCTTGAAGTGTCTTCGATTGTGTGATACCAGTGCAAACATTCTTACATACAAACAATCGGTAGCATTCATAGGGTGTTGTTTCAATTCTAATATCATAAGTGTTTGTCTTGGCAAGGTTTCTTTTGCCCTTGTTTCAAGTGTTTGAGACCATGTTTTGATCCCTTACTATTTGCAAACCTACTAAAATTCTGCTGATATTGTGACTAAAATAAAAAACATCAATCCTCAAACTGGAAATTTTGGCCAAACAGACCCAAAAATGCAAATTTTACACAATTCTGGTCAAGAGTTAAACAAATCTGCAACAGTATCGCACACTGTAAAGTGAAGTATCGCGCGATACTTCGCGCTTGCTAGAAATATCGCCTGCTTTGAAGAGAAATATCGCGTGATAGTTCGCCCCTGACGGACTATCACCCGACCCGCCTGGAGTATATCGCCCGCCAGTGTTGAGGTATATCACCTGGCTTTGGGCGAAGTATCACGCAGTTATAGGTTTATCACCCCAGTAGCCTGGAGTATATCACCTGGTTTATTTCTGTCGTGCTTAAATTTTGGTCAGTTTCAGTTGTTGTTAATCAGGCTAGGTCTTAGAGTAGGCTTCTTGCCTCGACGTTTGAGACCTGTCTTGACTCTAAATTTCTAGTTTTATTCCTCCAAGATAGCATCATTTGATTTACGAAATCACTTTGAAATAATTGCCAAGTTAGAAGGTCATTCTTGGTGCCAAGGTTCATCTCTAAGATTGTTAGCTACATTCTTGGAAAATTTTAGTACTCTTATTGTCCAAACAATTTTCATCTCAATTTCAATTATCTTTTGGCCTAGTCCAACCTCCTAATTCAAAAGTGCAAGGGTAGTCACCCTTTGATTTGAAGCACCTCTTTGACAGTGTTGGTAAAGCCCTTTTTTTTATCTTTTCATTTCTCTTTGGACAATAAAGGACTTTGATTATCCTAGTTTGGCGTTGACACTTTGAGAGATCACCTTCTCATTGAGAGTATCTTTCTTTCATGTCAGTTACGACAAGGTACCAAGTCAATCAAGGGAAGTGACCCCTCGTTGCCTTTAGCCAGTTACCACCCGTCAAGACTCGTCGACAACCTAAGGGAAAAGGACCCTTTTTTGATCAATCTCCTAAGAGTGAATCTGAGGTCTATTTTAATCTGGGAGCTAATCCTAGTGAAGTGAGCACCTCTTTCATACCACTTTCATCAAGCATGGACATGAGTTACACTTTTACCCGACAATAAAGAGAAGCCATGAATCAAACTCTCGAGGATATCTTCCAATGACATAGAAGGGAGTATGGTGGTTCTTCTCATGCTAGTCCACCCGGGTCACCTCCCAACAACGCGAGGTATTTTGATGCTCACCAATGAGTTGAGAGACATCATAAGCAAGCTCACTCAGATTCAGGGTCACAACATGAAGACCAGAACAACGAATCTAGTGATCACCACATAAACGCAGCTAATGCTATAAGGCATTCGAGACAATCCTCTCCACTTAAAGACACCTCTCGATATGCAAATACAAGATTAAGAAGCATTGAGAGAGAGAAACAAGCCTATTTAGATGAACAGATTGCTAAAAAAGAAAAATTCAAACAACTAGAGGAAGAGGAACGTGCATTGTTGGATATACAGAAAAGAGTCACCCAAGAAGAAGAAGATAGACTCTATGCACAACAACTCCAAAGCTGATTTAACGGGAGGGGAGCCAATAGTGGGACCAACTCACCCCCATCTACCCCTTCCCCTAGCCCTAGAAGAAGATCAAGGATGCCCTCATGATCCTCGAGTCCTAGAGGAAGAAGGGCTTCAAGATATGACCATCATAGGAGACAGTCGTCTCATAGACATTCAAAGCAACCCTCCCAATGAGCACATCATGGCTCACAACATGGAGGAAGTTATGCTAAAATTGATCATATAGATTTCATGACTATGCAACAAGAGCCATCCTTTCAAGCGTATGTGGAGCAATATGTGGAATAAAACAAAGACCAATTCTTGGAAAGTCTTATTAACAAAGGCGCTAAAGTTCCATATAATTTTGATGTTCACCAAAAGATCAAGAAACAGAACCCTTCAATTGATGAGGTGATCTTACAAATGCAAAAGGATATAGACAGGATGAAGGCTCCCAAGAGCACGTTTCATTTGGACTCCATATGTCCTAACCCCATTGACAAAAGTGTGGTGATGGTAGAATTCCCTAAGAAAGTTGAGTTCCCAACATATGACAAATATGATGGCACTGGTGACCCTCATGACCATGTTCGACAGTTCTACATAATGAGCTTTTCCTTTCACCATGAAGACTCCTACTTGCTGAGATTATTCCCAAGGAGTTTAAAAGGTCAAGCCATGTAGTGGTTCACCAACCTGTCCCCTCCAGTAAAAACATTTAAAGAACTTATCCAAAGATTTGTTCAGCATTTTGCATACAACTTATCGAGGTCGGTCACAATGCTTGATTTGTGTAAACTTAAGCAAAATCAAGGGGAATCTTTTGTCACATTTTTACAATGATGGAGGCAATTGTGTTCGAAATACCCAAGGACAATTCCTGAAGAGGAGAAAATTGATATCATTGTGAGCAATCTAATACCAGAACTAAGATATGAAGTCAAGAAAATCCTATTTAATTCTTTTGATACTATGGTAGAGGTGGCATGTCGCATTGAGGATGTCCTGAAAGAACAAGGAATTTTGGCTAAATCAACAAATAACAACAATAGCCAAAATAACAATACTAATGGTAACAAGGACAAAAAGAACTCCTATTGGAACAAAAACAAGCAAGTGGTCAACAATGGAGTTGTTGACTCATCTCAAATCAAAAATGAAGGAGTTCTTAACCTCTCTCACGCAGTTCAAGCTATGAAGCTGCAAACGTCTTCAACACAACAAGACAAACCTAAGTATCAAAGGAGATCTAAAATGGAGAAAAGACAATTTACCAAATTGGGAGAATCTTAGGCAGATGTTTTCAAGACATTAGTTGCTCATAATTTGGCACACCCACAGGATCCTACAAAACATCGTATACCGGATCCTTTACCTCATTGGTGGGATGCGAAGGCTTTTTGCATTTTCCATAATGGGATTGGACATGACATAGAAAATTGTTTTAAACTCAAGCATCTTGTCCAAGACCTTATTGAGAAAGGATAATTACAAGTGGATGGGTTAACCACTAATGCAGATCATAAAGCTTTTAAAGAGCCCTTGCCTAAATATGAGAAAGGAGAGAATTCTAATAATAAGAATGGCAAGGCGGCTATCAACTACACCTACACGAATGCAGAGAACATTATTAACATGCTTGAAGTTGTGGATGATAGTGTCAACATGATGAGAGGGAAAGATCCCTATGGACATAATGTGGACTCAAATCCTATGACTAATGAAAGACCCACTGTGGTGATAAGAGGTCCTCACTCACAAAGAACACCCCAGTCCCTCAATGTTGTCACTAGGGGGCAGGCCCAAGTGCCCATTATCATTAGAGGTCCTAGCACTAGCAAGTCTAAGTAGCCCATGTCCAAAGGTGCTTCTCCCAAATCTGCCATTGGTCTTGATTCCAATTATAATCTTATTGACCAGCTACAATGTACACCCGCGCAGATTTCTATTTTTGAGCTTTTAGAATTGTCTCCTAAGCACAAGCACGTCCTTGAGGATGCTTTGCGAGTAGTCAACATTCCTAACAACTTAGACATTGATCAATTCCAGAACATGGTCAACCATTTAGCTAGCCCTCATTACCTCACCTTCTCAGAAGAAGATGACAAATCCATCAGTCACCCACATAACTTAGCCTTACACATCGAAGTCATGATTCATAAAACCCGTGTTAGGCGTGTACTGATAGATGGGGGTGTGGAGCTCAATATTTGTACCCTGAGTTTGTTGCTGGCTCTAGGATATTCCGAGAATGTCATTGACACAAGAAAAAGGATCACAATCAAAGCATATGACAAAGCAGAAAGAAGTTCTAAGGGATTGGTTGTTTTACCTATTCGCATTGGTCCAGTAGAAAAGGATATCTTATTTCAAATTGTTGATGTTGGACCTCTAGCCTACAACATTTTGCTCGATAGGCCATGGATTCACGAAATGCAAGCAGTCCCATCAACATATCACCAGTGTGTTAAGTTTCCCCATAACGGTGTAGAAATTTGCATCCCTGGAGATAGTGCTTTATCAGTTAATAACATTTCTACGGGATCACATGTACCTTTGAATAGGGAAGCTGACAGCCCTAGTAGTTCACTTGAGCAATGCGAGCAGAAGTTCAAGACCATAGATCTTGGGATGGAAGATTATAAAATTGATTCTTTTACAAACATGCCAATCTCTCCTAGGTCTTATGGGAGACCATCACCAAATGCGAAGCCTTCATCATTAGCAATGACATTATTTGGGAAATTTGTTGAGTCTTCGGTCCCCATTCAGGAAGAAAAAGAGGAAGTTGCCATAAGGGACTGGATCTATCACGAGGAAAAGTACAAACACAATGAGAATTTTGCTTCTCCACCTGAAAATTATGGGAAAGGGTACACAATGGTTAAGAATATGGGGTATCCTAGATATGGTCCCCTTAGCCATAGGCTAGATGCTAAAGCTGAGCCTCTTGATCATGCTCTTTTCGGACGAAAGAATAAGTCCACGATTGGCTTAGGTTTTGAGAATAAGAAGAAGAAAGGTGTCCCCATCCCAACTGCGATGGACAGTGATAGTGACTTAGATTATACGCTTGATCTTTCCAATCAACAAGATGTGTCTGATGATTGGGTGCCCTCAACGAATCTCCTTTGGGGAGATTCCACAAATTTGATACTTAACAGTCCTACTATCCCTGCTGTGATGGATAGTGACTGTATGACTGCTAGATCGACAAAGGAAAGTGTTACTATCCTAGCTGCGATGGATAGTACCAATACTAGCATTAGAGAGGGGGAAACCCTTCCTAACCTGGAGGCTTCTACATCACGAGGCCCAAATGATGACTCAGACACAGATTCCCATGAATATGAATGGGACTCACTTTGAGATGCGACAGTTGATCTAGACATAGATATTGTCCATGCTTATAGTACCCAACCCGATGCGACTAACAAGCTTAGTGTAGGACTAGAGGATTGTACTCCTCAAATTGCCTTAGTGGACGACGCTTCGTTTAGTAGGATGAGTCCTAATTTGGGTATCTTAGGAGAAGACTTGATGAACTTTGATTATATGGTCACCAGAGATGACACCTTTTGCATAAACAATGTTGAACCAGTCATTGACCTACCCCTTGTTCACTTTGACCTAATTGACTGGTCTCAATGCCATCAAGAGCCTACATTCCTCACCTTCCAGAATGACTATGAAATTGCCTGCTATCTAAATGCTCTTGAACCCGTGGCTTCTTCCACCAGTGAACCAACAACCAGCATGACAGAGCCTGATATTAAGTACCTCAGTCTCAAAATAAAAGAATAAAAGAAAAATAGGTCTGATGGTGAAAACCACTTTGTGGCAATGTCAGAACCAAAAATAGTAAAAAGAAATGACGCATCCGAGGGTGAAAACCTCTTTGAGGCACCTAAGGATGGGGTACTTAATAACTTGCCGAGTTATTTCCAAGATAGATCATCAGTATTGATTGAGCCAACAAAGCCAGTCAATTTAAACACAGAAGAAAATCCTTAGATAGTCCATCTTGCTTAGTCTTTATTAGAGGAAGAGACCAAGGCATATGTACAGTTTTTACAGAAAAAGAAAATTAATTTTGCATGGACCTACTCAGACATGCCAGGGCTTGACATGAATCTCATAATGCATCACTTATCCATAACTCCAAGAGTCAAGCCAGTAAAACAAAGACTCAGAAAAATGCATCCACATGTAGCTCTCCTTGTCAAAAGGGAATTAGAAAAACTTTTGAGAGCTGGATTCATTAGAGCCATCGATTATGCAGAATGGATCTCAAACATAGTACCAGTTTCCAAACATGATGGGTCCATTCGTGTATGTACAAATTTTAGAGACTTAAACAAAGCATGCCCAAAGGATGATTTTTCACTTCCAAACATTGACATGATAGTGGATATGACAGCGGGCTATGAAATATACTCTCTAATGGATGGTTTCTCGGGGTATAATCAAATCAAAATAGCTCCTGAAGACCAAGAGAAAATAGCATTCACATGTGCATGGGGAACCTATTGCTGGAACGTCATACCATTCAGATTAAAGAATGCAGGAGAAACCTACCAAAGAGCTATGACCACTATCTTTCACGATATGATGCACAAAAACATGGAAGATTATGTGGATGATACCCTGGCAAAATCAAGAAAATGGGACACACACCTCGATGATCTGGAAGTAATTCTAGATCGAATAGAACAATTTCAACTCAGATTGAATCCAAAGAAGTGCGCATTTGGCGTCACCTAAGGAAAACTTTTAGGATTCATAATATCAGCAAAAGGTATCGAGGTTGACCCTGAAAAGGTCCAAGCAATCCTAGATATGCCACCTCCTTGAAATATCAGCCAAATGGGAAGTCTTCAGGGACGTCTTCAATTGATTAGGAGGTTTATCTCTCAGCTTGCAGATAGAGCGCAACCCTTCAACAAGACATTGCATAAGGGTGCTTCTTGTGTTTGGAATGAGGATCATCAAAAGAGCCTAGATCAGATCAAACAATACTTGGCTAATCCTCCGATTCTCATGCCTCCTATTCCAGGGAAACCATTGATCCTATATATTTCAGCTACAAACATTTCCCTGGGGGCATTGTTGGCTCAATCAGATGGTACCGGGAAAGAACAGGCCATATATTATATCAATCATACTCTAGTCTCCTATGAGATCAATTACAATAATATTGAGAAGTCTTGTCTCGCGGTGGTGTTTTCTTCTCAAAAGTTGCGCCACTACATGCTTGCTCATACCATACATTTGGTTGCCAAAATTGATCCTCTTAAATACTTGCTTAGTAAGGCTGCCCTCACGGGTAGACTTGCTAAATGGATGATGCTCCTAACTAAATTTGACATAGAGTACATTGAAAGGAAGGCAATAAAAGGGCAAGCTATTGCTGACCAATTAGCTGATTTCCCAATTCAGGATAGTATGCCAGTGCAAGTGGAATTCCCAGATGAACACATCTTGTATACAACTACTCACACTTGGACAATGTTCTCTGATGGTTCTCACATGCAAAATGGATCAGGTGCTAGAGTGTTATTTGTTTCTCCACATGGGTACAATATTCCAAAGTCTTACAAACTTTTATTCCCATGTACCAATAATATTGCAGAATATGAAGCTTTAACTAATGGCTTGAGGATGGCTATAGAATGGAACATCACAGAGTTACATGTCTTTGGGGATTCCCAGTTAATCATCAACCAAGTCAATGAAGAGTATCAAACCAAGGATGACAAATTTATACCCTACAAAAAGATGGTTGATTCTTTGAGACGCTACTTCACCTTTGTGACGTTTCAACAAATCCCTAGGACAGAGAACAAGGCTGCAGATGCCATGGCCACATTAGCTTCACTTCTTCAGTTGGAGACACATGAATCCAGATTTGAATTCCTGGTGGAAGAGCTACACCATCCCATCTTTGACTCGTCTGAAAGCCATGTCATTTGTGCCATTATCACACATGAGTCTTCCCGATATGGTGCTATTTATTCATATCTTCGTGATGGCATCATTCCTGACACATTCAACCACTCAGAACGTCGAAACCTCATCCGTAACACCTCTCGCCACACCCTCATCTCTGGTGATTTATATAGGAGGGGTTTAGATGGGACACTCCTTAGGTGCTTGGAAAAGGAAGAATCCAACCAAGCGTTAGCTGACATCCATGAGGGCATTTATGGTGGACATTCTAATGGTCTTGCCATGGCCCGAAGGTTGCTTAGGGCAGGATATTATTGGCCCACAATGCAGATAGACACAGTCACCTTTGCTAAGTCATGTGAAAAATGTCAGAAACACGGAAACCTGATTCATGCTCCAGGTAGGGAGCTGATCCCTTCTGTTTCTCATTGGCCATTTCAACGCTGGGCCTTTGATCTAGTTGGGCAAATTCATCCCAACTCATCAGGTGGGCACAAGTTCATTATTACTACCACTGACTACTTCACAAAATGGGTGGAAGCTGTGCCACTTTCTGTTGCTTCAGGGAGGACCATTTCTTTGTTCATCTTGAATCACATTATTTGCCGATTTGGAGTGCCTTTTGAGATCATTACTGACAATGGAGGCCAATTTAAGAATAAGGACCTAAAGCATCTATGCAAAAAGTTTAAAATCAAACAACATTGGTCCTCCATCTATTTTCTACAGGGAAACGGATAGGCAGAAGCCTCTAACAAAACCATTCTTAAGATTCTTCATAGGATAGTACACAAGAATGGTAGGGATTGGCACTTACAAATCAATCTAGCACTATGGGCTTACAGAACAAGCATTCGCACACCTACAGGAGCCACTCTTTTTTCTCTCACCTATGGTGCTGAAGCAGTATTGCCTTTAGAAGTCAAGATACCATCACTTAGAGTCTCACTCAAAGGTTTGATTACAGATTAGGATTACCACGCCATGAGGTTACAGGAACTAGAACTCCTAGATGAGAAGCGTAAGGCTTCCTTTGATCACATGAGATTGTATCAGAAGTGTATGTCCAAGGCATTCAACAAGAAGGTTCACCCTAGAGAGTTTCAAATAGGTGATCTTGTTTTGCGAGAGAACCCGAAGAACCAACAGAACAGAGAACAAAAGGGAAAGTTTGAACCCAACTGGCTTGGACCATATGTCATCACAGCTGCTTTTGGTACCGGTGTGTATTTACTATCAGATCCTGATGGAGAACAACTCCCTGATCCCATCAACATTGTGCACCTCAAGAAGTTCTATCCTTGATGCCCAGTCTGTTTGGGGGCATCCTTTGTATATATTTTATGATCCTGAAAAAAATACCAAAAAAATTTATATATGATGCTGAAAAAATCCTAAAAAGCATAAAAAGTCCTAAAAAAATACAAAAAAATCAAAAAATTCAAAAATTCAAAAAAAAAAAGAAAAAAGTGCCTTGGTGAAAACCTAGCAATAGGCGCCTTGGTAGCAAAAATTCCAAAAAAAAATCCAAGTGGTGAAAACCTGGAAACAGACGCTACTTGAGGCCTTTGCACTCCTATTTGTTAGCATGCGTCCTTGACACTTAGCCACTTCCCATCATGCCTTGACCTTATTTGGCTTAGTCTAGAATTGGTCTTTGTCTTTGTCTAGGGGGCATAACTGTTAGCATTGGTCCTTTAGGTGCGTTTGTCTCTTGGGGCATTTCACAACATGTGTTTTTCAACACCACCCCAAATAGTGTTTTTCAACACTACCCTTGCGTCGAGTGTTTCTTAACACTTATCAGATGTCTTACCCAATAGTCTCGTATGGTGTGATATTTCTCACTAAGCAGATATGATACTCAGAGTTAGACTCTATGACCAACACACACACACTTAAACAATCAACTCGCTAGCGATATGATGACTTTATTTTTCTTTGTGTGCTATCTATGAGGATTTCTTTGATGAGTGGTCTCTCCCTGAGAAGTTTTCGATGATGCATAGCTAGAAGACTGAGGGAATGAGAACATTTTTTCTTTCTTTATCTGCTTGTGGGTATATTTTGTTGATCCTAACTGTCATGAGCATTTATGCTGGTCTTACTTGACACTATGGATTGACAAGGTATTATCCTTGACTGTTTTGCGAGTGCATGCTTCTCGCTATCCTGACTTTCATGTGTCTTGATACAAGCATAATCTCACCATATCAAACTTAGGTGATCTCACTACATTAGTCATCTTGACCTATATGTCTTTGATGCCGAGGTGAGATTCTCACATTTCTATCTGATAAAGATCATATTCATATCCACATAATTATGCTAGTGTGCATTGTATGATCTTACGACGCTACCAATAATGCTCGATGATGATAATTAGATGTCTATAAGCGTTGTGACCTTGCAAGTCAACCACTTTCATAGTAGCTTGCATTTTTAGGTTCATGATAGTCTAGTTGTGCATTTCTTGCATATGGAGAGAGCTCTCCTTTTCATCTTACGTGGACCTATCAGTCGACTGCGCTCACCTTTTCTTCTTCTCGATCATGTCTTTCACTCGTTGTCTTTTTCATCTCGAACCTATTCCTGTTCATCACAAGGGGTTAATCATATCATCATATCTATATCAAAACTGTCATTTTCAAGAAACATGAGTCTATATTATGAGAATTAAACATACATCTATGAGCAAGAACATACATAAGCATATACATAAGCATTTTGAGCAAAATGATAAGATAATATACATAAACTGATACATCCATCACAAGTGAGACAAATACACATGATACATCAAACATCTAGTAATCTCATATATACATCAATGTCATGATACAATATACAATATGAGATCCCAAAATCTGGATTAAAAGTCTCAAGATATGTCCAAAACAACCTAAGACCTAACCCTAAGACTCGCTACCACCCTCGTGAGGAGCTCGTGGTGGTGGAGGAGGCATGGCTCTCCTATCGAGTACCACATCTGATACCCCTACCCTTTGAGAGTATGATGGTACTCTCTCACCCTCTGGGACGGCCTGTAGATATAGCCCATGATAGTAGGCTACTCTCGCTAACTCTCATCGGAGCTCCAGTGCCTTAGCCTGTGCCATCACCTCACGGCGTGCTATCTCTACCCTAAGATCAGCTATCTACTGATCCCACTCTACCCTCAGATCTCATAGCTACTGATCTATCATGGCTATAGTAGTCCATAGCTACTGTATCTCTACCTCCTGAGCCTGTATCTGGGCTCTCAGATCCTCTCCCCCTGCAGGCTAATCCTGCTGTGCCTCTGCCTGCCGGTGAGCTGGTCTCGCCTCCTCCTCGGGTGTCACCGATCTTTGTCCCCGTGACCATTTCCGGCCACCTGATCTCGATCCCTCTCCTCTCTCCATCCTCCTCCCTCTCCCCCTCCTGCCATCTCCTCCATCCCCTCCCTCTCCCCCTCCATCCCCTCCGTCCCCTTGGTCTCCTCCATCTCCCCCGTCTCCCCCTCCGTCTCCTCCCGACACTGGTACTTGTGCATCTGGTACTATAAACTGAGGGAATGGCACCCTCCACCGCTCTACTCTGTAGGCTCCATCAGCCCCTGCATCTTCCATATCTAGAAAATACTCCCAGGGCTCACTCCTAATATTTTTTGTCTCTGCGATAGCCTGCTGATAGTCCAACATGGGTAGCCACCCATGACCCTCCTCGTCTCTGGCCCTGGCATATGTGGTAGTCTCTGTCGAGACTCGCTGCTACCTCCCGAACTGCAACCATACCTGAGTGATGCAGAACCTCTCTACTATCTCTGCATACCGACCTACCAGTGGCCGACTGCACAGCATATAACTCAGCTCATCGGCTGCATCTCCCCAAACCTCAACCTCCCTGTATGGCCTCCATGTGAATGAGGCTATCTCATCTAGAATCCATTTGTAGTATGTCACATCCTCAGAATGGGCATGTGATATGAACTCGAGGTACCTGTAGATGTAGGGATACCTCCTCTCCCTCGGCTGAACCTTGGGATGCACCACAGCGATGTGCTCCTACGCCCATACCTGTGCTAGGATGGCACCGCATGCCCATGTCTGACCGTCTCTGTAGACGATCTCATGTAACTTATGGTACATCTCTGCCAATATGGCAGGACCTCATGCCATCTGTCATGGCCTGTCGACCAAGTCCACCAGTAACCGAGCCCATCCAAGTGAGAATCCCTTCTGACTACGGTCAGTCATCAGGATCTGAGAAATGATAGATGTCACGATGCATGGCACTGGGTAGTCTCTACCGAAATCATCTATCAACCTCTCCCAGCTGATATGCCTATCTAGAATAGTGACATCCTAGAACATCTCCTGAACTAGTCGGCACCCCTCAGTGGCATCCTAATCATAGTACACCTGTGCCAACAAATGAATCATGTTAGTTTTCATCATATGGAAACATTACATTTATGATTATATTTCAAAATATGATTATACTCACCGGCTCGCCATGGCATGGCACACGTAGGATACTGTAGACATCCTCTAAGATGATCGATGCCTCTCCAGTCGATAGGTGGAAGGTGTTGTGCTCACTATGCCATCTCTTGGCAAGAGCAGTCAACAACCTGTGGTCCGCTCTGATGTACGGATACCTCAGTAGATATTTGAATCCCATCGCTCTGATATCGGCATTGCCCGGATCATCCAAATCTCAGACACACCACAACCCAGTCACCTTCGGCGCTCTGATGATGAGCACCGAAAAAACCTCCTGCAAGCCAAAACTAAGCCAGTTGTTAGCACATATCATGATGGATGTCCAAAAACTCAGTATGAAACATCTCTAAAATGTAATGTTGTCTAGTCCCATGTCATTTTTGCTCAAAAATGCATTAAAAATTAAAATTTAAAACTGGGCGATATTCTTTTTTGGAGAAGTATCACACGATACTTCTCCCTATAGCGGGGCGATAAACCTCATGCCGCGTGATACTTCACCTAGTATCATGCGATCTTTCACCCAGTATTGTGCGATACTAGTGCCTTAGGTCACGCGATACTTTGGAGACCCGCGAAGTATCGCGCGATACTTCTCCCCAAAGCGCACGATACTTCTAAAGTATCGCGTGATAGTTCGCCCAGTCAAAATTTTTAAAATTTAAAAATTTGAAAAACGTGCTAAAACAAGCTATTAAATGCAAAAAAATACTCAAAAAGCTCAAGTTTTCGAAAACATACCAGGGCAGGATACTGTGGTGGCCGGTTGTGCAACCGGGCGCGCTTGAATCAATGCCTGTGGACGGGAACTCCTACTTGCTGGGCCATTTTCTCTCTCTAAGCTCTGAAAATTCTCAAATCGCTAAAAGACAAATGACTTTTGAAAATGACATTTTGACCCCTTTTATAGCCTTTTGACTTTTTTACCTCATTTTCAAAACACTTCAGAATTGCGCAAAAATTGCACCCCTAGCTAATTTCGACATCCTGGATCCATTTTCAGACTCGAAATCAAAATTTGAGGTCATCTTGATAGTCAAAATTGTGTTTCAAAATTTTCCCCCTTTCTGTGCAGTTGACTGATCTTCTGAGGCCTAATCCTCTGATCTTTGTTGGGGCATCGTCATTTCTTCATTTCCATGTCTTCCAAACTTCTAGTCTTTCATTCATATTCATTCCATTCCCTCATTTCTCATGTTTGACTACATCTTTTTAGTCAGGCTGGGGCATGTTTCATTGCCTAATGGTTAACCTATTTGACCTTTACCTTCAATTATGATTTCATTCTGATTTGATCAAATCCTTATCAATTCGTTGTTCTCCTCTTTACCTGATTTTGATTTTGATTCCGAGGGGGCAGTACCTATGGGATTCTCATCCCCAATTGCTTGATTTTCCTGATTCAGACATCTTTTGTGAGCTTTTGCTCAAATTTAAGATTCTTATCTCTTACTTTGAATGTGATCCCAAATCAACCTCATGTTCAAAGGCCTTTGTTTATGCTTTGTCCGAATATGATCCTGAATCAACCTCATATTTGAGTTGTTTTGTGATCCCAGATCGATCTCACATTTCAATTCTTCTTTGACTGCATGTGTTCCCAAATCGATCACAAATTAGTCAAAGAGGGGCAAATGTATGCACCCTAAAATAGTCGCCTAGACTTTGAGCCCCATTTATTCAATTTATCAATCTTGAATCAATTTTATCAATAATCAATATTTTCAACAATATCAATCTCTTGATCAAGTCTTAATTTTGATCATATATTGAATTTTTATCCTATGGGCTAACCATTTATCCTAAGTCTTTATTTATTTAAAAGGAATATTTCCTCCCCTTTTAATAAATAAAAAGCCCCACTTTTCCTCTTATCCTAAGTTGCACAAATAAAGCATTATTCCTATTTTACAAAAAGGAAAAAAGCACTTTTTGTCTCACATGAGGCTCAAAAGTCAACACTTCACTCTCATTGGAGGATACTTGTGCACATGGATTGCTCCTTTTTCAAGCTCCACCGCCGATTAAGACTTTTTGCCTCTTAATCTCAATGGTCCATTTCTTGGCATTTCTTATAAAAGGAGAGCTCTCTCCTTCATTTGGATACACTTGTTTTATGCTAATGTTATGCTGTAGGTTTTAGTTGCATTTAGAGTTTGAAGACATTGAAGACTTGTTGCATTTCATTGTAGTTGCATATTTCCTTTCTTAGTTGCATTGATAATGACATTATTAGTGTAGATTTCCTTTTATGCAATAGAATAACTCACATAGTCTAAATAGGAAGGCTTGGTAATACTTGTACTTTCCTTTTATAGCTTAGATTGCATCCTCATTTTAGTTGCATTGCATTGCATTTCATAGTGATTCTTGGAGATATTGGCATTGTTGCCCTTGTCTTCATTATGAATCTCTCATTGTGTGGTTGACTAGCAAGGTCACAAATTTGTAGCTCTAGCTGAGAGCAATATTCAACCTTGCAACTCCATGCATAGAGAGCTATGAGCCACTTTGTGAGGCCTCATTCTTGAGCAACCTTACATGTAATGGTTCATAGAAGTGCACCATTTTAGTGTGTACAATATCCTTGCTAGCATTTTGCCTTGGACTGGAAAACAATAGGGAAGTGGATGCCAACATTCTTCAATTGATTTGGGATATCCATTGTGTCAATGAACCAGTAAGATATAATTTTGTTCCAGTAAGATATAATTTTGTTGGACACGTGGTTCAATCGATGCAAGAACAATTAGCATTGATTAAAAGAGGCAATTCTAAGACATTTAAGTTCACAACCTACTTGTGTTATCTTGTGCTAGCCAAGCATGTTGCAATATTAATGAGCAATGGCAACAACCTTGAAATTCAGAGGGGGACAAGTACTCCAATATATAACTAGACACCTCAAATAAGGATGTATGATAATAGAAGGAATTACAGTAATTTTATAGACTTCTTTTTGGTATCATTGTACAAAAAAATAACAAGCACTCCAATGCCTAGATTGTCTGCTTCATGTAGGGATTGCATCCAACTTGGAAGCATAATTCAATTAGCTGACTGGTACTTAATGGAAGAATACACTGTGCTAAGGTTTTACAGATCAGAACTACAACCCCACAAACTTCCAATGCATGTGACAGATAGGGTATTTGCGGTATAACATGTAGTACAACTAGAGAGCACAAATAAACTCTTCACTAGCCAGTCGAAGAAGAGCATATCCCCTTCCTTACCTTTCTCAATTGGAGGGTTAACATTTGAGAGAAAGGCATTCAATGTGGCAAAAAAAAATTTAGAAATTTTTCAATTTGATTTAGAGTGGTACTAGAAGTATGATTCACTCAATGTCATTCAAACAATGTGTGTTGCTAATAAGAACTATGCAAACTTATTTCAACATGAAAGTAAACCATTGCTAGAGAAGTTGAAAAACAAGGATGGCTGAGATGACGTTACAAAAGAGATGGAGAAATTTTCTGCTGAGGAAAAAATTCCAGTTGAACAATTGTCATCATAAATTATGACAACAATAAACTAGGGCATTGTACAGCCTAGGATGTCCTACAATTTCTATGAAAAATTTTCTCATCCATCAAACATAAAAATACCAAAGAAAATAGCAAAAGCTTGTAAGCATAGAAAATGGACTAGAACAAAAATGAATCATTTTTGGAGTATGAGAAAGGATCTTGGTGAACCAAAGACCAGTAAAGATCTATATGAAATAGATGAGGAGATAGAGTTTAGTAAATTGTGGAATTTGGAGCATCCTAAGATAGCATATGACACCAATGATCCAGAAACTGAGGATAATAATCCACCAATTGCATTTACTCCAGGGAGTCCGAGTGGAGTCAGCGACTACCAGAAAAAAGTATATAGCAAAGGGGAAATCATTGTGGAAAAATTGGGTTATAAAGGTGGTGATTTGGGTCTCACAAGAGAAGGCTTCTAGAATACAATTGAGACACAAAAAATTGATCATGATCATGGTGTAGGCATTGGGTTTGAATCAGTGGGCCCATTACATTCATTAGGAACCACTATGCCCACAAGAACATCCATTACCATGGGTGGGATTGGGGAATCTAATGCTACTCGGTTTGGTAGTGGCACTAGTGCCAGTGGGATTGGGAAACTTATACAACAAGTTCCATCTCTAAAGAGGCAACTAGAATCTACACAAAATCCCATAGAAGAAGATAGTGTCAAGAAGAAAAAAGTTTCCAAATTAATGACATTCGATCATAAAGAACTATTTGTAATTTTAGGTTCAGTAAAACCCTCTAGAATTTTAAATCCTTGAATAACATTAGTTAGATCAATAGGCATTGCAAGCTCTAGTTCACCTTTCAAACATTCAAATCCTTCTCCAACACCATATTTTCATTTCAAAGATTTCAATAATAAATTTGCAGAAAAAACAACCAAGAATAAGGAAATAAAGAAGAATTTGTAGACCGGTGCCCTTACTACAGCTATAGAGGAACAACTTGCATCCAATAGGGGTTTTCCTACATATGACCCAAACAGAGACATGATGGAGTTTATGGTTGTTATTCCACCAAAAAAAGATGGAAACCCAACAGAGTGTCAGATAGATCCGTTTGAATTTTAAGTTAGCACTCTCCAAATAGATTTTTCCAAAGTTAAAAATGTGGACAAAATCAATGTGTCAAAGTCTACAAACCAAGTGGTCTATGATGCATTGCTAAAGCTGGAAAGAGAGAAAAGAAAGCTTGAGAAAATTATAGAAAAGTTACAGATAGACATTGCCAATGAAAAAGCAAAGAGGAAAGCTTCAGAGAACAATTTGAAAGAATTACAAAAAAAATTAAAAAATCAACCTCTACATCAGCAGATACGGAGCAGGAATATGCAGAGGTAGTAGTTAAGGAACAGGAGCAGGCATAGCTGAACTGAGGGGAAATTTGGCATAAATTAGTAAAAAACTAGAGGAAGAAAGAGTCAATTCAGAAAAGTTATTTAAAACCATGGAGATTAATGTTGCCTCCAACCAGGAATTGCAAAAGCAATTGGACTCTCAGACGGATAAAGCCAATCATTGGGAAAACAAAGCAGTGGAAGAGAAAAATAATTGTGAAAAAATGGCAGAAGAACTAAAGAAGGCCAATAATACAATTCAAACTTTAACAAATACTAGTAATAATTTAGTGAAGATTACAAAAGAACACATTTGGGGCCAAATAGTGGGGATGTCTCATAGCTTGTGTGAGTGGTTTGAAATGCTTCAAAGTATGAGAGTATGTTATTTGAAGCTCCATAAGAACATTGAACAGAACATGGATGTTTTCAAGAAAGAAAAGAAAGCAAAATATATTATGCAACAACTCTACATTAAGAGTGATAGTTATCTATCAAACAAGGGAATTAGCATCTGCCTTGATGCCTTAGTAAAGGTATCAAGTATCATTCGAAAATGTGAGAAGCTATGAGAAGCACAAGAATTGGATGACAAAGCTAAGAAGAAGATCACAAAGATAGAACAAAGGAAAGCAAATTTTGAAAGTATTGGTTTTCCTAAGGGATTTGACGCAAATAAGTTCATTGGAACAAAATCTTACAAAAGGTTGCAGGACAAAATAAATACTGATTTATGCTTTCTTCCTATAGACATGTCTCCTGATACATTCATGGATTTCATCAAACCAGTGAGAACTTTGAATGGAGTTTTAAAAGAAACAGTGATGTCAAGTCACACTTCCAAATATGAATTGCTAACGAAGTTGCAGGAGTGTGACTATACTATGAACCAAATTGTTCTGCCATCAAAGGATGTTTGGACTGGCCTACAAAGATTGCTCTAAGAGGATGTTTGGATTGGCCTACAAAGATTTCTCTGAATTTTGAACTACTGTAAATTGTAATATATTGCAAATGAATACAAAACAAATTGTGCTCTATCTAATTTTTAATGTATATTGAGTTACTCTATTTTATTCAATTATTCTTAGTTTATTTACTCTATTATATGCTATTGGAATACAAAATTTCATTCAAGAATTTCAAATTCAAACTTGAATGATCATTGATGATACGATACAAACTACAGTAATAATACTCTTTGTTCTCAAATGTTAATGATGAAATATAATACATCCTTGCTTTTCTAAAATGAACATTGAATGATAGGATATAGTAGTTAATAAATTCAAAAAATACCTATTGATTGCTACTTCTAATTTAGCATAAATTTCCTAAATTTTCCAATTCATCTCTGCATCACCGTCATCATCTAATTCTGGCATACCAGTTCCTTCATTGTTCTCTTCATTTTCATTTGTATCTTCTTCACTCTAACCTCCACTTCTATGACTCCCATCGCCACCTGTAGTTGTCCCACTCAGAGTCAAAGATTGGTTAATGGTGTTTCCCAACCCTCTTCTTTTGCATCTTTTCTTCCAAATTTCCATTGCTTTTTGATAAGGAAAAGTATTGACATCATACCTAGATGTGTAGACCCTCGAGCATGTTTCCAAATTCTTGTCTAGTTTGTTTCTTAGCTTTGATTTTAGGAAGCCCAAAGCACTAAGAACTCTCTCATCCTCCACTGAACCCAATATCATGGTTTAACATAGATCAAAAAGCTTGAAGAGCTCTGAAATTTCTTCACACAACATTGTGCTTTGTTTTAGTTCTGTCCAAAGCCTTGTTGTTGAGCCCTCTTCATGTGGGTTATGGATTAATTCATATTGATGCTTCTTAGTCCTTGAAAAAGTGCCTGATTGTTGTCTAAGAAGATCCTCATCTAAAATTCCATTAATAGTCACTCCATTGAATTCTACAGATTTGCAAAATTCCTTTATCAAAGTCAACAACCTATTACGATAATCTTCCTTAGAGTTTAAGCACCAATATTGAGGAAACACAATTATCATGGCCTCAAGTACTTGTTCATATGGGAATCGGGATCTTATTTCAAAGGAAACTTTAAATGCTATGTTGCTTGCATTAGCTACTATAGACTTGATGATCTTGGTAAATTCTTCCCTTGTAACTCTTGTAGCTCCCTTCTTTGGGGCACTATAGTACATTGGTATCTGAAATTCCCTTACACAAACACATAAATCTCCATTCTCAATGATCTTTAAATAATTATCAGGATTGTCCAAATATGTTAGTTTCTGCCAATGATTAAATATTTCATTGGATAAATTTGGGTCATTTCGATAGAGACTATCGAGGGCTTGGCATCACATTTTACACAAGTAAGCATATTCTGCATATACATGGCTCTTTGCTGGGCTTTTTTCATAATGAACATCATTTCTTCTAGCATGGGAAGAAGAGATGCTAAAGTCAAAAGTTTCTCTATATTGCTTAACCTCCAAAGTAGTTCGCCACATCTTTGATTTTCTACATTGTCACAATTTTCATACATAAGTCCAATCAAAGATTGATATTTAGAAAAAATTGATGCGTTGGTCCATCCAAAGAGATCCATCTAGTATCAACATCTTAAAGAAGCTTGTTTCCATTGGTAATTCCATCAACAAAGTGTTGAAATTCCCTAAAATGTTTGGGACTTTGACAAAAATATAAGTACAACTCTCTTACTAAATCTTCAACCTTGTTTACTAAAGGAAACTTCTTCACAACTCTAAAAGAAAGATTCATCATGTGGGCCATACAGTGAATGCCAACAACATATGGTGAACAAGAAGCCTGCATTTTTGTGTAAAGACCATTCCTTTGACCTTGCATTATTGAAGCTTCATTTGCTCCATCACAGATCAACTTCTTCGCTATTGTCAATTCATCCATAGCTCCATATTCAATTAAATGGACCTTTACTAATTGAAATAAAGTTTCTGATGTTGCATTGTCCCTCAATTTTTCAATAGTTAGTAGATGTGGTTGGAGGACATTATTCTATTAGAATAACTGAGAGGGGGGTGAATTAGTTATATCAGTTATCCTACATTCCCAAATACAAAGATGTAACACTCAAAATAGTTCCAATAAATTATGTAGCTCGGTAACATAAACTATTAAACTGTCTGTGCCTTTTACTAATTACCAGCTAATTAACTTATTGTGATTACCGACCCAATCAAATATGCAGTATGTAAAGTATGACAATAAAATAATCATCACAAAAACACATAACACAATGATTTAACATGGAAACCCTGCTAAGGAAAAAAACACCTGGGACCAGTAACCCAAAATAATTTTCACTCTTCTGAAGTGAGCTTGGTGAAGAACCAACCCTGTTAAAGGTTTCAAACACACTATTAGGTTTGACCTTGTTAGAGGATTTAGGACTAATAGTTAAATTTTGACCAGAATTCACTACGGGGTCAATAAGATAACAATGTACATTCCTTGAATGACATAGGGGCATAACATAAGATGGTTAAGTCTACTCGGTTAAGAAATTTTTTATATCAATGGTTAAACTAAAACAGTAGTTGATCTGATTACAATACAACTCAATTTGTAGATGTTTAGATCTATTATAAGCCCATACAAATCCTCTGATCAATATTTCAATTCACTTCCTCAACTTACTTTCACTTGGTAATAGCTCTTTGACACTCGGTACTATTCTGCAGTTCGGTTCTCCTTCAACTAGTTTGATCAGGCATGCATGAAACTGTATTCATGCAAAATCTCTGCAATATTCTTTCTTCTAGCATGTTTCAATAAAGAAACTCATATCTCTTATGTAGATAGATAAACCATTTTCATATCAACCATCATATTTTGCCTCTTATCCTTCGTCATTGATATTGCCTCTTAAACCTTCCTCGGTAGTTGTGTCAATAACACATTTCAATTCCATCCTTTAGATCTTCTCTAAATTTTGTCAGTCATGGATCTCATAACAAACTTTATCCTCAATCTCAAAATCATAACAATTTTCAGCTCATCCTATTATGTCGGCTAAACTAAGCATTTAATACTTTCATCCATACTTAGTTAACAAATAAATGCATCGACGAATACAAGCTCGGTTAATACTGTCACTCGGTATAAACAAAATTGGCTCAGTGTATACAGAAGTGCTTCATTTACTGACCACATTGCCTTGTACAATTTTGCTTCCATCTTCATAATAGATTAATGCAACATAATCAAGTCAACAATATGAGATCATAGATTCATCAATAAGTTACCCAAAGTATTCCTTATCCTCATCTATCATATCCATCTTTCTCCATGTAGATATCTTAGTTCTTCATCTTTACTCTCTTTTACAAATGTTTAGATGTTTGTAACTAACATGATAAGTACTGTCAAAACTAGCTGACATCAATGACAACATAATGACTAATTTAATTATCTTACATATCATTTAAGTAACTCAGTGATCTCTAATCATTTATCTTCAAGTCATTCAGGTATTCAATTAGTTGTAGTTCATCAATCTCTCCCTTTGACATTGATGGCAACACAAGAAAAATGAAAATATTCCATAGACATACCAAACATGTATTCTACAACTATGTAAGTAAATGTTGTAGCTTGGTAAGCTCTTCCTAACTTGATTTTTAATATGTTTAATCACTACGTTACATAATAGCATTACAAGTGCAGACTCTCCTCTACAGATTTGATCTTTTCAGCTCTCAGACTCCTTCTGTTCTTAGCAACAAATCTCTCCCTGACTTTCTTATATTATCTATCCCTTAGATAGATAGTTCATTGTGTATCTCTCCTACTATTTATCTCTCCCTTTGAAAATAATGTCAAAGAAAAGCATAAAACATACAGCTCTGTAATAGCCAAGTAACTCTCTGTTGTTCGGTGCAGAAAATGTATCTTTGTATACTAATATGCAAATTCTCTGTTATAGCTCCTCAAATCTTTAACAACCTTAGACATAATCCAAAGTGTGAGTTATGTTGCATCAACATGAATGATCTTCTAATAAGATTAGGTTGATGCAACCTCCAGATCACATTAGTGACTGGTAGATAGGGGACGGACCCCAAGTCTAGTCCTCAAGTATTCAAAAGTGTCTTTCATTAGAGGCTTGGTAAAAATATCAGCAAGTTGCTCCTTTAATGTAACATATTCCAGTTTGACTTGCTTCTCTTGTACTTGTTCTCTTAAGTAGTGATATTTAATTGAAATATGCTTGGTCTTTGAATGTATTACAAGATTCTTAGAAATATTTATTGCACTAGTGTTGTCACAATATGTAATCATCAGCTCAGTGATTACCTCATTCATCCCTTCCAATACTTGTTTGATATAAGCAATTTTTGAATAGTTTGTAGTAGGAACAACATACTCAACTTCGGTAGTAGACTGAGAAATACAAGGTTGTCTCTTACTTGTCCAAGTTACAAGTCTTTCACCAAATAAAAATTCCCCTTTGGTTATGCTCTTTATGTCATCTATATTTCCAGCCCAATCTGCATCGGTGTAAACTCTTAGTTCAAATTTCCCTTCCTTGGGATACCATAAACTATAATCCTCCATTTTCTTCAGGTATCTCAAGATTCTTTTCACTACAACCATATGTGAATCCTTTGGATTGGTAGAAAATCTAGCCACAATCCCCACTGCATGTACAATATCAGGCCTACTGTGTACTACATACATTAGTTTACCAATCATAGATCGGTACAATGTTTGATTTACCTTTGTAGATTCATTATCTTTTGTTAATTTGCAGCCTGTAATCATTAGTGTTCCTACTGGTTTAGCATCTTCCATGCCAAATTTTCTCAATACTTCCTTAATGCACTTTGATTGTGTGATGAAAATTCCATCATTCTATTGAATAACCTGCAAGCCCAGAAAGAATTTAATCTCTCCAAACATTGACATTTCAAATTCCTTTTTCATCTCATCAACAAATGATTTACAAGTATGATCCTATCCTCCAAAAATTATATCATCCACAAATATTTCAGCAATCAAAATAGTATCATTAGATCCTCCTTTCATGTACAAATTGTTGTTTTCACTAGTTCTTACAAAACCAATACTTAAAAGATAAGTATGCAGCTTTTCATACCATGCTCTTAGTGCCTGCTTTAATCCATATAAAGCTTTGTGTAGTCTACATACCATATCTTTCTAATTCAGGTGAACAAATCCTTCTGGTTGTTCTATGTAGACCTCCTCTTCTAGTATTTCATTCAGAAAAGCTGACTTAACATCTATTTGATAGACCTTGAATTTCTTATGTACAACATATGCAAGTAACATGCAGACTCCTTCTAGTCTAGCAACAGGTGCAAAAGTTTCACCATAATCAATACCTTCTTCTTGTGCATATCCCTTGCAAACAAGTCTAGCTTTGTTCCTTGTAACCTCTCCATTTTCATTCAGCTTATTTCTGAAAATTCATTTAGTACCGATAAAAATTTATCTTTCGGCCTAGGTACTAAAGTCCATGTCTTATTTTTCTCAATGTTTTCAATCTCTTCATTCATAGCATTGATCCATTCATCATTCTCAAGTGCAACCTTAACATTCTTTGGTTCAAACTCACAAACTAAGCATACATTTTATCTTAACTTACTTCTTGTCAGCATGCCAACCTGCTTATCTCCAATGATTTCATTCTCAAGATGATGTCTTCTAATTAATCTTTCTAGCACTTGATCTCTTCTTTGTTCTTCATTCCATTCAGGTTCATTTCTTTGCTTGGCAGCTTCTTCCTGATCCTTGGTTTCCCTTTGTTGTTCCTCGGTGTTATTTTCCTGATACTTGGTCGACTCATCCTATGGCTTCGGTAGGTACTCTGGATGTTCAACATAAACAAATCTACCATAGTCTTCTGGCTCTTTATTTCTTTTTTCATCATTTTTATCAGCAAATTCATCAACTCTAACATTAGCACTTTCAATCATCTTATTAGTAACTTTGTTCATACACTTGTAAGCTTTACTTTTAGTAGAATATCCAAGAAATATTCCCTCATCCCCTTTTGAGTCAAATTTCCCATTCCTATCATCTTTCAGAATAAAACATTTGCTACCAAAAATTATGAAGTAACTTACACTTGGTGTGTATCCAAACCATAACTCATAGGGTGTTTTGTTTGTGTCTTTCTTTAGTTGAACTCGATTCAAGACATATACAACTATGCTAACTGCTTCTCTCCAATACATCTATGCAACATTTTTCTCTATTATCAATGTTCTTGCACAATCAATAATGGATATGTTTCTCCTTTCAGAAATCTCATTTTGTTGTGGTGTTCTAGGTGCAAAAACCTATCTTTTGATGCCATGCTCATTACAATAGTTAGTGAATTCATCATAAATAAACTCACCACCTCTATCATACCTCAAGAATTTTAGTTCTTTTCTGGTTTTTTTTCTACTTTAGCCTTGTACCATTTAAACATCTTAAATGCCTCATATTTCTCTTTTAAAAACATGATAGTCATCAATCTAGTATAATCATCAAGAAACAAAATAAAGTATCTATCTCCATAGTAACTTTGAGTTCTCATGGGACCACATAGGTCGGTGTGAACTAACTCTAAGATTATTTTTGTTGAATAGTCTTTACTTTTAAAACTAGATTTTGTCATCTTCCCTTTCTAACATTCATGACACATAACATGATCAGGTTTAGTTAGGCTAGGTAGTCCTCTTACTTTTCTCTTTCTACTGATCTTAATCATGTTATCAAAATTTACATGACATAACCTTTTATGCCATAACCATGCATCCTCATTTTTCACCAATAAACAAGAAGTCTTAGCATTGTCAAGATAAAATAAGTTACCTTTTGATTGTCCTCCTGTTCTAACAAGCTTTCACCTTTCATTAAAGATTCTCACCTTTCTTTCAAATGCCACATGGTGACCTGACTTGTTAAGTTGTGCTACACTTAGCAAATTTTAATTTAGTCATTTTACCCAATAAGCATTATCACATCTAATTTTATCATTTATCAATAAAGATCCTTTTCCTTTAACCATGCAAGGTGTATCATTACCCATTTTTACTGATCCTCCATTATAATGCTCAAGATGATCAAACTTTTCTTCATCACCAATCATGTGATGTGTACAGCCACTATCAATGATCCAAGTATCATTTTTACTAACTTTAGAAATGAGTGTTATTTCTACATACCTTTCCTCTTCCTCTAAATCATCTTTCATCACAACAAACACCACCTCAACATCATCATATGTGTCAGTGTCTATGTTGTTCTCTTCAGCAAAGTAACACACCTTTTTACCTTTATCTTTGTGATCTTGGTTGTCTCTGTTGTACTGTCAGTTATCTCTTTTATTCCTTCTTCCATAGCTTCCACCTCTAGATCTGTCTCTATCATTCTCATCTTCTTTCATGTTTGGGCATCTAGAAGCAATATGACCAACTTATTTGCAATTAAAATAGGCTAAAGGTAATTTACCCTTATATCTACATTTACCTTTAGGTAGTTTCTGGGCCATTAGTGCTTCTAGTTCATCAAGATCATCATTGGTATTACTATCATTGTCTTTCCTTATACTGTGCTTACTACTAGATTTACCAATCTTAAGAGAAGACATAAAAGTAGACTCAACAGTTGGTACAACATTGTTACCATAATTATTTAGCTCAAAAGTGGTTAACTTTCCAATCAGATTATCAAGAGTAAGTGCGCTATTAGGTGCAAACCTCATTTCATGAATTGCAGATATTCTGATTGCATAGATAGACAAAAGTGTTCTCAAAATTTTACTTACCATTGTTTCTTCATCAATGACACCACCAACTCCATGAATAACATTGACAACCTCTTTAATTCGGTTTGAGTACTGTACTATGTTTTCTCCTTCCTTCATTTTCATATCATCAAATCTACCTCTCAAACTTTCAGCTCTGGCTCTCATCACATTTGAATCACCACCATGTACTAAGGAAAGTTTCTCCCACATTTCCTTTGAAGTAGTGCAATCCTTGATGTCTTGAAATTTAGCATCAGTAAGAGCAGCAACTATCTCTATCATAGTGATGTTGTGTTCATGTCGGTCTCTTAACTAATCAAGAGTCAAAGGACCAGGTGGTTGTAAGTAGCCATTATCTAGTAAAGGTATAACAGATTCTTCAATTCCAGATAGATGAATTTTCATCCAACTTTTCCATGTACTAAAGTTGTCCTTGTTTAGATTCAGCACTTCCCTCTTATATATCTTGTAATCTTTCTGCTGAAGTCCTTAAAAATTTGTTCTAAGCAACCAACCTCTGATACCAATTGTTAGAATAACTAATGGGGGGGTGAATCAGTTAGATTGGTTATCCTACAATCCAAAATACAAAGATGTAACACTCAAAACAATTCCAATAAATTATGCAGTTCGGTAACATAAACTATTAAACTATCTGTGCCTTTTACCGATTACCAGTTAATTAACTTACTATGATTATCAACCAAATCAAATATGTAGTATGTAAAGTATGATGATAAAATAATCATCATAAAAACACATAACACAATGATTTAACATCAAAACCCTGCTAAGGGAAAAACTGGTGCAAGACACCTCCACACTACGGGATATCTGTTGTTTGATGTTTCAAGACTTTGTTTTGTTTTGGGTTGTAATAAGGATGTGTTTTTTTCAAACCATCCATTGCCTATGTAATGGTCAGATGTGGGAACAAGGGTCTCTTAGTATTATTATAAACCTAAGAATCCTTAGTTCTCAAAAAAGACCTAAGTCTAATTCTAAATTACTGTTAGTGTCTTGTTTAGGAATTTTGGTTTTACAATTTAGTTCTCAGTCATATGAGATGGTTGATATAGTAAACTTAAGAACCGAGAAGGTTATTATATGTCATATGAGATTGGAAAGTTGTCAAAGACAAATTTTGCATATTGTAAATGTTGCTAAGCAACATGTTGAATGTAACCAGCAAGCAATTAGTTAAACAATCATAACCAACCTTTCGATGGTTATGGTTGTTGCAACACTTCTATTTAGAAGTGGGAAAACAAAACTCGAGGGGGAGTGTTTTGCACAGGATTTACATTAATAAGAATTGGAAGTTGTGGGAGATTTTGGTGTCATCTGGTGAGTGTATTGATTGGATAACTTTCATGTTTAACCCATTGTTTGAATTTGGAAGGGCACAGACTGTATGAAAAGCTTTGACAATAAATTTGAAGTTTAGGTATTTTATGCAGTTTTTTCATTTGCCATTTTAATACAATCTCTGAAATACTTCTGTCAGAAATAAATTGAATGGAAATTGAGTCAATAACAAGAATATAACTATTTTGAATCCATTGGAAGAACCACCACACACATCCTTACTAGTTTGAGAAGTTGCGGGTTCACCTAAGACTGTTGAAGAGTCTCTATACAAACTATTGGAATTTGAGTGGATGCCAGTTCAATAGAATTGTATGATTGGCCTTCCAAGATGTTGGGTTACTTATGTTTCCTTTGATCTACCTTATCAGAAATGTCAACCTTTGTTATGCTCCATAAACCCAAGACCCCAAACTAGTGATTGTGCATTCACGCATCCCAACTGATGCCCTAGGCTAATTACTGGGAATGGATTTAGCCAGTGGGAAGTGGAATCGGATAGAAAAGCCCTCGAGTAGGATGTTGGGATCAAAATTTTGATGAATCCTAGTCTATAAATTTAGTGGGACATATCCAAGTTTGGTTTTAACTGCATGACCCCATCTTCAATCCCTTACATTAAGCCCTAGTTTAACTGGCCATTCAACTAGAGAGTTTGGTGTAAGACTAAAGGTGCTGGAGTGGAGTTTGGAATAGGATTCTTGGGAAGTTTTATCAGGAATAGGACAGGGATGAAGAATTTTTTCTTGACAGTCCCAATCACAGCATTTGGTGCCTGTTTGGGGGCAAGGACAGTAACAGGTATGACTGGAAGTTGAGACCTGAATTCGCAATTTGTGTTATGAGCATTTAGATTGGGTGATTTAAGATTGGGAACTATAATTAGGGTGGATCTAGTGTGACCTGACCCTAGGGAAGAATTAAGAATAGTTAAGGTTCAACAGCCCCTGCTTAGTGGAATTTAGGAGTTTGAATCCTAAAGAAGGAGGGAAGTGTGGAATGGTTGAGTGATCGAAGTTGCAGAGATACCCTTGAAGGTTTGGTATCATGTTGTATAATAGATTAAGTGTGGTTACTGATTGGGGAACCTTCCCTCATCAGTATTGTTACTTGCTGCAAGACAGTGGGCTTCCACTTTAAGTTTTTGTTGTTTCCACTCTGCATTAAGTTGTATCAGAGCCACTAAGGCCCTGATTTGGAAAAGAAGACATGTCTGAAAAAGGAGAAGACTAGGAGAGAGAGATCCCATTGAGGATCACCAATGTTGAATTGGCAAAATTGGTAAAGGAACAGATGGTAGAAATTCGAGCTGTTAGATAGGAAAATAGAGCCATGAAAAGGGAGATAGATAAACTTAAAACCAAAGATAAGAGAGGGGATAATGATGAGTCTGGGGAGGAAGAAGAAGAAACATCAGATGAAGACAACATCCTTGTGGATAAAAGACCCCTCCTGGTAGCACTTGAAAGGTTTGGGAAGAAAGGTGAAGTAGAGCTACCTATATTCCAAGGGAAACTAGACTCGGATGAGTGCATAGACTAGTTGGAAGCATTGGATAGTTATTTCAAATGCGAAGCAATCCCTACTAACCAAAGGATCAAGATTGTTAAAGAAAAACTCAAAGGCCCTACCTTGAGTCGGTGGAACTTCTTGTAAGGAGAAAGGGTGGATGAAGGTAAGGAGCAGATTTCTACATGGAAGAGGATGAGGATGGAAATTAGGAAATAGTTTGTGCCTGAAGACTATGAGGTGATGATCCATCAGATATTGCAAAACCTAAAACATCGGGACATGGATGTAAGTACTTATACTCAAGAGTTTCATAATTTGACTCTGAGGGCTAAAGTGTATGAAATGAATAAGCAAAAGTTAGCAAGATATGTGAACGGCTTAAAATATAGTATTTAGGATGAACTGACCCTAATCACCTTGGGATCAGTACATTAATGCTATAACTTGGCCCTCAAAATTGAAGATAAACACAAGAGGAGAGGTGAGAAACATAGTAGAGGAAGAGGAAATAACCAAAGAGGAAGGGGTAGGTTCATAAGTAGAGGCCCTTCTCCTAACTATCAAGGAGAAAATAGAAATCAAAGGAATGAATCTGAAGTAGGTCATAGAGGTTCTTCTAGAGGAAGAAGACCACATGGAGGAGGAAGATCTGGTTGTAGAGGAACAAGTGTCTTCATAGGAAGGTGCTTTTCCTATAATCAAGTGGGACATTAGTCTTTTAGATGCCCTGAGAAAGCCAATCAGGATCAAGGGGACAGAAGAGTGCAATTAGCCCAAGATGAGGACTATCAAAGTACTTCTTCATACCACACTACAGCCTCTTCTTCCAAGCAAGTTGGACCAAAAGTTGGAGTATGCCTGATGTTTAATCAATCACTCCTAATGCCACCTAATCAAGAGCATCCCCAAAAAGCTATCTTCAAAACCGCCTGCAAGGTAAGAGGGAAGGTATGTAAAGTAATAGTAGATTCTGGTTCTACTAAAAATTTAGCATCAGTTGAAATGGTGGATAAACTTGGCTTAAAATGAATACCACACCCTAGGCCTTATAAAGTCTCTTGGTTAAGCAAAGAACAATAGACAGTAATCAGTGAACAATGTTGGGTAGATTTTAAGATTGGAGAATATAGGGACAAGGTTATTTGTGATATTGTAACCATGGACACTTGTCATATCCTTTTAGGGAGACCTTGGCAATTTGACACCAAAGCCCAACATCATGGGGAAGAAAATGTCTATACCTTAACCAAGGGTGGGGACACTTATACCATGACACCACTGTTGGAAGATAGCAAGGATAAAGTTGTACATAACACTATTTTGATGGTTGGGGAGAAAGAGTTTCTCAAAGCTCTTAAGGAAGACAAGGTACCCTATTTTTCCTTAGTAGTCAGACCCAAGGTAAAAAAAACCTAGAACGGAAGAGAAGTCTAAGGAACCCTTGAAGAGTGTTGGTCCAAAAGAAGTAGCAGATCTATTGAACTAGTATGAGGGTATCATTGCAGATAGTGAGAAGGATACTGTACCACCCATTAGAGAAATAAGCCATTACATAGACCTTGTACCCGGTTTAGTCTTGCCAAATAAAGCTTCTTATAAGCTTACTCCCAAACAAAATAAAGAAATGGCTAGGCAAATACAAGAGTTACTTGACAAAGGTTTTATAAGAAAGAGAATAAGCCCTTGTGCAGTCTTAGCAGTCCTTGCACCTAAGAAGGAAGGGACTTGGAGGTTGTGCACCGACTCAAGAGAAATAAACAAAATAACCATAAGGTACAAATTCCCAATGCCTAGAATGGAGGATATGATGGACTGTCTAGGTGGAGCCCTGTACTTTTCTAAGGTTGACCTCAAAAGTGGATATCATCAAATTAGGATCAAAGAGGGAGACGAATGGAAAACAACTTTCAAAACCAATGAAGGGTTGTTTGAGTGGGTTGTCATGCCATTTGGATTGTCCAATGCCCTAAGTACCTTTATGCGACTGATAAATGAAGTCCTAAACCTTCCTTATTTTCACAAAGTATTTGTTGTAGAATGTGATGCTAGCAACAAGGCCATTGGGGGAGTCCTCGGTCAAGAAGGGAGACCTATAGTATTCTTTAGTGAAAAACTGAATGAAGTCAAACAAAAATATTCTACCTATGACTTAGAGTTGTATGCTATGGTCCAATCCCTCAGAAAATGGAGACATTACCTACTTCCGCAAGAGTTTATTGTTTTCATAGATAATCATGCTTTGAGTTTCCTTAATAGGCAAAAAAACTTCACCATAGGCATGTGAAGTGGATGGAATTTTTGCAATCCTATACTTTTAGTATTAAACACAAGAAGGGAGTTTCAAACAAGGTTGTAGACACCCTAAGTAGGAGGAATTTGACTATTCAGTCTATCACTTTGGAGAATGCAGGGATCTCAAGCATCAAAGGATTATATGCATCTGATGAAGATTTCAAGGATATCTATCAGGTTTGCATGGAAATGTCTAACAGGTATCACACTGAATTTTTTGAGTATTTGATTCAAGATGGATATTTTTTCAAAGGTGGTTTACTTTGTGTGCCTAAAAGTTCGTAAGGGAAAATATTATCAAGGAAAAACATTGTGGGAGTTTGGCAGACACTTTGGCTTAGACAAGATGCTGGAATCAGTAAGGAGGTTTTATTTTTGGCCAAAGATGTAGATTGAAGTTAGAAGGTTTATGGAGTCATGTATGGTTTGTCAGATGGCTAAGGGCCACACTTCAAATGCTGGTCTTTATACCCCACTACCTATTCCATCTAAGCCTTGGGATTCCATTAGTATGGATTTTGTCCTTGGCCTCCCTAGAACACAATCTAGTTTTGACAGTATCTTCATGGTTGTAGACCCATTTTCAAAAATGGCACACTTCATACCGTGTAAAACCACACATGATGCATCACATATAGCAGGCCTACTCTTCAAAGAGGTTGTTAGGTTGCATGGTCTGCCAAGGTCCATAATTTTTTATTGGGATCCTAAGTTTCTTGGCCATTTTTGGAAAACTTTGTGGAAGAAACTAGGTTTAGATGTGTGTCTTTCCTCTGCATACCATCCTCAATCTAATGGTCAAACCGAAGTGACAAATAGGTCCTTGGGCAACCTTCTTAGATGCTTAACTCAAGAACATGGTACTAGTTGGGATACCATCTTGGCTCAAGCAAAATTTTCCTTCAATGATGTAATCAACAGGAGTACAGGGAAGACACCCTTTGAAATCATTTATGGCAGCCATCCTAGAGGTTTGTTGGAACTCTGAGACATTGGCGATATAGAGAAGCCTAGTGCTTTGGCAAATGACTTTGTAATAGTCATGAAAGATATCCATGACCAGGTGAAGGCCAAACTCAAATCTATAATAGAAAAATACAAAGCCCATGTTGATAAGAAAAGGAGGGACCTACAATTTCAAGTTGGGGATTTTTTAATGGCTCATTTAAGGAAGGAGATGATGCCAAAGGAAAAGTACACTAAAATACTGATGAAAAAGGTTGGCCCATGCAGGATACTCAAGAAATGTGGTCCAAATGCTTACAAGTTGGATCTTCCACCACATATTGGTTTGTTTCCTATCTTTAATGTATCTGATTTATATCCTTCCAAAGGTTCTTTAGATGATGTTTTGGTTGCAGGAACTACTAACCCTCCATAGGTTGAACCTAGTCCAGCAACACTTCCATTGGAGATTGAAGGCATTCTTGAGAAGAGGATAGCCAAGAACACTAGAAGAGGTACCTACTATGAATTCTTGGTTCAATGGAAGGGAAAGCCTATCAAAGATGCTGACTGGATGACACAACCAGAGTTGTAGAAGGTAGGTTTCAATATTCCAAATGATGAACTCAAGAGGACTTGAGTTCTTCTTTCTCCTGGGTAGCATGATGCAGGGCACCTCCACACTACGGGATATATGTTGTTTGATGTTTCAAGACTTTGTTTTGTTTTGGGTTGTAATAAGGATGTGTTCTATTCAAACCATCCATTGCCTATGTAATGGTCAGATGTGGGAACAAGGGTCTCTTGGTATTATTATAAACCTAAGAATCCTTAGTTCTCAAAAAAGACCTAAGTCTAAGTCTAAATTACTGTTAGTGTCTTATTTAGGAATTTTGGTTTTACAATTTAGTTCTCAGTCATATGAGATGGTTGATATAGTAAACTTAAGAACTGAGAAGGTTATTATATGTCATATGAGATTGGAAAGTTGTCAAAGACAACTTTTGCATATTATAAATGTTGCTAAGAAACATGTTGAATGTAACCAGCAAGCAATTAGTTCAACAGTCATAACCAAGCTTTCGGTGGTTATGACTGTTGCAACACTTCTATTTAGAAGTGGGAAAATAGAACCCAAGGGGGAGTGTTTTGCACGAGATTTACATTAATAAGAATTGGAAGTTTTGGGAGATTTTGGTGTTGTCTGGTGAATGTATTGATTGGATAACTTTCATGTTTAACCCATTGTTTGAATTCAAAAGGGTGCAGACTATAAGAAAAAATTTGACAATAAATTTGAAGTTAAGGTATTTTCTGCAATTTTTTCATTTGCCATTTTAATACAATCTTTGAAATACTTTTGTCAGAAATAAACTAAAAGGAAATTGAGTCAATAACAAGACTATAACTATTTTGAATCCATTGGAAGAACCACTGCACACGTTCTTACTAGTTTGAGAAGTTGTGGGTTCACTTAAGACTGTTGAAGGGTCTCTTTACAAACTATTGGAATTTGAGTGGATGCTAGTTCAATAGAATTGTATGATTGGCCTTCCAAGATGTTGGGTTACTTACGTTTCCTTTGATCTACCTTATTGGGAATGTAAGCCTTTTTTATGCTCCATAAACCCAAGACCCCAAACCAATGACAGTGCATCCACACATCCCAACTGATGCCCTAGGCTAATTACCAGGAATGGATTTAGCCAGTGGGAAGTGGAATCGGATAGCAAAGCCCTCAAGTAGGATGTTGGGATCAGAATTCTAATGAATCCTAGTCTATAAATTTAGTGGGACATATCCAAGTTTAGTTTTAACTGCATGACCCCATCTTCGATCCCTTACATTAAGCCCTAGTTTAACTGGCCATTCAACTAGAGAGTCTGGTGTAAGACTGAAGGTGTTGGAGTGGATTTTGGAACAAGATTCTTTGGAAGTTTTATCAAGAATAGGACAGGGAGGAAGAATTTGTTCTTGACAGTCCCAATCACAGCATTTGGTGCCTATTTAGGGGCGAGGATAGTAATAGGTATGACTGGAAGTTGAGACCTGAATTCACAATTTGTGTTGTGAGCATTTAGATTAGGTGATTTAAGATTGGGAAATATAATTGGGGTGGATATGGTGTGACCTGACCCAAGGGAAGAATTAGGAACAGTTAAGGTTCAATAGCCCTTGCTTAGTGGACTTTACGAGTTTGAATCCTAAAGGAGGGAAGTGTGGAATGGTTGAGTGACCAAAGTTGCAGAGATACCCTTGAAGGTTTGGTATCTTTTTGCATAATAGATTAAGTGTGGTTACTGATTGGGGAACCTTCCCTCATCAACATTGTTACTTGCTGCAAGACAATGCACTTCCACTTTAAGCTTTTATTGTTTCCACTCTGCATTAAAAACCACCTGGGACTGGTAACCTAAAATAATTTTCACTCTTCTAAAGTGAGCTCGGTGAAGAGCCAACCCTATTAAAGGTTACAAACACAATTTTAGGTGTGACCTTGTTAGAGTATTTAAGACTAACAGTTAACTTTCGACTAACATTCACTATGGGGTCAATAAGATAACAATGTACATTCCTTGAATGATATAGGGGCATAACATAAGATGGTTAAGTCCACTTGGTTAAGATATTTTTTGTATCAATGGTTAAACTGAAACAGTAGTTGATTTGATTACAATACAACTCAATTTTTAGATGTTCAAATCTATTCTAAGCCCATACAAATCCTCTGATCAATATTTCAATTCACTTCAACTTACTTTCACTTGGTAATAGCTCTCTGACACTCGGTACTATTCTATAGTTCAGTTCTCCTTTAACCAGTCTGATCAGGCATGCATGAAACTATATTCATGTGAAATATTTGCAGTCTTCTTTCTTTCAACATGTTTCAATAAAGAAACTCATATCTCTTATATAGACAGATAAACCATTTTCATATCAACCATCAGATTTTTCTACTTATCCTTCTTCATTGATTTTGCCTCTTAAACCTTCCTTGGCAATTGTTTCAATAACACATTTCAATTCCATCCTTTAGATCTTCTTTGAATTTTGTCAGTCATGGATCTCATAACAAACTTTATCCTCAATCTTGAAATCATAAAAATTTCCAACTCATCATATTTTGTCATCTAAACTAATCATTTAATACTTTCATCCATACTCAGTTAACAAAGAAATGCATTGGTGAATACAAGCTCGGTTAATATTGTCACTCGGTATACACAACACTGGATCAGTGTATACTAAAGTGCTTCATTTACCGACCACATTGCCTTGTATAATTTTTCTTCCATCTTCATAATAGATTAATGCAACATAATCAAGTCAACAATATGAGATCATAGATTCATCAATAAGTTACCCAAAGTATTCCTTATCCCTATCCGTCATATCCATCTTTCTCCATGTAGATATCTCAGTTCTTCATCTTTCCTCTCTTTTACAGATGTTTAGATGTTTGTAACTAACATGATAAGTACTATCAAAACTAGCTGACATCAATGACAACATAATGACTGATTTAATTATCTTACATATCATTTTAGTAACTCGGTGATCTCTAATCACTGATATTCAAGTCATCCAGGTATTCAATCAGTTGTAGTTCATCATATTCTGTATAGTATAAACATGCATGCATACCCACAACGTATTATCTATTTCCATAACTTCATCTAAGGATAATGCAATAAAGGTTGACTCTTTTATTTTTCTATGTAGATCCTCTATTTCAACTTGGGCAATACAACTTGCCCATTCCCATCCATTGCTCATTGACCAACGAGTGACGGGATAGCTAGGAACTTTCAGAAAGTGTAACAAACCATTCATTTCTAGATAGTTTTTCACTGGACACCCTCTGCTCAAAATATGGAAAACATTACTTAATTGAATAGCATTTCTGTGTTCTTCTACTTCACTTGCTTTTGCAAAAATAGCATTCATAGAACCTTGAACTTCACCAGGCTTCGTCTTAAATTTTTGAAACAAATAATATTCCTCAGCATTCCTTTTATGTTGACATTTCTCCTTTTTTTTATATCTTACCACTTTTATTTCCTTTCCATCTGTAGTTGAGGTTTCGTAAACCTTACCAACATGTTTTTTCTAGGGTGTCTAGTTTATGCTACAACTGCTTTTCCTTTTTATACTTCCAACTACAAATCGTACATCTACATTCTACTGGCGGCTCAACTACAATTGGATTGTCCATGGGTTCAATGAATGGATACTTTGCCTCCCAATCAAATTTAAATCTCCTAGACATCTCCCATTGACAATCAATTTTTTCTTTTTATTTTCCTCTCCCTTTAGTGTTACTGTTAATTGAACCATCATCATCACCAAAGTCGATCGATTCATCTTGGTACTGGTTATTTACTTGAAATTCTTCTTCAAGGTCATCTTCATCAGAGATATTAGGTTCCACAACTTTGTCACCAAATGTATTAGGCTCTGCAATTTTTTGAATAGACTCATGTGTAGGTTGAGAACCTTGAAGTTGTAAAGGTTCCTCTGATGATGTACCTTCCTTACTTTGACCAACACTATTGCATCTGCCCCCGCCAAAGTATGAAGATATATTTTTGCATTTTGTTGGCCTCTCTTGGACATCTCCACCTTCAATATTCCTCTTCCTATTTAACTTTGACTATGACATCTCCAACAAATTAAGGCTGCAATAAAATTTTACTTGAATAACATACTACAAACTCGTAGTCATTCCAGTTCGCTATCGATCGCAATTGTGAGCTCAAAATCAACTAAATTTTTGTTATACTAAATCTCTTGAAGTCTCCTTCTCTCTGGCATGTTTCAATAATGAAACACATATCTCTTAAATAGACAAGTAAATCATTTTCGTATCAGCCATTAGATTTTTCCTCATAATCTCGATCGTCCATTTTGGCGAAGGGGCCGACAATTGCATATGATAATAACTAATATTTTGTGAACCCCACGTAATTTCAAGTAATTGAATAGGAAAATAGGGCAAGAGTTTGGGACACAATTATGTATGATGCATGGTGAATTAGGTCCTAGTGCAAATAAAACTTTCACTTGGAACAATGGGCCTTTGGCGAATGGTGATCCTCAATAAATACACCCTTCCTTAATCCGTGGTGAATAATAGTAAAATATACAATAGAAAAATGGGCAAACAACCTGAATACTATAGTGAAATTATGTTTACATAGTGGAGAACAAGCCGAACACTATATGTGTCTTTTATAAAATCTAGGCGAACCAGTTTATACGCCCAACGAGACAATTTTTGCTAATTTCTATACACCCCATGGGACATATTTTCCAATTCGTGAATAATCACCACTAAAAAAATCCCTACTTAGGTAGTGCATCCTTGAGCTCTGTGGTCTCAAATGTAGTCAACTTATCCACTAACATTTCTCTAGAGAAATCCTTGTATTGTGGTATTGTATCCTCCAAAGAAAGAACTTTGGGTTTGTATGCAGGAGTCAAAGATCTCAAAATCTTTGTTATGAATTCATCTTCTATATAAGTACCTCCATTGTTTCTGATTCCAATCACACATTCAGATACTCTTTAAACATACATCCTTACCATTTCATCATCCCTCATCTGCACTATCTCCATATTTGTTCTCCAATTCTGCAACTTTTCTCACTTAGTGTATTCATCTCCTTCATAAAGTGTAATTAGTATTTTCCAAATCTCACTTGATTTTGTTAGATCTCTGAACTCTATAAATTCACCATCAGATAATGCATTAACCAAAGCTTCCTTTGCAACAATATTACACACAAACCTTTTTATTTCTTCTTCAGTAGTAGTAAGTATCTCAAGATCTTACTCCTTTATGATAGGCACATCTTTCCAAGTAATGAGATAATATTCCTATCCCATGCACATCAGATGATTCTTCATCTTATCCTTCCATGTGTCAAAATTATCTACATCAAACTTAGGACTCTCCTTCCTAAATAAGGCCATCTTGATCTTTACCTCAAGATGTTAAGCTTCCTAAATGAGGACCAAATTCTCTGATACCAATGGTTAGAATAGCAATGTCCTAATCAGCTGAGAGGGGGGGTGAATCAGTTGATGCCAATAAAGAATACTTTTATTTTAACTTCAAACTTATTGCTGAAAATAAAATACTGAATTAAAAAGTAAATGCAACAATAGCACACATACACATGAACACCAAGATTTTTTCTCAAGGAAAACCTCATTAAGGGAAAAACCCCGGTGGGGATGATACCCACAAATCCTATTAAGAGTTCTGACCCTGTTAGGAATCAATTATTACAATAGGAAGGTCCCAATAAAAGGATAGACCCTGTTAGGAGTCTTTTACAATGTGATCTTTATTAAGGAATTGACCCTACTAAGAGTCCAACCCTGTTAGAGGCAATAACCCTATTAGGTGTACACAATAGATCAACTTGATCAAGAGATTTGAGAGTTAAATCTTCCCTTATGTTCTCTAAACCTCCCAACTTCAAGGGTAAGATAATTTTGATCTGAAACTACTTCCAGCACTCAACCACTGCCAAGAAAGCTCCATCTTGTGCCCAAATGCACAACTACTATTCTCCAAACAACAACCAATGTAGCCTCAAGCTCTCATTTACCTTTGTGATTCATATATGGATTTTTTACAAATACTTTCTTTTTTATATTTTCCAAGGATCTCAATCCTTATATACAAGTTACAATAATTAAATCTAGGTTGGCCTATATAAGATAAATCATATTTAAAAAATACAAATAGACCCATGCTAAGATGCACACAACACCTCTTACAATGTTACAACATAAAAATTACATCAATTAATCATCCAAATTCATAAATCAAGCTCTCTTATCAAATTACTTGAAATGGGTTCCAATTCATCCTCCAAATAGGTCTTCGTTAATACACACACCATAGTTGATGTCATTTGTATGATCATAACTACATATGATCACAATAAGCTCTCTATCTAGTGTCCCAACATGAACCTATGTTCACTCATCATGACTTAAACAACCATGAATGCTATCCACAAAGTTATGCAATCAACTTCTGTGAAAATCATAGTTTCTGTCTCCTAAAAATAGTCATCAGTAAATCAACCATAACTTTGTCATATCAATTCATAAGCATGTGCAATCACAGCCAGTAACCCAAGACATCATTTATATTCTCCATCTAAGTTCACACGTACTAATTCATTGTAGTGTATCCGTACAATTCTCTGCAACATATTTGCAAGCTTCTCTGAATAACTAGTTAGTAACATATGTTAACATTAATGACAAACATTAAGTGCCAACATCCAGGGAGTCTTCCAACAATCTCCCAAATATATTGGAATGCAACAATTCCAATCCAACTTCCAACAATATCAAATTACCCTTCAATATCTAGCAAGTAATCATCTCACAAAGAAAAAAATGGAAGGGAAATATTAACCCGTTGAACTAAAATGATCTCTAAAGAAGTGGGGAGTGGAGGACCTAATGTACAACATAAGTCTTAGGAACCATAGTGGATGACTAAAGAAAATTTAGTTTCAAGTGATCAAACCTCTCTTTAGATACCCGATCCACTCTAGATGCCTTAAAGGTGGACTAGTCAATGGAATTAAATTCTCAGTAAGACCAAATTGAGAGAACTCATATAATCAAGAGGCATGATAAAAAATCTCAACTACAATAATCTATCTATTGTGTCTAGGTCTTTGATAAGCACTAGAACTAGTGTGAATTCAACTATCTTACCTTGCCCACTATGATAAATCTAGCATATGAAAAGGAGAATGGATGATAATGAAGGAACACATAGGTAATCATTGAATGTCCCATCATCTACCATGATAGAACCCCTCCCATTAAAACTCATATTGGTGTTTTACCCATCAATATGTGTGGTAAAGTGAAAGCCTCATATAAAGAGAATATACCCATGGATGCAGCCATATGATGAGAGGATCCTAAGTCAATAAGTTGCATGTTGGACTAAAGATGTTTGGATGCAAATAAAGCATGGCCCTTCATCTTTTCTTTGCATTGTGTCATATATTTATACCTTGAATGTGTAGCTCATGAAGTGGAAAATGAGGATGTACTAGATGGAGGTTGCTCAATGTTATGATTCATGAGAAGGTTTTGTAACTCATCAATCTTCTTTTCATAGCATTAATTCTCATTATGTCCTATCCTAATGCAATATACACACTTCAACTTATCCTTATTTTGTGAAGACTTCTTAAAAGAGGAAGAAGAATAAAAATAATCATGTGATTGTGTTTCCATGGGATACTCATGTGACTTGGAATCATTATGTTTTTGTTTCTTGTATTTTCTATGTGAAGACTTTTCATCTATAGTACCCTCGGAAGCAAGAAGAGTTGTAATTTGGAAGATTGCAATTTACCCACTTGAATACATTTTATTTTCTCTTGAGTGAGTTGTGAATAAATATCATAAAATGAAGGTGGGGTCTAATGGGCACCAAATGCATCTCTAGTAGCATAAAATTAGAGACAAAAATTGAATAATTAGGTTCAACCTTGACAAATATAAAGAGAATCAATTGAAAGTCCTCCTTTTGAATAGCACACTAATGCAACTATAATACAAGAGACTTAAGTTTGGTGAAGAATTCTTGAATGCTATCAAAATTTTAAGGATTCAACCTAATAAGCTCATTCTCCAACTAATATCCCCCAATTCATCTTGCTTCCTAAACAAGGACTCCAATGTAGTCTAGATCTCATTAGGAGTGGTGCTAGACTCAACATGAAAGAGAATAATTAGAGACATAGATATGTATAATGTGCCAAATGCATCATCACACCTATTGAACCCCTTTATTTTCTCAACATCTCCTATAGGCTCAAGTTTTATACCCATGGTCACCTAGTAAAACCTATGTTTCTTTAGATTTATATCTATTTATTTTTCCAACTATAGTAGTTGAATGGAGTGGGAGAAGTAATATTATTTGGATCCATGATAAATGAATGAAAAGGTACATAAATAGACTAATACAACAATTTGGATTCTCTTAATGCCAAAAAAATTACTTGAATCTCAAAAAAGTCAATTGAATTACACATTTTCCAAGAAAAGAACCCCAAAGGACTAGATTTGAGATCCAGTTTGCATGTTTTCAAATAGAGCTTCCCATTGTTCAATCCCACAAGAATGTGGACAAGAACTTAGCATATCTATTATGATACCATGTACAATTTGTTGATTTAACCTCACAATCCAAGAATAATTTGCTCATAATGACCTAAGAATTTGATATTGATTGCACAAAAAGATATTTTGCAAAATGAGTGTATAACTCCTTATAAAAGGATGAATGAAACCCTAGATGCAAACCCTGAAGAAAGAATAAATTAGCTTGTTACCAAGTGTCATAGTCATAATGAATGAGACAACATAAGCTATTACTGGCCTAATTTAATGAAAGAAAAAGGAATCTAAGTTTAAATTAAGTGAATAAAGTAATTAAAGGACTCAATTAATTAAATAATTAGATAATGTTCTAATTACTCCAACAACACTGCCATCCCTATAAGATTATGTTGTGTTATTTATTTATATGTATGTCATTATTATTTATAAATATATCATGTGCCATGTATTTTACATTATGAGTGCTTGAATTTATGTGATGTAACTGTATAGTCCTTAAAATTTAGCATGCATAATTGGATGTTTTAGGACCTATTAGGCCCCATTTTAGAGATTTCAAGGTCTAAATTTCTATTATGCTTGATCTTGGAAAGCTATCCTTCCTCCTCCCTCTCTTGTTCTCCTTCATCAAGCTCCCATTGAAATCTAAGCCCATTCTCCATGGGACATGTCACCAATGGCAACCTGAGCCTCGGTATTGGGGACCAAACTTTCCCTAGAGCACAATGTTGGGGTCCTATCCCAAGGTTTTCATTTATGGTCAGTCTAGATCAATTTTGAATCCCAATATGATGGATTTAGTATAATGACTCCTTATCACTCCTTATTTTGACATCCATGATCCATTATCAAGTGCAATCTAAGATCCAAAAACTATATACAAGTGTTTTTGGAAACAAAGCTATCAAGAAAGAGCGATTGGATTCAATATTTTAAGGCAAGCATCACAGATCAAGATATCCAAGTCTCCAATTCTTCAAGATCATTAAAATCCAAGATTTTCCCATGATGGCCAAGTAGAGGAATTCTCAAATCAGCATGAAGATCAATTCCTTCATCCACATTCTTTCTTCTCTTTGCAAGTGATTATCAAGCATATCTACCTTCAAGATCTAGTAATGAAAATCATAGATCTATGCAGTTTTTATGGAATCTTTGATTCTACATCATACTCCAAGGTCAACTCTTTGTATTTCAAGTATCTTCATGGGTATGAGTGATTTTTACATACATCGATGAGGGTTTATGCAAGGTGAATCTATTATTTATCTTTCTATCTATTTTCATTTATGTAAATTTATTTCATTTCTAAGGTTGATTCCTAAACAGAGGTTTGACCAAGGAAAACTCCTTTCCACAACCTTTTTCCTATTTTTATGTGTGCAATAATATGATATAGAGCCATCAGATCAAATCTGGGTTGAACAAATACAATCACAAGACCTATGAAAGTTTCAGTCGAAAACATTGGGGGCACTTCACCAAACTCAACCTATCCTAGGGACAGATCATCAATTTCAATATGTCTCAACCATTTTTAGCTCAAATTTCTATCATAGGTTAGTTTCATCTTTGATTTTCTATTTTTGTCAATTTCAACTCATAATTTGTCTATTGCGGTCTATTTTTAGCATCTTTTTAGTGACTTCTCTACCAAATCAGTTACTTTACTTAATTATTCTCATTTTATTCATTACATTACTTAAAGAAGGATAGATCATGTCCCTAATTAGTGCTTGAGTCACATCTTGAGCCTATTGGGGGCATTCTTCCTTCTTAATATGCAATTAATGAAATGGGAAAGTAATTCACTTATAACTTTACCTATTACACCCCCATTCATTTTTCCCATTGTACATTTTGGTGAGCCCGACATATTACATTGAAAATCTGATTTTATTTTTATATCTACATTGTATGCATTACATATTTTTCATTTCTATAGTTAGATCTAGATCTGCTTAGCATGCTTTACATCAAATCTTTAAATTTGTTAGTTAGATTTTTTCTCATAAAAACATTGTTATTGTATATCTCTTTCAAATCTTAAAATGCATTAGATCTCTCTCTCTTTTCTTTCATTCCGTTGTGCATTAGTGTTATTACTTTGAGTCCTACTTATAGAATTATGATTAGGAGAAGTCGTAAAGTTATGGGCTCTTTTGATCCCGAACCTTTTATTTTTCCTAGGAATCTTGATGAGAAAAACATGCATACTAGTGACATCAATCCTATTATGGAGAAAAAATCTTCCCATTCTTCTCATGATGAAGATGAGGCTTTAATATTCCCTCCTATGCAAGTCTAAAAACTTACCAATGACTTTGAGAAATTTGAACAATGGTTAGGACAAGAAAACTCTAATCATGAAGTCATTTCATTTGTTGAAGGCTTAAGGAAGTTAACTCACAATGATGAACATGGTCTTAACATCATGTGTAGTGTCTCGCATCTCATTGATAAAAATTTCAAGCCTATTATAGATTGTGCTCAAGTGCTAGGTCTGATTCCAGCTACTACTAGTGTTGAGACTTTAGTACCTATTTCTACCACAAATTCTAGTGTGTCCACCTATGATCCACCTATCATAACAACTTTTATTCAAAATCTCAATCCTACACATGTTAGCATCCCTAATACTATTATTCCTACTATTCCTTCAAGTGTGTCATGTGTTTCTTTACCTTCATTAATGTCCACTTATAGTAGTGTTCCTTCTTCACATTCAATTGTTCCTTCCATTTCTTACAATGCTCCAAACATTTCAAACATGTCTCCTCTTACCATTCTTTCTACTGATTCTACTATTTATAGCTTGGCTCAAACTGTTTCTTCCTTACAACAACAAATTTCTTCAATGACTCAATCCAAGTTCAACATTCCTATTTGTGACATTGATAGTCCTTTTTCTTTGGATATTATTCATGTTTTTATTCCTCAATACATGTAAATGCCTCATCTTGAGACTTATAATGGTAAAGGTGATCCTTTGACACATGTCAAAACCTTTCAAACATTGTGTAGTGATTTCTCTCATGATTATATTTTTATAGCTAAATTGTTTACTAGAACCTTTTGAGATAAATCCTTACAATGGTATTGTTATATGCCCGCTTATTCTATTAATTCTTTCTAAAAAATCACTAATGTTTTCATCTAACAATTTCAAAATAATAATGGTCCTTATATTTCTTTAATTGATTTAATGCATTGTAAACAAGGAGTTAGAGAAAAGGTGATTGATTTCATTGGTAGATTTAAGCATTTGCATACTTAGATTTCTTATCATGTGTCTGATATTGATGTGCAATGTATTTTCATTGCTAATTGAGAAAAAGATATTAGAGATAAGATTTTGAATTTTGAATTTTCCTCTTTTACTCAATTATGTGTAGTACCTCGTAATTATCAGCTTCAACTCATTCAGTTTGAGAGAACCACTCCAGTGGCTCTGGTTGATAAGAGTGATGTTGCATCCAATAATGTTAACAAGTTTTAAAAACCAAATAACTTCATTAAGATCAATAATTCAACCAACAATGTTGATGAGAAAGTGGCAGTATCATCTAAAGGTGTGGCTGCTTTGTCATCTATTATTAGACATGCTCATAATTTCTCTCATCTTTCTAAATCTTTGCATAATATGATGTTGAATTTGATTAATGATAAAAATTTTAACTCTTCCTCCTATTAAGCCAATTAACACATCCAAACCTTTACCCAAACACTTTGATCAGAAAGATTTTTGTCAATACCATCATCAACCTATTCATGATACTGAAAAATGTTTCCATTTGAAATATTTTATTCAAGACCTCATTGATTCTAATGCTATAACTGTTGAGGGTGTTAATGATCAAGGGAAAAAAATTGTAGCACCTCTCAACCAAAACTTGCAAATCTATACCAACCCTTTTCCATCTCATTCCACCAATACCATTGAGTCTACTCAACCTTTTCCTTCTTCTTCCACTCATGTTGTTGACTATGATGATAAGTGTAATAAAGTCAATAACATTGTCAACTTTATGCCTCAACCAACTCAACCTCATAGATATAATCTCTTCCAATCATACCAAAACTACGAAATCCAAAATATTTGTGAGCTTAGAAAACATAAGGATGTTCCATCTCCTTGTCTTGGACCTAGACTTCTTCCTACACCACCTACACCTCCTATATAATATGCTTAAGTTCTACCTCCTATATCTTATAAGTGTTTTTTTCTATGTTATCTCTCAACCTAGTATGGTTCCTTCCATTCTTCCTCCTAAAGAAGAAAAGGGCCCAATGTTGATTGATCCTAAACCAAACCCAATTTCTAGAAAAACCAAATGTAATTGTAATGCTCATGACTGCCACTATAAATATCAATGTAAAGCCTATCAGTGTTCTTCCCAAAACATTTCATCACCTAAAACACCTACTGATTCTTTGATTCTTTTTGATCAACCTATGCTTGAACAAAAGGAGGAAGTTAACTTGAAAAATATGAAATTGAACAAATATGGCAATTCAATTTTTATCTTGGATTATATTATAATTAATTTGGGTGAAGAAGATACTCTTGATGATGATTCTTTTGATGTTCCTAATGCAATGATGATATTCATGCTAGTGATTTTGATGATATGTTTGAGCTTATTGATGTTAATCATGATTTACCAGCTATGTTTTCACAACAATTGTTAATCCTAGTGACAAACAAAATAACCCATGTTCAAAGCATGGTCCTTGTTTGGAAGTGGCTATTGTTCCATCTATCATGCCTCATGTTTCTTCTCTTGTGTGTTTCCCACCTTCCCTAAATACTAAAGGTTGAGATGGGAACTGCTTTCCTTAGCTTAGTGGTATTTGTTTATATTGCAATATTATTTCATCATATTGATAGATATTTTGACTATGGATAACCTTTTTTATGAGAATTTGTTGTCCTAAGTCGTCACTTCTTCTCTATGTTTCAAATTATGTTCTTTATAAACTCTCACCCTTGCCTTGGTGTTAGAGTTGTTTCCCTCATTTCAAAGATTCCTCTTCCTCTTATTTGTAGGGGGCTTGATGATTGAATCTTTGTTCTCACCTTTTGAAAGATGATATTTTATCTAAAGCACTCCTCTTTGGTGGGGGTCTTGTTGATAAGATCTCTTTCATTCAGGATCCTTTTCCATGAGTGACATATCCTTTTCATGATTATCTATATTCTTGGATGTAGGGGTCAATATCCCTTGCTAAGGATATGGTGTACATTGTTGTAAACAAGATATCTCCTTGTATTGTGGAGTAGGTATCCTCTTCCATCTTTGTTCCTACACTTGGGGGGCAAGGATGCCATCTCCTTCTTTTCTGTCTTTCCCAGATGCACCTCTTTCCTTGGGTAAGTAGTATTTTTCTATTATGTGATATCCAATCATACATGAAAATTATGGTTTGCATTGAGGATATATGTCCTTGATAATAACCTCTTTTTTTGTTTGACATTGGGTTTCCATGGTTGATATATCTCTCACCTTGGAAACTGAATGGTGTGCTATCCCTCATAAGGGTTACTTTCTTTTCACTTCTTGCATGATATCTCTTTACATTTGTCTCTTCCATGACCTCATACGAGTTGTGACCTTCTTGGCTTGGACTGAGTGTTGTTTGTGGATATTGTTTTGATGCTGAAGAAGGCTTTATCCTTGTTCTTTTCTTTCCTTAACATGTCAAAATAGTATGTTTTTGCCATATTAAGGAGGGGGGCATATATAGGGCTTCCCGTGTACTATAGTTTTTTATTTTTTACATGCTAAATCTTGGAAGGTAATGCACATAAGTTGCTAAATCCTGAAAAGACATGCATTTATATGCTAAATCTTCCAATGGTAACGCACATAAGTTGCTAAATCCTGAGGAGACACACATTTTTCAAATTTTTCAATATGCTAAATCCGCTGAAGGTAACGCACATAAGTTGCTAAATCCTAAAGGGACACGCATTTCCAATTTCAAATATGCTAAATATTGGAAGGTAATGCACATAAGTTGCTAAATCTTGAAAAGACACGCACCTATATGCTAAATTGAATCTCTTCTTTGGGGAATTTAGGTTTTGAGAATAGATCTCATATTTCCCCTTCTACATCTAAATAGTGGTGAATCCATTTTACCTCTATTCATTTTGGTGAACCTGACATACTTACTCTCCTTTCTTTTATGGATTTAGATGCCCTATTGTGTTAGATTTGTGGTTAATCTTTTCTTGCATTAAGATTAGGTTTATTTATTCCCTTGCATTTACATTTCAAAAATCTAAAAAAATTGCAAAATTTTTGTAAAAATACAAAAATATTTACATTTTCATGCTTTTAGTATTCAACATGTATGATTCTTATTTTGAGTACTTTGATGAGGCTTTTGTTGTTCAAGATGATAGATCCCTTAATGAGGTACATGGAAGTGAGGATGAAAATTGTTTGAAAGAGATCTCCATTGATCCTATTCCTATTTCATCTCCCTCTACAACATCTTCAATTGACCTTTACAAAGGTGAGTTGGGGATTGATGTTCATTCTTCTCCTTATATATGTCTTTTCTATGAGCCTTGTTTACAATAAAATGTAGCTTCTTTCCCCTTTAGGGATCAAGCTTTAATGACTCATGGCACTCCTACAATGCGCTTTATGAATAGGGATGATAATCCTCCTATTTGGGATGAACCTTTAAATTTGGCTATTGATTACTCTCTTCCTCATGAAGCCATTTTGGATAATCCTCCTATTTGGGATGAACCTTTGGATTTTGATATTGATTTTCTTCATGAAACCATTATAGATAATCCTCCTATTTGGGATGAACCTTTGGATTTTGATGTTTATTACTCTCTTCCTCATGAAACCATTTTGGATAATTCTACTATTTGGGATAAATACATTGATTTATCCCCTCCTTGTGAAGAATGTTTGATACAAAAGGATGACATATTCTCTAAAACAAACTTCCCTTATATGAAAGAAGATGACATTATAGATCCTTCACCTCAATTTAGGATTCCTTCTAGTGACAAGGCATTAGCGACAAGATATAAGAATTTCCTTAATGCTCTTCCTCTTAGTGGTGATCTTATGGGAAATCACGATACTACCTCACAACATTCTTACCATAACATTATTTATATCTATTCAAACTCTTTTCTAACTGTGGTTCCAAGTGTTCCTTCAGTTGTGTCTTCCATTCATATCACTTCCTACACTTTTACTAGTGTTCCTAATCTTCCTATTCCTAATCCTATCTTTCCTAATCTGATTCCTAATTCTCCATCTGATATTCCTAGTTCTTCCCACACATATGTTGAGGTTCAAACTATGGCTCATGATGTAGATGTGTAAAGATTCTTCAAAATACCTTCTCCTTATTATCCAATCCATTATAAGATAAAAGAAAAGAAACTTATTCTTTGAGATTTCTGCATAATTTTACCCCACTCTCTTTTCTCCTCTAGACTGGGGGGCAAGAGGTATATTTCTTCCTATCTTTTAGAATCCATTATGAGCTTAATTGGTTATGTTTTCATGGTTTGTATTATGATTTCTTTTCATCCATTGCTCTCTTCTATTATTTTAGATATCTTTTCTAGGACATGTGTTTTGCAAAGGTATCCCTTGCTTTCATCTTTGGGGGGAAAGGTTCTTTCTTCTCTCTCTTTGTCTAGGGAACTACTTTCCTTAGCTTAGCGGTATTTGTTTATATTGCAATATTATTTCATCATATTGACAGATATTTTGACTATGGATAACCTTTTTTATGAGAAGTTGTTGTCCTAAGTCATCACTTCTTCTCTATGTTGCAAATTATGTTCTTTATAAACTCTCACCCTTGCCTTGGTGTTAGAGTTGTTTCCCTCATTTCAAAGATTCCTCTTCCTCTTGTTTGTAGGGGGCTTGATGATTGAATCTTTGTTCTCACCTTTTGAAAGATGATATTTTATCTAAAGCACTCCTCTTTGGTGGGGGTCTTGTTGATAAGATCTCTTTCATTCAGGATCTTTTTCCGTGAGTGACATATCCTTTTCACGATTATCTATATTCTTGGATGTAGGGGTCAATATCCCTCGCTAAGGATATGGTGTACATTGTTGTAAATAGGATATCTCCTTGTATTGTGAAGTAGGTATCCTCTTCCATCTTTGTTCCTACACTTGGGGGGCAAGGATTCCATCTCCTTCTTTTCTATCTTTCCTAGATGCACCTCTTTCCTTGGGTAAGCAGTATTTATCTATTATGTGATATCCAATCATACATGAAAATTATGGTTTGCATTGAGGATATATGTCCTTGATAATAACCTCTTTTTTTGTTTGACATTGGGTTTCCATGGGTGATATATCTCTCACCTTGGAAACTAAATGGTGTGCTATCCCTCATAAGGGTTACTTTCTTTTCACTTCTTGCATGATATCTCTTTACATTCATCTCTTCCATGACCTCATACGAGCTGTGACCTTCTTGGCTTGGACTGAGTGTTGTTTGTGGATATTGTCTTGATGTTGAAGAAGGCTTTATCCTTGTTCTTTTCTTTCCTTAACATGTCAAAATAGTATGTTTTTGCCATATTAAGGAGGGGGGAAAATATAGGGCTTCCCTTGTACTATAGTTTTTTATTTTTTATGTGCTAAATCTTGGAAGGTAACACACATAAGTTGCTAAATCCTAAAAAGACATGCATTTATATGCTAAATCTTTCGATGGTAATGCACATAAGTTGCTAAATCCTGAGGAGACACGCATTTTTCAAATTTTTCAATATGCTAAATCCACTGAAGGTAATGCACATAAGTTACTAAATCCTAAAGGGACACACATTTCCAATTTCAAATATGCTAAATCTTGGAACTTAATGCACATAAGTTATTAAATCCTGAAAAGACACGCACCTATATGCTAAATATTTTGATGGTAATGCACATAAGTTGCTAAATCCTGAGGAGACATGCATTTCATATTCATAGTGATACAAGAAGATGGATCTATGGGTATTCTAGAAGCTGTCAGAAGATGCATTACAACTACAAGCATAGTTTATGGGTGAACCTTTTGGGCTCTCCCTCCAGGGTGATTCATGGTAATTTCGGCATCTTACTGGGTGAGGTAATCACTTTCTCCTTTCTTTCTTTTTTGCTTTCATGCTAGTAGGACAAGATCATGAAGCTATGTTATTTATAGTGTTGCTCTTGTCTTTATTATGTAAACATTTATGCTTTTATGATAGCTTCCCAAATATGATATTAACATGAGGAATATTTCCTAGTGAGGTTTCTTATGCTAATTGATTTGGGTTATTTACTGCTAACCCCTGTTCTTTTCATTTTATTGTTTCGCACCCTCATGTGTGTATGGTGAGTTATAATTTTTAGTCTAGGGGCTTATGTCCTTAGCTAAGTGTTATTTTATCTCTTTGTGAATCCACTTGGATCTCCTCTTTCTTCTCCTTTACCAAGAGTTTGCAACGAATCCATACTCTTGCTAAAGTGGGGGCTTAATGTATCATCTTAAAATGGAAGCACTTCCATGTTAAGAGAATTTAGCCCTCTAATTAAGTGGTTTGGGGTCATATTTGATGCCTCTAATTGATCTTTGCTTTGATCTAGCTTTCTCCCCACTTTCCACTTCTTTTTTGCTTCATTCTAGGTGAAATTAGGGTTAGGATCTTAAGGATTCTCCTGAATTTCCCTCTTTCATAACTCTATTTCTAGGTAGGATTTAGAAATGGATCCTCCTAGCCTTCATCATGATAATCATAGGATTTTATGTCTATCTCTGACATTCTATCTTGATCTAGCATCAGCTCTAGGTTTCTAGGCATCCCCGGGACCTCCTAACTTGGTTCTAAGTCAATTTGGGACCAGGGTCAAGGTCGAGTTAGAACTTGACTAGGTCAGGGTCAAGCTAAGACCCTAACTAGGTCAGGGTCAACCTCAACTTTGACCCCTTCCTCCAAAATTTCAATTTTCAAAATCTCCGGGCTTCGGGCTTTCGGGAGATTTATTTTCTCATCTCCGGGTCAGTCATTTCGAGTTTCGGGATGGTAAATCTTTTAATTGCATTTAATCTAGGTATATTTTATAAAGGTGAGGACCTAATTGAGATTTAATTCTCTAAGGTGGCCCATCTAGAGGAGTGTGCCTTAGATCACTATAAAAGGAGGCCTTCCTCTCTCATTTTCTCCATCAAGTTTTGTGAGAACATCCACAATCAAGTTTTCATATCTCATCCTCAAGAAATTTCTCAAGCTCTCAAGGTGATCAAGCAAGCATCCATTCAAGCATTCAAGTCTTCTTCTCCATCCAAGTTCTCCATTGAAGATCAAGGATTTAAGCATTCAAGCCATTGAAGGGATTTGGTTCAATCATTCAAGATTTATCATTCAAACCCTAGATCTAGCCATCATGATGGTGTGATCTTCCTTCAAGATCCTTTGTTCATCTTCAAGATCCATTTCATTCTTCTCTCAAGGTGAATTCCAAGCATACAACCATGGAGGTTTGATTTACATTTATTGTTGTGTTCAAGCTTTCATATCAATATACTTGTTTACATTTCAAATACAATTGCATATCTATTGAATTGCATAGCTTCATTGTTAGATCCTTTTCTACTACTTGCTAGCATTCTCCATTTCAATTTCAATATTAAGGTTGATTCAAAACTAGGGTTTGACCAGGGCAAACCCCCCATACAAAAAAAACCCCTATTTTCTTGCAGGTATAGGTGCGGAATTTTGGATCTGAGAGTGAATTTGGATACCCTTTTTGGAAAACTTTTGAGATCTACAAATAGAATTCGAATCAGACTACAAATAAAGAATGTGGTATTTGACCTTTTATGAGGGTCAAACCTGAGCTGAGCCATCTTGAGGAAAGATTTCTGGGTTTTCTTTGTCTCAGCATTTCTAGTCCACGACAAGTTTCAGATTTTCTTGAAAGTGTACATAGACATCATAATTCAACATTTTCCAAATCTGCCCTAATTTGAGGTTAGTATTTATTATTTCAAATTTCCAAACATAATTCTCCACATAGGGAAATATTGGATTTACTCTCTCTTCCATATTCATCCACAAATTGATTCGATTGTGTATTAACCTCTAGGTTGATCAAATCGAATCTCTTCTTTGCGGAATTTGGGTTTTGAGAATAGATCTCATATTTCCCCTTCTACATCTGAATAGTGGTGAATCCATTTTACCTCTATTCAATGTGTATGAGTGATTTCTACATCTGTCTATTAGGGTTTATGCAAGGTGAATCTATTATTTGCATTTCTATCTATTTTCATTTATGCAAATTTGTTTCATGTCTATGATTGATTCCTAAATAGGGGTTTGACCAAGGAAACCCCCTTTCCACAAATTTTTTCTCATTTTTCTATGTGTAGGAACAAAATACAGAGTCGTCAAATCAGATTTGGGTAAAACATGTACAATCATAGGATCTTTGAAAGTTTTGGTTGAAAACACTAGGGACATGTCACCAAAATCAACCTCTCTCGGGGACACATCACCAATCTCAACGTGTCCTGACCATTTTGAGCTCAAATTTATGTCACAGATCAATTTCACCTTCCAATTTCCATTTATGTCAATTTTAGCTCATTATCCATTTGTTACAGTCTGTTTTCAACAATTTTTTAGTGACTTCTCTAAAAGATAAATTACTTTACTTGATCATTCTCATTTCATTAACTACATTACTTAAGGAAGGATAAATCTTGTCCCTAATTAGTGATTGAGTTAGCTCTTGAGCCTATTGGGGACATTATTCCTTCCTAATGTGAAATTAATGAAATGGGGAAGTAACTCATTTATCACTTTACCTATTATGCCCCCTTTCATTTTTTCCATTGTACAATAACATGATACAATGTTTTGGTTATTGGTGTAAATAGTGACATTATCTCACTAGATAACTTTTATCCTACTTTAGAGAATTCCTATTCAAACTAGTTGATTCTTCTCTTACCTAGAATATTTTTTTCCTTTTTGAACCTCACTTCATTTGGTTGAAGCATATGTACCCACCTTTTCAGACATTTAGTTCATGTAGACTTGACACATACTCAAAACATGTGTCGGTCGCTTGACCTTGGATGCATTACACATTTAGAGGCTATTCAATCATTTGGTCCTAGTTTCCTACCTCATCTACCTTGCTTATATATGCAAGGATATAATTGCATATTTAACTTCTCATTTGCATATTATCTATATATTCTATTGTGTTCATTTTACTTCACTAGTGGAAGGTTAATTTGAGCTTTAAAATATTTTCTTTCCCCACATGGGATTAGAGTGTCCAACTTCTTAATATTCATGGCTTGATTTGTACTTGTATTCATATAAAGATTCTAGTGAATATAACATTGGTTTCTATTGGCTATTTTTGCCACCATTAGTCCATCACACATATTTGATCTAAGAGACCTTTCATGGGCTAAATTTCAGTATGTTCTTCTTTCCTTGGTTCACCATGCTTGCATTTTCAAATATAATGCCTTGGACCAGTCAGAATAAATTAAGAAATCGATAATTAGAAAAGTTACAAAATAGACATCAAAGTTTGAAGAGTTTTTTGGAACCTCACTATACTCATGGCACATCGATTGGAGTCATAAAAGGAAGAAAATAAAGCAAGTGTAAGTTTAAAAGGAATCAGTAGCATAATCTTCTAGTTTTAGAACTCTTGTCAAAACCCAATAGCCTAATTATCTAACCAACATTTTCATCTCAAGAAAGTCGGTCATACAAAGTGGGAAAATAAATAGTTACTGTCAAAAATTTTCCATGGTTCAGGAACTAGAGGTGGGCCCCAATAGAATTTTGGGAACTCTTTTTGGAACCTAATGGGAAAGGTGGAACTTCAAGGATATATATAAAAAGAGGAAGTGATAGTGGACGGATAAGTCATTCATTTTGTTGATGACCTGTTATCAATGAAGAATTATTATTTTTTGGTCGACATGATCTTTTCGATGCAACTTAGGTGGTCAGTGAAATTTCCCAGGATCTTATCAATACAAATACCTACATCGATAATCCTTTTTAATGTAGTCTATCTCTTGTGTCATCGATATGTAGTTATCAGCACAATTGAGAAATTTAGGAAATGTTTAAGTGCTTCATTGAAATGTAGACCTTCTTCGATATGATGATGTCGATATAGTTCTCTCTTGCTTCATCGACAAGGTTCATCAATGAGAAATTCATTTTGTCTTAAGGATGGATGATTTTAGCATAGCTACAGTGGTCATTGAGGTGTTTAAGTATCTTATCAAATTCATGAGCTACATCGATAGGGTAATATTGATATAACTTATACTCACTTTCATCAACATGTCTTTTTGGTGAGAGTTAAGTGATCTATGAAATGGTTTGAGGTCTTATTGATGTGCTTACCTACATCAATAGGATATTTTTGGTATAACTTCTATCCTATTTGGTTGATGTGATGTTTTCAACAGAGTTTTGTATCTTGTGATGGGATCTTCTATGTAGCTCTTGTTATATTTCATCGATGCAATATTTACAATAAAGCTTGGAGATATATGGAATGCAAAAGGGTCTTGCCAAAACACTCACTTTCATCGAAAAACTATTTTTTTGATGAAACTTGATGTGGTCTTATCGATGGCCATGACTGATGTAGGGGCATCCTAGGGTAATTGACAAATTTGCATGGTGGTGTGTTGAAGTGGTTCTATTTTCCTTGATTACAACTTTGACTAAGGATCTCCGTCATTGAGGGGGCTCGGTCGTTGATGGAACTCAGTAAAACTTCTAGTGCTTGGCAGAACATGTACTCGGTGATGCTTGTGGTGCTTGGTCAATGTACTTTCTCAGTGATGCCTAGCTGGCTCAGTTATTTTACTGGTGAACAACCTCATAATAGGTAATAATAACTATGCCAAAGCCTTCCCTAGGAATAGTATATTCAAACTAGGTATTATTTTCCTATCACAAAGTGCATTTAGATTGTCAACCAAAGGACATATAGTTGAAATGGGACAGCACAATTTGTGCACTAAGCTTCTCATAGAGTCATCTTACTTAAACTATTACAGGAAAGGAAAATACATAGAAAGAACAAATCTATTGCTATAGGAAGGTAAAACACATAGCTAACAAATAAACTAATGTAAACAACCATAAATCTTACTCCAGCTCATTCTGCCATTCTAATGCATGAACTATGGCTATCTCCATATATGTTACAGGAAAAAACACAGATACAATGTTGTAGGAACAAACAATGAACACTACCTTAAATGCTAAAAAAAATTAAACTACTCTTCTCTACTCTAGTCTACTCCACCTCCCAAGAGGGCCCTTCTTGGTTGGTTTCGACTAACTACAAACATAGAAGATAACTCAAATTATTCCTTCATTTCGTATATTCAAAAAAATGGATTACAATCATAACACAGTCTTAAAGAACAACTTGCTTCTCAATACAACAGTAACATCATTATTTTGTCTAACTAGATTTCCATTGATCATCTCCCTATATATAGAGAATTACATTCAAACATTCAGATACACTTTGACTGATTCATCCTTGAAAGAAGGAGAACACGTCAAATAATAGAAGATCATAAAGATCAAACAACCATCTTAATGGAATATTAATTATGGAGGAGATTTAGCATGATCATGCTCCCTTATTTCATTGAAGCATTCATTCCTTCAATTCTGCAGGCATATCCTGCGACTGTCTTAATGGGTCTTCTGATTGTGACTAAAACATCTTCTCTCTCTTTCATTGATGTAACCAATTTTTTTTCTAGCTGCTCCTTCATTCCTGGAAAATTAGTTGTATATTCATATACATTCATATATTCAACTTAATCAATTTCATCTAGATACTAAAACACACATTAAAATAGCTATATGAAATACTGTAATATGTATATATATAGTATTGGAAAGGTGTGTATACTATTTCCTACCCAAAATTTTGAAGATATAACTATACTTATGGCATATATACAAACTTAAGAACTTAAAAAGTTACACAAATGTCTTAGGAATGCTTAGGAGCAAAACATAAAATATCATAAAATAAAGACCAATTTTAGTCTCATCATTTGCCCCCCAACAATTATAATGCTTGTCCTCAAGCATTACACTTCTTGGCAACTATGTAGAATTCTCCAACCTCTATCTTGCCTCTCCTTTTACTTTTGAAGGTATAATAAAATCCTCTGGTCCATTCCCAGTAGTCCATTCTATGATCCTCCTGCAGCTAGTCTATCCTAGTAGTGTTAATGTCATATAATGGCCATAGGAGCATAGGTGGCTAGAAAGTTAGAGGAAACCAAAGCTCTCTTTTGATCTATCTCCCTAGCTTCATGTAATTTGTTTCCCTATTCACAGCTACCTCAAAATTAATTGGACTATGCGGTTCAAATTTCTTGAAAATCTCAGGCAGTCTATTCCATCTACTCCTCACTCCAGTCAGGGCCCTTTGGAATGTAAAATAAGGTAGTCCCTAATATTCCCTATAGACTCTATCTCTGAGACCAAAGATCTTGTCCCTAACTTCAGGTTTTGTCTTTCCATAAGTGAGTGTTAACCAATCTCTTAAGAGAACATCTGGCTTACTGGATTCAACTCTTAAAGGTAAAGGCTCAAATTTTTCCTGATCTCTATAATTATCTAGTTGCTTGTCATAGTTGGCTACATTTTGCATCCAGGACATTAATGCTTTTAAATGTACATCTCCTATATAGAGTAGAGGATTCCAACCAATTTCATCAGGAATAATAAAATTATGAATGTAAAATTCACATAGCAAATTATGTTTTCAAGTAGGAAGTGTTTGATATAGACCATAAAAATCTACATCTATTTTGAACTCGAAATCCTTATTCTGAATGGTCATCATGAGTTGAAACATAAGGAATTGTTCTTTTAAACAAATAGCATAAACCCTTGGGGGTTGCCTATAGGCTATAATCTGGTCAGCCAGCTTGAGGGCATGATCCATTCTCTATTTTTTCTTTTCTATTTGTTTCTTTAGGTGCTCAATCTCTTCCTTCTGATCATCAATTTCCTTTTTCATCTTTTTCTTCTCCTCTCCCCACATAGTGTTCTTGAAAACAAACTGGGTATATAAACTAAATAGAATTGATTTTTGTACACACAAAAGTAGTGCACTTCTATGAATCCTTACATGCAAGAAAACTCAAGAATGAGCCCTCACAAATTGATCCACAGCTCTCTATGTATGGAGTTACAAGATTGTAAAATTACTCTTAGCTAGAGCTATGAAGCTAATGACCTTTCTAGTCAACCACACAGTGAGAGATTCATGTGAAGACAAGGGCAAGAGTGCCAATATCTCCAAAAATCAAATGAAATGCAATGCAAGTAAGCTAAGAATGAAGATGCAAGCTAAGCTAAATGATAATAACGCAATGCTTGAAAGGAAATCTAATCTATGAAAGGAAAGTACAAGGATTACAACCTTCCTAATTAAGCTATGTGAGATTAATCTATTGCATAAAGGAAATCTATACTAAGAATGCCATGATTATGCAACTATGAAAGCAAACTAAATGAGATGAAATAACAATGTCTTCAAAGCTTGGATGCAAGGATGTCTTCAAAGAGCTCCAAATGACCTAGAAAACTTGTAGCATAACATTAGAATTCAAAATTGCATATGAAAATGAAGAAGAGAGCTCTCCTTTTATAGGAAATGAGAAGGAATGGACCATGGAGATTAAAAGGCAAAAGACTTAATCAACAGTGGAGCATCAAAGAGGAGCAATCCATGTGCACAAATATCCTCCAATGAGAAAATAAGAGTTGACTTTTTTGTCCATATGAGACAAAAAATGTTTTTTCCCTTTTTTGTAAAATAAGAATAATGCTTTATTTGTGCAACTTAGGATAAGATGAAAAGTGGGGGCTTTTTTTATTTATTAAAAGGGGAGAAAATATTCTTTTTAAATAAATAAAGACTTTAGGATAAAATGGTTAGCCCAAGGAATAATTGAAAATGATGAAATAGGATTTGATCAAAGGAAATTGATATATTTGAAAAATGCTGATTTTTGAAAATCTTGATTCAGGGATTTGATAAATTGCTAAATGGGGGCCCAAAGTCTAGGTGACCATTTTTGGGTGCATACATTTTCCCCTCTTTGACTAATGTGTGATCGATCTGGGAACACATGCAATCAAAGAAGAATTGAAAATGTGAGATCAATTTGGGATCACAAAACAACCCAAATGTGTGTTCATTTTGGGAACACATCAGGACAAAAATAAGCAAGAGCTGAAAGACAAGACCAACACCATCGCTGCTAGGTGAAAATCAAGCCTTAGACAAAACTATCGCCATCACTGCTAGGCAATAATCAATTCTAAAAAATAGGAGATAAAAATCAAAAGACAAAATCACCACCATCGCTGCTAGGTGATAATCAAGTCTAAAAATAAGAATCTCAAGTTGAACTGAATGCTAAAGCTGAATCAAAGATTGAAGCTAATAGGTACTGCCCCCTTGGAATCAAAATTGAAATCAGGTAGAGGAGAACAGGAAACTGATAAACTTGATCAAGTCACTAGAAATCATAGTTGAGGAATAGGACAATAGGATAACCATTAAGCAGTGAAAACATGCCCTAGTTTGACCAAGTCAAACTTAGGAAAATGAAGTGAGTGAAAATGAATGATAGACTAGGAGTTTGAAAGATATGGGGGTGAAGAAATGAAGATGCCCCAACAAAGATCGAAGGATCAGGCCTCAAATGGTCAGCCAACTGCGTAGAAGATGGTGAAATTTTGAAATGCAATTTTGACTATCAAGATGAACTCAAATTTTGATTTCAAGTCCGAAAATGGATCCAAGACATCAAAATTAGCTAGGGGTGCAATTTTTGCACAATTCTGAGGTGTTTGAAAATTAGGTCAAAAAGTTAAAATGCTATAAAAGGGGCAAAAAGTGTCATTTTCAAAATCATTTTTCATTTAGCCATTTTGAGAATTTTGAGAGCTTAGAGAGAGAAAATGGCCTAGCAAGCAGGAGTTCCCATCCGCAAGCATCGATTTGAGCGAGCCTGATTACACAACCGGTCTCCACACTATCCTACCCCGGTATGTTTTTAGAAAACGTGCCTATTTTGAGTCATTTATTGCATTTAAAATGCTTTTAGTACATTTTAAAAAAAATTTAAAAGTTTCAAATTTTGAAATTAGGGCCAAGGATTGCGCGATACTTTAGAAGTATCATGCCCTTTGGGAAAAAAACATTGGGTGATACTTCGCGGGTCCCCAAAGTATCACGCGCGTATAGACACCAATATCACATGATAACTAGTGAGCTATCACACAATACCAGTCGAAGTATCGCACGACCAAAGGTACATTGCACTGCTATAGAAAGAAGTATTGCATGATACTTGTTCCAAAAGCAGTATTGCCCAAGTGCAAAATTTGATATTTTAAGTATTTTTGAGCAAAAAATGACATGGGTCTAGACAAGTTTTTCATTGTATATGTCTTGTATTGATTTTTAGGAATCCATCATGATATGTATTGACATCTAGCTTGGTTTAATGGTTTGTAGGAGCACTTTCCAGCACTACTCATTAGAGCACCAAAGGTGGTGGGGTTGAAGTGCACCCAGGATCTTGATAATCTGGGCAAGGCTGACTTGCGAGCAATGGGATTTGGATATTTGGTGTGGTTCCTAGATATATGGGCTGATCATGGGTTGTTGACTACTCTTGCCAAGAGATGGCACAATGAGCACAACACTTTCCACCTACCCATAGAAGAGGCATCCATTACACTGGAGGACATCTATCAGATTCTCTGAGTACCATGCCATGGAGAGCCGGTGAGTAAAATCATGCTTTAAGATATAATTGTTTAAATATAATGTTCCCATATGATGAAACTAACATGATTGTTTGCTAGCACATAGGTGTATTATGATCAGGATGCCACTAAGGGCTGACATGCTATCCAGGGCATGTTTTAGGATGTCACTATCATCGATAGGCATGTCAGCTGGGAGTGGCTGATAGATTATTTTGGTAGAGACTTCCCAATGTCGTGCATTGTTGTGTCTATCATCTCACAGGCCCTGATGATTGATCATAGTTAGAAGGGATTCCCACTCGGATGGGGTAGACTACTGGTGGACTTGATAGGCAGACCTTGGCGCATGGCATGGGGACCTACCATACTTGCAGAGATGTATCATGAGCTGCATGAGATCATCTATAGGGATAGTCAAACATGGGCTTACAATGCCATCCTAGCACAGGTGTGGGCTTGGGATCACATTATTGTGATACGGCCCAAAAAAAAGCTGAGGGAGTAGAGATACCCATACATATACAAGTACAGAGGATTCATATCACATGCCCATACTGGGGATGTGATATATTATCGACGAGTTCTGGATGAGATGACCTCATTCACATGGAGGCCATATAGGGATGCTGAGGCATGGGAGGATGCAGATGATGATCTGAGCTACATGTTGTGTAGCCGACCATTAGTAGGCTGACACTCTAAGATTGTGGAGAGGTTCTGCATCACGTGAGTATGGTGACAATTCGGATGGCAGAAGTGAGTCTCTATAGAGACTACTACTTATGCCAGGGCACAGGATGAGGAGGGACATGGGTGGCTACCCATGTTGGATTATCAGTAGGCCATCACAGAGATAGATGGCATCAGGAGGGAGCCTTGGGAGTACCTTCCTGATATGGCTGATGCAGGATCAGATGCAGCATACAGGGTTGAGTGATGGAGGGCACCATTCCCTCATTTCACAGTACCTGATGCTCCAATGGTAGCTCAGGGTGGGGATGGGGATGATGGGGGAGACGGAGGAGATAGAGGGAGAGAGAGAGAGAGAGGGAGAGGGATGGAGAGGGGGGAGGGATCAGGATCATGATCAGGTGGCCAAAAATAGCCATGGGGATAGAGATCGGTGACCCCTAAGGACAAGGTGAGACCAACTCACTGACAGGCAAAGGTACAACAGGATCAGCCTACAGGAGGAGATGACCTGAGAGCTAGGATCCAGGTTTTAGAGATGGAGATGTAATAGCTACGCATCACTATAGTAGTGAGAGAGAAGTAGCTAGCTGACTTGAGGGTAGAGAGAGATCAGCAGATCACCAATCTTAGGGTAGATGAGATAGCACGCCGAGAGTAGGCGGCACAGGAAAATGTAGCAGAGATTTGAAGAGAGTCAGCATGAGCTGCTTACTACCATGGACTCTACCTATAGGTTGTACCTGAGGGACAAAGAGTGCTATCTTACTCTTAGAGGGCTGGCAAATCAGACATGGTGCCAGACAGGGCAGCAGCACCACCTCCACCACCACCACGTGAGGGAGAGAGTCAGACCTAGGTTTAGGGCTTAGGTTTAGATGTTTTGAGACATATCCTGAGACTTGTGATCCAGATTTTTGGGATCTCATATTGTATGTTGTATGATGAAATTGATTTATATATGAGATTACTGGATGTTCGATATATCTTGTGTTTACATCTCACTTGTGATGGATGCATTAGTTTATGTATTGTCTTGTCATTTTTCTCAAAATGTATGTTTATATGCTCATGTATATTCTCTCTCATAGATGTATTTTTAATTCTGATGTGTATGATATAGACTCATGTTTCTAAAAATGACATTTTTGAGATATAGATATGATGATAAGATTAACCCCTTTGTGATGATAGGAATAGGTTTGAGATGAAAGACAAAGAGTGAAAGACATGATTGAGAAAAGGGAAGATGAACGTAGTTGACCGATAGGTCCACATAAGATGAAAAGGAGAGCTCTCTCCATATGCAAGATGCAAAAACTAAACTATCATGACCCTAAAAAATGTAGGCCACTATGAAAAGTGGTTGACTTGCAAGGTCACAATGCTTATAGACATCTAATTATCATCATCAAGCTTTATTGGTAGTGTCGTAAGATCATACAATACACACTAGTATGACTATGGGTATATGAATATGATCTATATCAGATAGAAATGTGGGAATCTCACCTAGGCACCATAGACATGTAGGTCAAGATGACTAGTGTAGTGAGATTACCTAAGTTTACTATAGCGAGATTATGCTTGCATCAGGACACAAGAAGGTCAAGATGGCTATAAGCATGCACTCGCAAAATAGTCAAGGATAATACCTTGTCAATCCCTAGGGTCAAGTAAAACCAGCATAAATGCTCATGACAGTTAGGATCAATGAAATACACCCACAAGTAGATAAAGAAATAAAACATGTTCTCATACCCTCAGTCTTCTAGCTATGTATCATTGAAGACATCTCAGGGAGAGACCACTCATCAAACAAATCATCATAGATAGCACACAAAATAAATAAAGTCAACATATCTCAACGAGTCAAGTGTTTAAGTGTGTGGGTGTCAGTCATAGATTCAAACTTTGAGCATCAAATTTTCTAATGAGCAATACCGCATCATACTTAGACTGGTGGGTAAGACATCTGATAAGTGTTGAGAAACACTCGACACTAGGGTAGTGTTGAAAAACACTATTTGAGGTGGTGTTGAAAAACACCTGTTTGTGAAATGCCCCAAGAGACAAACGCACCTAAAGGACCTATGCTAATAGTTATACCCCCTAGACAAAGACAAAGACCAATTCCAAACCAAGGCAACAAGATCAAGTCATGATGGAGAATGGCTAAGTGTCAAGGACACATGCTAAAAGACAAGGGTGCAAAGGCCTCAAGTAGCGCTTGTTTCCAGGTTTTCACCACTTGGAAGAATTTTTTATTTTTTCAATTTTTTTGTATTTTTTCGACCAAGGCACTTGTTTCCAAGTTTTCACCAAGGCACTTTTTCTAATTTTTTTTGTATTTTTTGATTTTTTTTGTATTTTTTTAGGACTTTTTATGCTTTTTAGGATTTTTTTAGCATCATATATGAATTTTTTTTTTGGAATTTTTTTAGGATCCATAAATATGTACAAAGGATGCCCCCAGATAGAATAGTCATCATGGATAGAACTTCTTGAAGTGCAAAACATTAATAGGATCAGTGAGTTGTTCCCCCTGTTCATCAGATAACAACTAAGCACCTATCCCAAAAGCAGTAGTAATAATGTATGGTCCAAGCCAATTAGGTTCAAATTTTCCCTTTTGTTCTCGATGTTTTTGGTTCTTAGGATTCTCATGTAGGACAAGATCTCCTACTTGAAATTCTCTAGGGTGAACCTTCTTGTTGAATGCTTTGGACATATGATTTTGGTAGACTCTCATGTGATCAAAAGATGTTCTACGTTTCTCATCAAGAAGTTCCAATTCTTGCAATCTCATGGCATGATAATCTTCATCTATAATCAAACCTTTGAGAGAGACTCAAAGTGAAGGAATCTCAACTTCTAAAGGTAATATTGCTTCAGCACCATAAGTGAGGGCAAAAGGAGTAGCCCCTATGGGAGTACAAATGCTCATTCTGTAAGCCCATAAGGCTGGATTGATCTATAAGTATCAATCTCTACCATTCTTGTGAACTTTTCTATGGAGAATCTTAAGAATGGTTTTATTAGAGGCCTTTTCTTGTCCATTTCCTTGTGGGAAGTAAATGGAGGACCAATGCTACTTTATCTTGAATTTGTTGCAGAGGTGTGTAAGGTCCTTGTTTTTGAACTGACCTCCATTGTCAGTGATTATCTCAGAAGGTATCCCAAAGTGACAGATGATGTGATTCAAGATGAATAAAGAAATTGTCTTCCCTGAAGCAACAAACAGTGGAACGCCTTCTACCCATTTGGTAAAGTAGTCAGTAGCATTAATTATGAATTTATGTCCACCTGATGAGTTGGGATGAATCTTCCCAACAAGGTCAAAGGCCCAGCGTTGAAATGACCAATGAGAAATAGAAGGAATAAGCTCCCTACCTAGAGCATGAATTAGGTTTCCATGTTTTTGACATTTTTCATGAGACTTGGCAAAAGCTATAGCATCCCTCTGCATTGTGGGCCAATAGTACCCCACCCTAAGCAACCTTTGAGCCATGGCAAGACCATTGGAATATCCTCCACAAATGCCCTCATGGATGTCAACTAATGCTCAGTCAGACTCATCCTTTTCCAAGCACCTAAGAAGTGTCCCATCTAAACCCCTCCTATACAAATCACTAGAGATAAGGGTATGGTGAGAGGCATTACAGACAAGGTTTCTTTGTTCAAATCAGTTAAATGATTTGGGAATCATGCCATCATGAAGGTATGAATAGATAGCACCATAACGGGAAGACTCGTGAGTGCCCAAGATACAAATGACATGGCTTTCAGAGGATTCAAAGATGGGATGGTGTAGCTTTTCCACTAGGAATTCAAATCTTGATTCATGTTGTTCCAACTGAAGTAGTGAGGCTAATGTAGCCATAGCATCTGCAGCCTTGTTTTCTGCTCTAGGGATCTATTGAAATGTTACAAATGTGAAATAGCATCGCAATGAATCAACCATCTTTTTGTAAGGTATCAGCTTATCATCCTTAGTTTGGTATTCTTCATTTACTTGGTTGATAATCAATTGCAAATCCCCAAAGACATGCAGCTCTATAATTCCCCATTCTATGGCCATCTTCAATCCATTGGTTAGGGCCTCATATTCAGCGATGTTGTTTGTGCATGGGAACAATAATTTATAAGACTTGGGAATAGTACACCCACAAGGGGAAACAAACAACACTCCAGCTCCTAATCCATTTTGCATATTTGAACCATCAAAGAACATCTTCCATGTTCTTGTAGTCATGTACATTACGTGTTCATCTAGAAACTCAAATTTCATTGGTGCTTTGTCTCGGATTGGAAAATCAGCCAATTGGTCTGCAATGGCCTATCCTTTTATAGCTTTACGCTCAACATACTCTATGTCAAATTCTAAAAGAATCATCATCCATTTAGCAAGTCTACCCATGAGAGCATTCTTACCAAGCAAGTATTTTAGAGGGTCAATTTTGGCTATGAGGTGTATTGTATGTGCAAGCATATAGTGATGCAACTTTTGAGAAGCAAACACCACCGCAAGGCAAGACTTCTCAATACTAGTATAATTGACCTCATAGGAAACAAGCATTCGACTGATGTAGTAGATGGCTCTTTCCTTCCTCGTATCATCAAGTTGAGCCAAAAATGCCCCCAAGAAAGATTCTATCACTGAGATGTACAAAATCAATGGTTTTCTTGGGAAAGGAGGCATCAAAATTGGAGGATTAGCCAAGTATTGTTTTATTTGATCTAGGCTCTTTTGGCAATCCTCGTTCCAAGCACATGTGGCTCCCTTATGTAGTGTCTTGTTGAATGGTTGTACTCTATCTACAAGCTGTGAAATAAACCTCCATATGGATTGGAGTCATCCTTGAAGACTTCTCATTTGACTAATATTCTTAGGAGGTGGCATATCTAATATGGCTTGAACTTTTTTGGGATCCACCTCTATTCCTTTGGCTGAAATTATGAATCTTAGAAGTTTACCTGAGGTAACCCCAAATGCACACTTTTTCAGATTCAATCTTAACTGAAATTGCTCCATTCGATCTAGAATTACTTCCAAATCTTATAGGTGTGTATCCCTTTGCTTAGACTTGGCCAAGGTATCATCCACATAATCCTCCATGTTTTTATGCATCATATCATGGAATATTATGATCATAGCTCTTTGGTATGTGGCTCCTACATTTTTTAATCCAAATGGCATGATGTTCCAACAATAGGTTCCCCATGCACATGTGAAGGTTGTCTTTTCTTGATCCTTGGGAGCTATTTTTATTTGGTTATAACTGGAAAAACCATCCATTAAAGAGCATATCTCATAGCCTGCAGTCATATCCACTATCATGTCTATGTTAGGCAGTGGAAAGTCATCCTTTGGGAAAGCTTTGTTAAGATCCCTGAAGTCTGTGCATACATGAATGGACCCATCATGCTTTGAAATTGGAACAATATTTGAGATCCACTCGGCATAGTCGATAGCTCTAATAAATCCTACTCCTAAGAGATTTTCTAATTTAGCGTTAACAAGGAGAGCTATATGAGGGTGCATTTTCCTCAACTTCTATTTTACTGGTTTAATTCCTAGAGCTATAGATAAGTGATGCATAATAAGATTAGTGTCAAGCCCTGGCATGTCTGAATATGTCCAAGCAAAATTGATTTTCTTCTTTTGTAAGAACTTTGTGTATGCCTCTTTTTCTTGCACTGACAGAGACTGAGCTAGATGAATCACCTATGGAGCCTCTTTTGTATTCAAATTTACTGGTTGCGTAGGGTGCTCAATAAGAATTGAGGACCTATCTTGAAAATAACTTGATAGGTTATTAAGTACCCCATCCTTAGGTGCCTCAAAGAGGTTTTCACCTTCAGATACGTCCTTTCTTTTTACTTTTTTGGGTTCTGACACCGCCACATAGTGGTTTTCTCCATCAGAACCATTTCTCTTTTTTTTCTTTTCTTTTATTTTGTAACTAAGGTACTTAATATCCAGCTCTATCATACTTGTTGCAGGTTCACTAGTGGAAGAGACTACGGGCTCAAGAGCATTTAAGTAGTAGGTTATCTCATAGTCATTGTGAAAAGTGAGGAGCTAAGGCTCTTGGCAATGTTGTGAGAAATCAATCAAATGATGATTTACAAGGGGTAGGTCAATGACTGGTTCAACATTATTGGTATGAAAGGTATTATCTCCAGTGAATGCATAGTTAGGATCTATCAAGTCTCCTTCTAAGACACCCGAATTAGGACTCGTCCTACCAAATGAAGCATCATCCACTAAGGCAATTCGAGGAGTCCAGTCCTCTAGTTCTATACTAGGTTCGTCAGTCGCGTCGGATTGAGTACTATAGGTATCAACAACATCCATGTCTAAATCAACTGTTCCATCTGAAAGTGAGTCCCATTCAAACTCATGTGAGTCTGTCTCTTAATAGTATTTGGGCCTCATGATGTAGAAGCCTCAAGGTTTGGAAGGATCTCCCCTTCTCTAGCACTAGCATTGTTACCATCCATCGTAGCTAGGATAAAAATGCATTCCATTGTCAATCTAGCATTCATATAGTCACTATCTATTGTAGCTAAGATAGGAGGACTATCAATTGTCAAATCTTTTGAATCTCCCCAAAGGAGAGCTATTGAGGGTACCCAATCATCAGACATGTCTTGTTGGTTTTGGAGATTAGGTGTATAATCCGAGTCACTGTCACTATCTGTCACAACTAGGATAGGAACACTTTTATTCTTTCCACTATCAAACCCCATGCCAATCGTTGACTTGGTCCTACGACCAAAAAGAGCATGGTTGAGTGGTTCAGCCTTGGCATCTAGCCTGTGACTAAGAGGGCCATGAACTGGGTAGCCCATGTTGGTAACCAACGTGTATCCTCTCCCATAAGTCTTAGGAGATGGGGAAAAATTTTCATTATGTAGGTACTTTTCTTCTCTATATATCCAATCTCTAATAGCCACCTCTTCTATCTCATCCTGAATAGGTACTGAAGATTCTACAAAAGTATCGAATACAATCATGGCTGAAGATGAGGGATGCATTTCTTATGACAGTTTACCATAGGACCTAGGTGAAATTGGTAACTTTGTAAAGGAGTCAATTTGATATCCTCCCATACCAAGGTCTATGGACTTGAATTTATCCTTACATTAATCAAGAGTTGCCCCAAAATTGTCTGCTTCTCTATTTAAGGGAACATGGGCCCCTGCTAAAATGGCACTAATAGATAAGGTATTGTCACCTGGTATGCAGACTTCTACGCCATTATATGGAAACTTGACACATTGGTGATAGGTAGACGATACTACTTGCATGTCATGAATCCATGGTCTGTTAGGAATAAGGTGTCTCAACCTTGGATAATTCCTATTCTTATTATTTGTTTTGTAAAATGTATTTCTTGCAAATAATGTTGATGTGTCGGCATCTTGAATTGTGTGTAAGGAGATCATGGCTAAAATGGTTATGATGGATTCCTATGACATGTAAGAGCTATATCAGGAAGATTCAATGAGAGGTGAAGACATGTGGCAATTAATAAATTTGAGTATTGTACACTCTTCCCCAATCGTGGGGTTCGGGGCATTGCCACAAAAAAAATTTTGGGGTTCCTATTTTCTCGGAGAATGGTAAAACCCTAATACGGTTATCTTTGGGAGTAGCCCTAAAAAGTGAAGCGTATGATATAAGCTTTTTTAGGGTTGCAAAGAGATGTTATGTGAGTGTATGGTTGGAATGTTTTTATGCTACCGTGATTTGTCTTCAAGGGTTTAGAAATCTTCTGAAAGAACTTGCATTGCAAGTGTATTGTAAGCTATAATAGTTTTGATCAATACATTGTGCAGGTTTTGGAGTGCTGGGGTTTTTACCAAAAGGTTTCCCCAGAGTATATCATTGTGTCATTCTCTATTTTTATGTATGCATGGTATGTGGTTGCAATATCTTTGTTAAAGTAGTTAACAAATCTGAAATTGTAAGGATTTATAAGAATTTGCACAATACTCTCCTATAGAAATTAGCATAGGAAGCTATTTCCACACCTGAGTTTCCTTACATGGTCTACCTAGTAGGATGTTGTATGCTAGAGGACCAGCATCAATGATTTGAAACAAAATGTCCTTTTCAACAGGACCAATTCTAACTAGAAGAATAGCTAACCCCGTAGAACTTCTCTCAGCCTCATCATAGGCTTTGATAGTAATTTTCTTCCCGGTATCAATGGCATGCTCTGAGTAACCCAGGTTTTTCAAAAGACTTAGAGAACAAATATTGAGCCCAGAACCCCCATCTATCAACACATGCCTAACACAAGTTTTATGGATCATGACTTCAATGTGAAGGGAAAGATTGTGCGGATGGCTCAAGGCTTTATCGTCTTCTTCAAAAAATGTAAGGTAATGTGGGCTAGCCAGGTGGTTGACCATGTTCTGGAATTGGTCGACATCTATATTATTAGGGACATTTTCTGCACACAAAGCATCTTCAAGGACACGCTTGTGTCTAGGAGACAATTCTAAGAGCTCAAAAATAGAAATCTGTGCTGGCGTTCACTGTAACTGATCAACAAGGTTGTAACTTATATCAGGACCAACTGCAAACTTGGGAGGAACACTTTTGGACACTGGTTGCTTAGATTTTCTAGAGTTAGGACCTCTAATGATAATAGGACCTTGGAACTGACCCCTAGTAATAGCATTGAGAGGCTGAGATGACCTTCGAGATTGAGGACCTCTAAGCACAACAATGGGTCCTTCATCAAATATTGGAGGTGAGCTTACATCATAGTCATAGGGATCATTCCCTCTCATCATGTTGACATCATTATTCACAACATCAAGCATATTAATGACATTTTTTGTAGCTGTATAGGTATAATTGATTGCGGCCTTGCCATTCTTGTTTTGAGAGGTCTTCCCCTTCTCATACTTAGGCAAGGGCTCCTTAAAATCTTTGTGGTCTGCATTTGTGGTCAATCCATCAACTTGTAATTTTCCATTCTCAATAAGGTCTTGAACAAGATGTTTGAGTTTAAAACAACCTTCAATGTCATGTCCAATCCCATTGTGGTATACACAGTAAGCTTTCTCATTCCACCAATAAGGTTTAGGATTTGGTATGCAAAATTTTGAAGGATCATAAGGTTGTACCAAATTATGAGCAATCAAGGTCTTAAAAATATTTGCATAAGAGTCCCCAAGTTTAGTAAATTGTCTCTTTTCTATTTTAGGTCTCCCTTGATACTTGGGTTTATTCTCTTGTTGTTCTGAGGATGTTTGCAGCTTCATGGCTTGGACTGCATTAGAGAGATTAAGAACTCCTTCATTCTTAGGTTGTGATGAGTCAACAACTACGTCATTGACCACTTGCTTATTCTTATTCCAATAAGAGTTCTTTTTGTCCTTATTACCATTATTATTGTTGTTTTGGCCATTGTTGTTATTAGTTGTTTTGGCCAAAATGTCTTGTTCTTTTAGGACATCTTCTATGCGACACGTAGTTTCTACCATGGTATCAAAAGAGCTGAAAACCATTTTCCTCACTTCATACCTTAGCTCTGGTATTAAGTTGCTCATAATTATGTCTATTCTTTCTTCCTCAGGAATCGTTCTAGGATACTTCAAGCACAACCATCTCCATCTTTGCAAGAAGGTGACAAAAGGTTCTCCTTGATTTTGTTTGAGTTTGCACAAATCAAGCATTGTAACTGACCTTGATAGATTGTAAGAAAAATGTTGGACAAATCTTTGGACAAGTTCTTTAAATGTCTTCACTGGAGGAGTAAGGTTGGTGAACCACTCCATAGCTTGACCTTTTAGACTCCTTGGGAATAATCTCATTAAATAGGAGTCTTCATGATGAAAATCAAAGCTCATTATATAAAATTGCCTAACATGGTCATGAGGGTCACCAATGCCATCATATTTGTCATAAGTTGGGAACTCAACCTTCCTAGGAAATTCAATCATCACCACACTTTTGTCTATAGAGTTGGGACATATGGAGTCCAAATTGAATGTACTCTTAGGAGCTCTCATTTTCTCTATGTCCTTTTGCATTTTCATGATCACCTCATTAGTTGAAGGATTTTGCTTCTTAATCTTTTGGTTCACATCAAAGTTGTATGGGACTTTTGCACCCTTATTGATTAGACTTTCTACGAACTGATCCTTATTTTGCTCCACATACTTCTCCACATATTATTGGAAGGATGGTTGTTGTTGCATTGTCATGAAATCAATAGTGTCAATGTTGGCATTACTTCCTCCATGTTGAGAGCCATGATGAGCTCGTTGGGAGGGTTGTCTTGAATGTCTAGGAGGTGATTGTCTCCTATAAAGGTTATACCGAGAAGTCCTTCTTCCTCTAGGACTAGGTGATCTTGATGGAGTCCTTGACCTTCTTCTTGGACTTGGTGAGGGATAGATGGTGGAGAGTTGGTTCCACTATTGGTACCCCTATTGTTGAATTGATCATGGAGTTGTTGCGCTAGGAGCCTATCTCATTCTTCTTGTGCGGCTCTTCTCCTTATGTCTTGCAAAGCTCATTCCTCATCCTCCAATTGTTTGAATCTTTCTTCCTCATAGCTTGTTCATCCAAGAAGGCTTGTTTCTCCCTCTCAATGTCCTTCAACCTGTCACTTGTGTATCGTGAGGTGTCTCTAAGTGGAGAAGGTTGTCTTGAATGTCTAGATACATTAGCTGCATTAATATGAGCATCACCAGATTCTTTGTTTTGGTCTTCATGTTGTGATCGTGTATCTAAGTGAGCTTTCCTATGATGTTTCTCAGCTCGTTGATGAGAATCTAGATACCTTGTGTTGATAGGAGGTGATCTAGGTGGACTATCAAAAGAAGACCCAACAGACATCGTGTTACACCTATGTCGTTGGAACATGTCATTAAGAGTTTGATTCATTGCTTCTCTTTGTTGTCTAGTGAAAGTATAACTCATATCCATCTTTGATGAAAAAGGTGCTAAAGAGGAACTCAATTCATTGGGATTACTCTTTGGGTCAAAACGAACCTCAAACTCACTCTTAGGGGATTGATCGAAAATGGGTTCCTTTCCCTTTCGCTGTTGATGAGTCTTAACTAAGGGTAACTGATTAAAGACAACTAGGGGTCATTTTCCTTGATTCACTTGGTACCTTGTTGTAACTAACATGAAAAAAATATTCTTGAAGATAAGACAATCTCTCAAAGTGTCAATCACCAAACTAGGATAATTAAAGTTCTCTAATGTCCAAAAAGAGATGGTAAGATAAAAATTGCAATTGGCATTACCAACACTATCAAAGAGGTGCTAAAATTGAAGGATCAATATCCTTGCACATTTGAACCAAGAGGATGGACTTAGCCAAATTGTATAAGTGAAATTGAATTTGAGTGGAAATTATTTGGGTAGAAAAAGTACTAGAGTTCTCCAAGAATGTTACTAACAATTCTAGAGATATACTTTCTCAACAGGGATAATCTCCTAACCTAACAATCCTTCCCAAGGTGACTTTGTAAATCGAATGACAATACCCCTAGAGGGTTAAAACAAAAATCCAAGGTAAAGACAGGCTTCCAGTAGTAGGATAAGTTACCTTCCTAAAGACCTAGCTAACTAAAAGCAATTGTGAAATGACTGAAACTAGGTATACAGCAGAAAATTTTCAGGCGACACTTTCCAGGCTAACCAGGTGATACTTCTCACTAAGGTGATATTTCACCTTTCATAGGTGATAAATCTCATAGTAACCAAGCGATATACTCCAGGTAGGTCGGGCGATAAACCAGAGGAAATGAACTATCACGTGATATTTCTTCTCAAAGTAGGCAATACTATTGTAGAATTGTACGACTCTTGACCAGTGAAGTGCAAAATCTTAGTTTTTGGGACTTGTTTGATCAAAATTTTTAGTTTGAGGGTTGATTTTTTGATTCCAATCACAATGACAGCAGTAAATTGACAAGTTTGCGAATAGCATGGGATCAAACATGTCTTCAAGCACTTGAAACAAGGGCAAAAGCAACCTTGCCAAGACAAACACTTGTGATATCAAAATAGAAGAACACCCTATGAATCTACTGATTGTTTGAATGTTCAATAACATTGACACTGGTATTACACAATCGAAGACACTTCAAGCAATATCTATCCTAGAAAGTCAAGGCTCAATACTTAACAACTTAGCCCACACTTGATGCTCCCTTGCCTCACACAAAGTGGTTACCCACAATCGATATTGGCTTTGTCATGGAAGTGCCAAAGACACAACCAAAGGAACACATATGGTGAGTAATCTTGGGGTGATCCGGGTTATTCCACTTGGATCAATCCTTGCACCAAGAAGCTAAGTGGAAAAATAGGGTGGCCTCTAACTATGGTTCTTAATAAGGGCTTATGTTCATAGTACCCCTCTTGCTCCTCATAAAGGACTAGGATCTCGTGGCCTCAAGAGTACCTTAAGCATTCTTTCCCAATACTTTCCTCATGGTCACAATCCCACAAGTACTCACATCAAGCGAAGACAAGCACTACATCTACCAAGGTTTTATGTCCTTGATATCCTTGAGTTTATAGTGGGTTAGAATAGCTGGCAATAAGATTGTCCCCACTTGGGTTGTTGCTCTTGATTGCTCAAGAGCAGGCCCGCTAAAGGATTCTAACAATCTAAACAAAAATGGATCAACTTATGAGGTTCAAGGATTTTGTTTCACCACAAGGGTAAAGAACATACTCTTTTATCTCAAAGTCTTCTCCCAAACACACCAAGCAAAGGTTCAATTACCCTCTTGCTTTCAAAATCCAAAGATGGGTCAAGATTTTTTGGTTCACCACAAGGGTGAAGAGCATACTTCTCCTACCACCCAAGAATTCCTACAACAAGATATTAAGTGCCTATGAAATGAAACAATTAGTATATGTCGCACTCAATACAGAAAGCAATTTAGACAAGCACTTGATTTGGGTTTTTATGCTTTGGGCAGCCCTGCAAAAACCGTTACTAGCCCTTGTGCATTTGAAGCTTTGACATGTGTTCTTTTAGCAAAATATTTTAAGCAAATTCACCTACAACCACAACTTGTTAGGCCAACAATCCAAAATCCAATTAGCTCCAAGAAATCCACTATCAAAAGTATTTAAAGCACTAAAGGTGGAACACTTAACTCACCAAGTAAGTGTGAAGTGAGTCCAAAAAGTGGAACATTTAACTCTTCACACAAACTCAAAGCAAGTCAACACCTTAGAAAACTAATGAGATCAAGTAAGCATAAAAAAGAGAACTTTGTGGAACACTTAATGCTCTTTTCAAGTAGACCCCTCCCCTATGTATGAATGTTGACCTTGCATCCAAAGGGCGGTAATGAGGGGCAATTAGAAATAAGCGAGTCCAACACCCAATTTAGCTAACAAGCTCAATCAAAAGTACTCTTCAAGTAAGTGTGAAGTGAGTCCAAAAAAGTGGAACATTTAACTCCTCACACAAACTCAAGGCAAGCCCACACTTTAGAAAACTAATGAAATCAAGAAAGCCTAAAAGGGAGAACTTTGTGGAACACTTAACGCTCTTTTCAAGTAGACCCCTCCCCTGTGTATGAATGTTGACCTTGCATCCAAAGGGCAGTAATGAGGGGCGATTACAAATAAGCGAGTCCAACACCCAATTTAGCTAACAAGATCAATCAAAAGTAATCTAAAGTTGCTTATCAATACTACTCACAAATGACAAAGGGTTGAATCAATGGAATATTTAACTTTCCAAGAAAACATAAAGTGAGTCCACAAAGTGGTGCATTTAACTCCCTATGTAAACAAGGAATGAATTCATGCCCCCAATCACTCAATGAGATGTTTGATATTGTAAACCAAGAAGAATTCACTTACACAAACTTGTAAAAACAAATCTATGTTCTTTCCTTCACCATGAAGAGCATAAAAGAGATGTGCCTATGAAAGCAAGTAAACATTCAAGCCAAACACATGAGAGGTTCTTTTTAGATCCAAAATCCAAATGTTATAGAGATGCAAATAAATACCTCAAATCCATGCAATGCACTTTGATCCAAAATCCAAGTGAAAGTGCAAGAAATTGAGTACAACTATGCAAATTAATTCTATCTAAGTGCGGGAAATAGAAACAACAAGCTAACTAAATTAAGATTCGGCCAAAAAACCTCAAAAAGGCTCACTATCAGGTACAGAAACATACTGCAAACACTAGAATTATCACGTGACACTTCTCAGTGTACTAGGGTGATAATATTAGTCTGAGCGACACTCTACTATATACCCAAGCGATACTTCATCCGAGACCAGGCGATAGTTCCTGAAATAGGTGGGCGATACTTCTGACAGGAAAAGTATCGCTCATGTATACAAAGAACTATCATGCGATATTCCTAGTATTATCATGCGATACACTGAGATAAAAAACCTATAGACCACGAATAATGTCCAAAAATCACCAAAAATATGACGGAAATACAAATTTAAAGGGCCCCACGGTGGGCACCAGAAATGTACACACAAAAGTAGTGCACTTCTATGAATCCTTACATGCAAGAAAACTCAAGAATGAGCCCTCACAAATTGATCCATAGCTCTCTATGTATGGAGTTGCAAGATTGTAAAATTGCTCTTAGCTAGAGCTATGAAGCTAATGACCTTGCTAGTCAACCACACAATGAGAGATTCAAGTGAAGACAAGGGCAAGAGTGCCAATATCTCCAAGAATCAAATGAAATGAAATGCAAGTAAGCTAAGAATGAAGATGCAAGCTAAGCTAAATTATAACAATGCAATGCTTGAAATGAAATCTAATCTATGAAAGGAAAGTACAAGGATTACAACCTTCCTAATTAAGCTATGTGAGATTAATCTATTGCATAAAAGAAATCTATACTAGGAATGTCATTATTATGCAACTATGAAAGCAAACTAAATGAGATGAAATAACAATGTCTTCAAAGCTTGGATGCAAGGATGTCTTCAAAGAGCTCCAAATGACCTAGAAAACCTGTAGCATAACATTAGTATTCAAAATTGCATATGAAAATGAAGAAGAGAGCTCTCCTTTTATAGGAAATGAGAAGGAATGGACCATGGAGATTAAGAGGCAAAAGACTTAATCAATGGTGGAGCATCAAAGAGGAGCAATCCATGTGCACAAATATCCTCCAATGAGAAAATAAGAGTTGACTTTTGTGTCCATATGAGAACAAAAGTGCTTTTTCCCTTTTTTGTAAAATAAGAATAATGCTTTATTTGTGCAACTTAGGATAAGATGAAAAGTGGGGGCTTTTTTTATTTATTAAAAGGGGAGGAAATATTCCTTTTAAATAAATAAAGACTTTAGGATAAAATGGTTAGCCCAAGGAATAATCAAAAATGATGAAATAAGATTTGATCAAAGGAAATTGATATATTTGAAAAATGCTGATTTTTGAAAATCTTGATTCAAGGATTTGATAAATTGCTAAATGGGGGCCCAAAGTCTAGGTGACCATTTTAGGGTGCATACAATTGCAAACTAGGCAGACCAGGCTCGTCTGATTAAGTTCTTTGTCTTTTTTCTGCAATGTGAGCCTATTCTAAATAATTTGTATATCGGGTCCTTTTGAAAGGTACTATGGCATTGCACGAGTATGTGAGCAGATTGGGGACTTAGGAAACTACAGGTCTTCTTGAATTGTTTGTTTTTTTTCCTCAGGCTCATTAGTTTTTTTTGTGAGGGAGGCTCATCAGGAGATAAATCATTTACATTTTTTGGAGGATCTGGGCAAGCTAGGTGAATTGGAGAATTAATTGTGACATATTCAACATGAGAATCTGCAATAGGTGTCTCTGATGGGACATCTTGACTTACTGGGGTAACTTGAGGAACTTGTCCCCTCATCCTGGAACTTCTTCTCAAAGGGGTTTCTTTTTCTTCCACCATTTTCTTTTTACCAACTTTTGTCAGCCTTTCTATTGCAGGAGTAATTGATTTCCTCTTTCTAATTTTTGAGGTTGTAGGTTTCTAGGGTTCTGCTTCAGGAACTGAAGTTCCTTCATTAACCTTTTGTTTCCCTTTTCTTTGAGATGGGGTAGGTACATTATCACTCAAGACAGGAGAAGGTTCCTTCTCTTCAATATTCTCAGACCCTTTTTCTTGGGGTATTTCAACTGGGTTAGGGGGTATTTCATTTCCAAGAATTGGCTGCTCAACAAGCTCATTCTGGGGCTACAAGGTTTTTTTCTTAACAAATTCTTTCCATTCTAGAGGAGAGACATCCCTAAGGTCTCTTTCAACTAGAATTTTGATTAGGGCAGGATGGGAAATGGAATTTGTTTTACCCTTTTGAGTTTCCTCAGCACTGATACTTAGCATGTTGTACAGAAAGTTTAGAATATTTACTTGAAGATTATTCCTGATACAACTAAGTAACTTGAAATGATGTGCATGTAAATGGGAAAATATCCCTTCACATGTGAAATATCTGATGATATGTGTAGCCAGCTCATTGTATGGAACAAGTAGTGACATTCTCTTGCATCCTTTCTTATTTACTTCCAACGGAGGGTCAGAAGGTTGGGTGAATTGATCTCATGCCGACTTACCATCATGCTTGTTGGGTTAATGCTCCCCAAATGCTGGAAAGCCTATGACCTCTACAATTATTTCCTTTTTTGCTAGAACAGTCACTCCCCACATAGTTGCTTCCCCTTCTTTGAATGTATTCATGAACTCTGCTACCACTTCTTCGTCAAACTCTGTTAATTTCAAGAAGTAACTCAACCATCCACAGGTTTGAAATCTGCAAATGACTTCCACATTAGTCAATAAAATGGTATGAACCATAGGTTCATGCCTCATCAGCTATCCTCCCATTATGCCGAATTATGCCTTCAAAATTCCTCCAAGATTCTTTCTCAGTCGGCAATTTTGCGACTTCCATTTTCTTTGAAACCCCAAATATTCTAAATTCCTTTGAAAAACCCATTTTATTTAGTTCATAACTGCACTTCACTTCATCTCCCTTCAATCTTTGTGTCATACTATTTTTGAAAATTAGGCAATATAAATGATAATGACACTTGACTTTGGAGAATTGTGTTTCTTTTAAGTGCAGTTAATCCTTACACAAATTTGATTATATCACCTAGGGTAGGAATCAAGAATAATTTGAGAAATTAAGTATGATAATTTGTGCAAACATTACAAGGACTTAATGACACATCACATAAGTACTGATTTGGCTAACATGCAATTTGGTTTGAAATGATAGGTACAGGAAATAGCAACTTGGAAATTAATACACTTTTCACCCCCGTACAAAAGAATGACAAGTGTCCACACTTGTCCTCCTTCGTAGGGGAGAGAAAATTGGCATAATGCCATAATATATAGACACATGCAGTACTAAATATAATTTTTGAAATCTATGTTTTAAAAGTGGAAATAAATTGAATACATGTACCTGTCATTATATTTTTGTATGTGCTTGAAGGATGAGAATCAGTTGTGCCTTGAAATTGATTGTCCCTGAATGGATTTTTGTGTTGACGTGGAATTTATTGAAAGCTTAGAAAATTGAGCAAAGTGGGTGACATGGAATTTGTATGGGTGGAACTTAAAGAAATGAAGTGTATTGGAAAGAGAATTTAAGAAAGTGAATGTGGAATGAGACTTCATTGAAAATGAAGTTTTATTATGGAGGCACTTGCTTGTATGCTAGGGTGAAGCTGGAGGAAGAAGGTTTTCACCTTCTACTGCATGAGTGATTACATGTGTTACCTTTGGCTCGTCTTCTTTGAATTATTACAGGAACTTTGTCTTGGTTTGTGGTTGATGGTATAGATGGTATAGATGGAGTCTATGGCCATTTGCCAGCAATTTGAATTATACTGGGTCAATTGTTGTCAGTTGAACTGCTCCATTTACAAAAACATGTGTTATCTTATATGGTTCTAGCCATCTTGTTTGTAATTTTCCTTGTGTTTCTTGATACCTAGAATCAAACAATAGTGCCCAATCACCTACTTGGAATTGCCTATTCTTGATGTGGGAGTCATGCCACTTCTTTCTTTATTTTTGGACTATTTGTGTGCACTCCAATGCAGATTTTTTCATCTCATCCAAAGAGTTGAGATCTAGTAAGCATTCACGTTGAGTTGCAGGAAGGTTTGTATTCAGCTTCAAAGTAGTTCTTAATGTTTTGTGTTCAAACTCAATTGGTAGCATTATTGTTTTTCCATATAGTAGTTCAAATGGAGTCAATCCAGTTGTGGTTTTCCATGTGATTTTGTATGCCCATACTACTTCTACTAGATGGCTGCTCCAGTCTCTTTGATTCAGTTGAACTATTTTTGTAAGTATTGCTTCAGTTTCCCTGTTTGTGACTTCCACTTGACCATTGGTCTATGGGTGGTATGGATTGGACTTCCTATGTCTAATGTTGTATTCATTCATGAGTTATGTTATTAGATTTGATGTAAACAGTACCCCTTGATTAGTCACTATCTCTCTTGGTACTCCATAGCGAGTAAATATTTCTTCATACAGGAAGGTTGTCACTTTGTTGTCATGGGCATGCTTCATTGCCTTCACTTCTACCCACTTTGTTACATAATCTGTGCATACCAAGATATATGATTTTCCATTTGATGGAGGGTCTATAGGACCGATAAAATATATTCCCCATTTATCAAATGGTGTGACAACTACTTGTGAGTTGAGAGGCATCTCATCTAATTTTATTGGTCGACCCATCCTTTGACATTTGTCACATTTCCTGGTGTAATTTTTTGCATCTTTGTGAAGTGTTGGCCAATAGTATCCTGTTGTTAACACCTTCATTGTTGTTCTTTTTGTTGTAAAGTGTCCTCCATAGGGTCCATTATGCAATGCATGAAAAATATCATAGGTCTCATCTTCTCAAACACATATCCTCATAACTTGGTCTGGGCCAGTGTAAAATAGTGTATTATCAATCCATGAATACAGAAAGCTCTTTTCAATGAGTATTTTCCTATCCTTTGGAGAAAAGTGTCCAAGCATCTTGTTGGCTACAAGATAATTTTCTATATCAGCATACCATGGAGTCTTGATAGCTATGTGAAACAGATGTTCATCTAGAAATTTGTCATCTATTAATGAGGTATCGGTATCTGCATGTTGTAATCTAGACAAATAGTCTGCTACTGCATTGGCTCTTCTTGGCCTATCTATTATTGTGAGATCAAATTCCTATAAAAAAAAGTAGTCATCTAGCTAATCTACCTAAAATGGAAGGTTTGTTCATGAGATATTTTATTGCACCATGGTCAGTATGAACAAATATAGGGTATCCTATTACATAGTGTCAAAACTTGTTTAGAGCATAGACTACTGCTAATAGTTCTTTTTCTATGATTACATAGTTTAACTCTGGACCATGTAGACTTCTACTAATGTAGTAAATAGCATTTTCAAGGTTTTCAAACTTTTGGCCTAAGACAGCTCCTATTGCATAATCAGATGCATCAGTATGTATGTGAAATGGAAAAGTCCAATCAAGGGTATTGGTGCTTTTGTAAGAAGCTTCTTAAGCTACAGAAATGACTCTTTAAAAGCTAGGGTCCATGTGAATTCGGCCTCTTTTGTAAGAAAAGTATATAATGGACTTTCTATCTGACTAAATTTTTGAATAAAATGTCTATAGTATCCAGCATGTCCTAGAAATGATCTAACCTTTTTTTGCTTAGTAGGAGTGGGCAATGTTTGAATTACCTCTATCTTTGTTGGATCCACTTGTATGTCAGCTTCTAAGATGAAGTGTCCCAAAACAACTCCTTCCTACATCATCATAAAACACTTCTCACTGTTAAGTGACAAGTTATGCTCTTTGCACCTAATCATAACTTTCTCCAAATTCTTCAATGCTTTTTCAAATGTGACTCTGAATGTAGTGAAGTCATCCATATAAATCTCCATGCAGTCATGTGAGATGTCAGAAAATATACTGATCACAACCCTCTGAAAGGTTGCAGGACCATTACATAACCCAAATGGAAGAGCAGAGTAGGTGTACATTCCCCAAGGACATGTGAATGTTGTCTTTTCTTGGTCCTTGGGTGAAATGCTAATATGATTGTAGCCGCTATAACCATCGAGAAATGAGAACTACTTTTTGCCTACTAATGTATCTAGCACCTGATCAATGAATGGTAATGGAAAATGGTCCTTGTTTGTTGAATTATTAAGCTCTCTATAATATACACATATTATCCACTTACCCCCTTATTAGGTACTATCACAAGAGGTGAAACCCACTTACTATCTGAGATTGGATATATGAAACCAGCATTTAGTAGTTTCTACAGTTTGGTCTTTACAATTTCCCTGAGGGATGGATTGATCCTTCTTTGTGGCTGACATAGAGGTATACTACCTTCATTGATGTATATTCTATGGGTACATAGTTTTGGACTCAATCCCTTCATGTCCCCATATTCCCAAGAAAAAGCCTTTTCATTCTTACATAGAGGTTGTGTTAACAATTTCAATTATTGTTGAGATAATTTATTGTTAATGTGAAGGTTATGGCTAGGTGAGAGTTGCACAGTAGTGGTTAGCTCTAACACTGAGGCTTCTGATATAGGATTGGTTGATATCTCATGAGGTAATAATTATTGTATGATTTCAGGCTCTGTTGGCAGGACACAGTTTTCATAGGTAGTCAATTGCAAAATTGAGCTTTGAGAAATGTCTCTTGTTGTAACACAATCATTTGTAAGGATACTTTGGAGTATATCATCATCTTCTTGTAATTTTAGAAAATATTGTCTATGTAGCATCATCAGCTGAGCAATAGAGTTTATTTATTCTTCCTCATCTCCCAAGTTTGGCCAAATGAGATTGTTTAGATCTTCTTGTGGTTAGGCTAGAGGATACAGTGATAATTTCTTGACAGTTTAGCCATCAGAGATGGTCATATTTCCTGATCTACAACTAATATTAGCATCTATTGTTGCTAACCAAGGCCTTCCAAGGATTACTGGATAACCAACAAGGGTTACTTTAGGTGACAGTATCATAAAATCAGTAGGATATTCCCAAGAGTCCAATGTGACTACTATGTCTTCAACCATACCATCTAGAGTAACTGTGGAACTATCTGCAAGTTGTAAAACTATTGGAGTTGTCCTTAATCCCTCTATACTCAACCTATGCATAGTATCCTTGGTCATGACATATATAACAACACCTAGGTCTATCAAAGCATTCTTTACTAACTAGCCACTTATTATTACATCAACAATTGGGCTTCCTAGATCAGAGTATTTAGGAATCACAATCTTTCCCAACATTATATCAGCCAATTGACCTACTACATGCACTATTTGGGGATCATTTTTCTTTCTTCTAGGTTTCTTAAGACATGCTTCATTGATGGCTTTTCCATAGAGTGGAACATCTTTGATAGGCTGAAATAGTGGAATCTAGATGTGCATGTTCTTTAATTGGTCAAGGATATCAATTAATGGTGCCTCTTCTTGGAGTGTAGGTTTATCCATCTTAAGCATCTAAGGAAATGGGGGTCTAGTTTGAATTTTAGGATCATTCTGGTCTAGTATCTTAGTTAGTAAGATTAGATTTGGAAAAGTAACTTTTGGTTGTTATGTTGATGGTACAAGAGTATCTGGTACTTTTGTTATAACAGGTGGTTCTAGTGTTGGAAGAGTAGTTCCAAATCTCAGGCAGATATTACTGATGTCCAATGCATAAGTAGGGTATTATTGTGCTTCAGTACTATAGACTAGTTGTTTTTGCTTATTAATAGGATTTGGTTGTGGTTGAGCTGGTAATTGTGTTGGTCATGGAGGAGAACTTGTGGCTACAAGAGGTGGCATAAGTGCTAGCTGAGGAAATGGAGGTGGTAATGTTTGATAGCCAAGATTTTGATTAGGCCATTGTTGAGGTCCCCTCCATTGGTTATATTGCTACCAATTTTTGTGTGGTGGTTGCCATTTATTTTGAGGTTGTGGCTATGTCCATTGGGGTTATTGGGAGCTATACCATTGGTTCGGCTGAGTATTTGGCCATGCATTATTCCACATAGGTTGGAAAGATTGTGAAGGATATTGGGAATTTTGGGTTTTCCATTGACTATATTATTGAAAGATTGCAATGGGTACTGAGGCATACCTTGTCATGGGGCTCATGGGTGACATTGAGCAACAAAGAAGACTTGCTCATCCTCCCCTTCTATTTTCCTGAACTCAGTTGGAACATGATGTGTTTCCAAATTTTCTACCAGCTTGCATCTATAGTCCTTTTGTTGTCGATAATGTGGGTAGTTCTCTACTAACTTTAACTCAACTTCTTCATGCTTCTTTTTGGCTTACATTGTATCCAAGTGGGTGGCAAAATCATTGATAATGTCTTTCTTGAAATCTGACAGCAAATTTGAGATTTCCATCTTTGATATACCAGAGCTACTTCCTTTTGCAAGTGTTGGATAGAATCCTCTGCCCTTCTTTACTGTTGATCTTGAATAGTTCAAACAGATTTTCTTGAGATCATCCCAAGAAGAATGGGATCCATCTCCTCTATCCATAAGGTCTAGTGCTTCCAAACAGTTATCATTCACTTCTCTCAAAAAGATGATTTTTTGTGAATCCTCTTGCAATGCATGTTTAGGATTCTTCTGCAGATTGTATAAGAAGTGTGAGATGTAGTCTTCAAGAGTCTCATCTTCTTTTTGTGACATTCAGATGGTATCATCTCCTCTCAAATCACCTCATTTGCAGTATTCTTTATATTTTTGCAAAAATGGGTCTTTAATCCCATCCCAATTAGTTGTTGCATTTTCCCCTAGTCCCATAAACCATCTTAAGGATGACTCCTTTAATGTAGATGGAAACATTTGAGTTTATGACTATCAATTTTAAATTCAAAGCTTCAACAAAGAATGTCGAACTCAAATAAGAAAGTGTCAAGGTCTTCAGTTATTAGGCCATAAAACTTTGGTAATGCAATAGTGAGGATTTTTTTAACATTAGCATTGTTAATAAGGCTAGGAAGTGGAAATGGAAATGTAGGTTGAGCCATTACAGCTGGTATTTGAACTTGAAATTTTTGTTGAGTATTTTTTATACTTAGTGGTGTATTATTAGCATTTGGTGCACTCAGAGTGGAGTGTGCAAGAAAACTGGCCAAAATCTTAGCAAAAGGACGAAGGTCAGATGGGTGAAATGGGTCCTCTACTAATGAAGTGGATGGAGGAAATTTTGAACTCGCATCAACAAAAGATAATTTAGTTTCTACAGATTCTTCATTTAAATTTGGTGGTTCTCTTGGGAGAAATCTACCATGGACATCTCTTCTTCTACCCCTTCGATGCATACAAGTGATTAAATGAACTTGTGAAGCAAGTTCAGACTTTACGAACTACTCCTAGAAAACAAGAAACTATCTAGCATGACTCAATGGGATTCTTAGCTTGACACCATCCTTGGAAATGATGCCAAAAATGAACAACCTCATAATAGATTATAATAACTACGCCAAAGCCTTCCCTAGGAATAGTATATTCAAACTAGGTATTATTTTCCTATCACAAAGTGAATTTAGATTGTCAAACCAGGGACGTATACTTGAAATGGGACAACACACTTTGTGCACTAAGCTTCTCATAGAGTCATCTTACTTAAACTGCTGCAGGAAAGGAAAATGAATAGAAAGAACAAAGCTATTGTTGCGGGAAGGTAAAACACATAGCTGAACAAATAAACTAATGTAAACGACCATAAATATAACTCCAACTCATTTTTCCATTCTAATGCATGAACTATGGCTATCTCTACATATGCTACAGGAACAAACATAGATACAATGTTGCAGGAACAAATAGTGAACACTACCTTAAATGTTGAAAACAATTAAACTACTCTTCTCTACTCTAGTCTACTCCACCTCCCAAGTGGGCCCTCCTTGGTTGGTTTCGACTAACTACAAGCACAGAAGATAACTCAAATTATTCCTTCATTTCATATATTCATAAAAATGGATTGCAATCGGAACACAGTCTTGAAGAACAACTTTCTTCTCAATACAATAGTAACATCATTATTTTGTCTAGCTAGATTTCCATTTATCATCTCCCTATATATAGAGAATTACATTCAAACATTCAGATACACTTTGACTGATTCATCCATGAAAGAAGGAGAACACGTCAAATAAAAGAAGATCATAAAGATCAAACAACTATCTTAACAGAATATTAATTGTGGAGGAGATGTAGCATGATCATGCTCCCCTATATTCCTTGAAGCATTCATTCCTTCAATTTGCAGGCATATCCCGCGGCTTTCTTAATGGGTCTTCTGATCGTGACCGAAACATCTTCACTCCTTCATTAATGTAACTGATTTTTTTTCCAGGGTCTTCTGATCATGACCGAAACATCTTCACTCCTTCATTGATGTAACTGATTTTTTTTCCAAGGTCTTCTGATCGTGACCGAAACATCTTCACTCCTTCATTGATGTAACCAATTTTTTTTCCATTTGCTCCTTCATTCCTAGAAAATTAGTAGTATATGCATATACATTCATATATTCAACTTAATAAATTTCATCCAAATATTAAAACACACATTAAAACAACTATATGAAATACTACATTATGTATATATATAGTATTGGCAAGGTGTGTATATTATTTCCTACCCAAAAGTTTGAAGATATAACTAGACTTATGGCATATATACAAACTTAAGAACTTAAAAAGTCACACAAATGTCTTAGGAATGTTTAGGAGCAAAACATAAAATATCATAAAACAAAGACCAATTTTAGTCTCATTAACTAGTGCTCAGTAGTTTTGGCTTACCGACTGGAGTTCTTGGAGATTTGGTTGTCCAACTTGGTGTATTTAATGTTGGTAGCTTGTGTTGTATTCTCCTATCACCTATGTGGATCTAGAGGCTGACATGGAGAATTAATTATTTGTAAGGCTATTTGTTAGCCGACTGTTATTGCATTTAATATTTATTTGTTGTAGAAGCCTACTTGGCTTAAGATTTAATTGTTTCTTCCAGTCGACTTGTGGTTCAAGAAATGTATTTAAAGAGTGTTTGGGTAGTTTTTTAGGGAGTCAGTAAGGATTCAGTCAGAAGGTGTGAGTCGAGAAGGATAATAATTGAATCTTGTGAGATCTTGAAGATCAAACTGTTTATTTGATGTTGTAATAGCATAGCTAGTGGTTTTCATGCTTGGAGACAAGGATAATTCTTGGTGGCTTGCGAGATCAAGTTTAGATCTACCTTAGTATTTCCACTAGTTTCTAATGTGCTACAAAGTTGGAATAGCTAGGAGATTGCATAATTACTTTTATAATTGATTGTATTTGGCCCTAACCCGAAAGGCCTTACAGTCGGGCATGTTGAATGAAATTCTATTTGAGAATTATATTGTTGTGTTTCCATTGTTGTTGTTGCTAGTGTAGAGTTGGACTATCCATTCTTGGATCCTCCAACCTACCCTACATTAGGTAGTATCAGAGCTTGAAGTTCTTGAGTGTGTAAACCAATCGTCGGGTTGAGGTAGTTTGCACTAGGACCTTGGGTTGGTGATTTTTTGCCTTGGGTTTTCAAAGATCTTGAAGGATGCCTCCAAGAATATTGGACCGTAGGGAAATTGCACATCTCTATGATGTTGTAGAATCATAGATTACAGAGAAGGTTAAAGTAGATTTCCGATCTGAGATGGAATTGATGAAGAATGACATGATTGTTGAGATCATGAACGCTATTGTTGGTATGCTGAGGAATCTTGGTACTGAAGATGGCTATGAAGAATTTGTTGAAGACTTTGAAGCTAATGGATCTAGTGGAGATGACTGAAGAGATAGATCTAGTGACGACAGATCTGGTGAAGATAGAAGTAGTCGATTGCATAGATCTGGAGCTCAGTTAACTACTAGTTACCAAATGGAAGTTTCTACTTTCTTTGGTACTTTGAGACCTGAGAATTTGATTGATTGGATTGGTGAGTTAGAATATTTCTTTGAGCTTGAAGAAATTGAAGATCCTCTTAGGGTGAGATTGACACAAACTAAGTTGAAAATACATGTTGCTCTTTGGTGGAAATAATTGCAAAGAGATAGAGAAGATGAAGGTGAAATGAAGATCAATCATGGTAGGTTGATGGTGACTAAATTGAAAGCTAAGTTCATACCTTCTGACTATGAACTTGACTTGTATAAGAAACTACAAAATTTGAAGCAAAAAGATTTGACTATGGAAGACTATACTGAGGAGTTCTATAAGTTGACTATTCAGTCTGGACACAGAGAACTTGGTAAAGAAAAGGTAGGTTGGTATGTGAATTGTTTGAGATTTAATATTTGGGATGAACTGGGTATGTTGAAGATTGATTTGGGTGAGGATGCTTATCAGTATGCTCTAAAGGCAGAAGATAAGTTGAAAAGAAGACAACATGGTAATTCTCGAGGGAAGGATAAGCTTGATCACTCGATGAAGGATAAACCAACTGCTAAAAATGAACCAAAATGTGTGGAGATGAGAAAGAGGACAGGTAGGGTTATCTTTAAGGGTACTTGTTATAATTGTAGTGAAGAAGGACATAGATTTTTTGAATGTTTGCATAAGAATCTTGGTAATAGCATGAATGTTGTGGTGAATGAGAACATACTAAATGAACTTGAAGTAGAATCAGAAGACTTGTTGATTTGAAGAACATTGCTCGGTACTAAGGTAGAACCTTGTGAGAGGAGTAATTTTTTCAGAACTTGGTGCAAGTCAGGAGCTAAACTTTGTAATGTGATTGTGGATAGTGGTAGTATCGATAACCTTGTAGCTAAGGAGATGGTTCAGAAACTTGGTTTGAAGAGATTGAGACATCCTTATCCTTATAGGATTGGTTGGTTGCAAGATTTTCATGCTTTGGAAGTAAGGGAGAAATGTCTTGTTCATTTTCAGATTGGCCAATATAAGGATCAAGTGTTCTGTGATATTGTGGACATGATTAGTTGTCACATATTGCTCTGTAGACCTTGGCAGTATGATTGTAGAGTTGTGCATGACTGTGCCAAGAATGTATTTACTCTTGGGAAGAATGATAGGAAGTTTTCCCTGATGCCTTTGTTGGATAAAACACTCGGTAGGAGGAACCTAAGCTTTGGGAGCCGAGATGAGTTGAAGGATTCTGAAAGGATTAGAGATCAGTATGGAGAATAGACCTGTGTATTGTCCAAGAAAGACTTGAAAAGACAAAGAAAGAAAAAGTGGAAGAGTATGCAAGGTGAACACTTGAAGGACCTGTATGTAAAGAACCAATTTGAGGTTTATGTGTTGAATCCCAGAAGATATTCTTCAAGCCTTTGAGAACATCTTTTCAAACCTGAGGTGTCTAATGCAGGGGTATCCTAGGGTAATCGACAAATCTGCATGGTGGTGTGTTGAAGTGGTTCTATGTTACTCGGTTGCAGGTTTGACCAAGGATCTTGGTCATTGAAGGGGCTTGGTCATTGATGGAACTCGGTAAAACCTTTGGTGCTCAACAAAACATGTACTCAGTGATGCTTGTGGTGCTCAGTCGACATACTAGCTTGGTGATGCCTAGCTGGCTCAGTTGTTTTACTGGTGCTCAGTAGTTCTGGCTTACCGACTGGAGTTCTTGGAGATTTGGTTGGCTGACTTGGTGTATTTAATGTTGGTAGCTTGTGTTTTATTCTCCCATGTGGATCTTGTTTATAGCTGAATGTGGACCTCTAATCCAGCCATAGACACAACATAGTCATTGCTCAATGATCATATATGAAAGTGAACATGAATTGTCCAATTCGCATACTCAATCAAATCAACCTGTTGCCTCCTACTTAGATGGGGTGTTTGAATTTACTCTCAGAATGAGATCCAACAACCATTAGACCAATTCTAAAATGGAGGATTTGAAAACTATGAAGATAATGAAATTGGAATTAATCTAAAATGAAGATGCAATTGTAATCTAAGAATGAAAGTGCAGATTTAATCTAAGAAACTTGAAGATGAATATGAGAATTAAGCTACTAACAAAGTAAACAAATTATATTAAGATGAGAATGCAATTAAATGCTACTAACATGAAATTATATTAATATGCAATGAAAAAGCTTGAAAGTATGAGAGAATTGAGACAAAAATCCACTATAGTTTTGGTACTCTAAAATTGTCTCTTCTTCAAAATGAGAAAAAGAGGTTCATAATATAGAAGAGCCTGGGAGAAGGATGAAGAAATTCTTGGTAAGAAATGGCTGACTCTTCATCTCCATGGAGGAAGGTGAGACAAATTGATGAATTATTTAATTAAATGAATGAATATTTCCACATGGGTGGCTTTTCAAGTTATTTTGAATAATTAAATCCAAATAAAGATGTCCATTCAAATAACCAAATATTATTTAATTCCTTTTATGTGTATTAGCTAAAGGGGGTGGAATTAATTTAATTAAAAGCACTAGGACTTTAGAATTAATTTAATTAATCATAGGGATTATTTAGCCAATAAATGTCAAATATTTAGGAATTAAATATAGTGTATGATAAATGCAAATTTAGGGTTTTTTGCATTTGACACCAAGTCAAATAAAGTCAATTAGGAGACAAAATTGCCTAGTGCAATAGGACTTCAATGATGTAGAAATTTGAAGGAATGCACCAAAATTGATTAGAATTGTAAGGTGCCAATTTTGGGGTATTACATTTTGCCCCTCTTTGAATTGATGTACGAGCAATGCGTTGATTCAAAGAATAGTCTGATGTGAAAAATGATGAGGTTTCAGGATTATCTCCATAAGAGAGTTTAACCCTTGGAAGTCAAGGTTAGAATGCCAAGACACTGATCAGATTGAGATGCAGAACCATCTTTAGAATGAAGCATGATTCTCTGAAGTCTAAGTTAGATTGCAAAGACATCGGTCGGATTACCACTTGAGAGAAGACTAGAATCGGGGTTAGATTGCCCCAATACCCATTGATTAGATGATAGCTAATGTAGATTTAGGACTATCTACAGAACTAAGCTTAGTCCTCCGAGACTCAAGTTAGATTGCCTAGCTAATGGTCTAAAAGAGTTTTTGAGAGCCATCTCCAGAAAGAAGCTTGACTTTCAGGAATTAGGGTTAGATTGCCCCAATACCTAATGAGATTTTGAGAACCATCTCCAAAATGAAGCTTCATCCTCGAGGATCTAAGTTAGATTGCTCTGATACCTAAAAGATAAGATGATGAGATGACAAGATGTGAGACACAAAGATGCCCCTAGCAATGGGGACTTTTGATTCAGATCAGACTGGTTCGAGAATTGATTCGACAAGATTCAATGATGCAATCATCCTGCCCCCTTGGGAGAGAAATCGAAAGATGACACGTCAGAAAGATGATTGATAGCAAAATGTTGTAGAGAGAGATAAAATCAAAGATCCAGAGGAACTTAGAATAGATTAAGGAAGCATCAAGAGGATATAGAAGTGATGTAGAGCAATTTGGAGGTCCTGTTAACTAAGTTTGACTATGGTTGACCAAATTTGACTAGAGTTGACTTTTGATGAAAACATTGAAGATCTTGAGAAAATGATGATGAGATAAGATTCTAGCAAGAAAATGCCACCAGAAGGTTGACTGCACAAGCATCCGATCCCAATGGTCTCAGAAATTTAAAACATGATTTTGAGCTATCTAGAGATGTCAGAGTTTGATTTCGATCCCGAAAATGGATTCAAAATGGTGAATTTAGCCAAGGGTGAAGTTTTTGCACAAAACAAAGCACTTTTGAAAATTAGGTCAAAAGCTATATAAGGCCCGGAGGGGTCATTCTCAATTCATTATTCACTCTCTTCTAGCGAATTTCAGAGCTCAAAGCAAAATGGAGGGTGTGCCAGTGCATTTTCATCGATTTGAGCACTCCCGATGACACAACCGGCCACCAGAGTATGACGCACCTGTAAGTAGTCGATAAACCATCTTGCATTTCAAGTTTTTAATGCTTTCTTAGGTCATTTAGGTTAGATTTAAATGCTTTTAGGGCTTAGTTCATCAACATTCATGCAAGGAAATAGTTTCCTCACGCTAGCCTCAGTCATCTTTCACATGAGAGAATGGTTTTCTCGCATAGGTTAGGGATTTCTTGCATTGGGCTCCTCCGCAAGCTCATGCGAGGCACTTGGAGATGTCACACGAGATTTCATCCCCAGTGATGAACTCTCGCACGAGAAGAGATTCTGTCTCGTGTGGAGGAATAGTTTCCTCGTGTGGGAAGTTGCTGCAGCATTTGAGTCTGCGTCCAATTTGTCATGAAATCAGCCAATTAGAGCGTCCAAGAGTCATGTTTAGGATAGATGCATAGTTCCAGCTACTTGTTATTGCTTTGAAGAACCATCATGATTGAGATACTGATCAAGTGTCATCGCTTTCCTTGCAGGTTGACTTCCTAAATATTGTGTTCTGGTCCCACCACCCAGTCATCGAGGAGTTAGTGCAGAGATTAGACGATGCTGAGGGTGCCCACATAGACAGGTTGGGATTGACTTATCTACATGCTATACCTAACATTCAAGTGAATCACGGGCTACTAGGTGCATTGGTTGAGTATTTCCATTCGAAGATGAACACCTTCCACTTGTCAATGGGGGAGATGACCATCACTCCTGAGGACATCTATAGGATACTGAGGATACCATTCCATGGCACCCACGTGGAGTATGACATCTAGCCGAGGGTGGGCACATTGGCACTGAGGGCCATTTTCCAGGATGATTTTTTGATGGGTTGGGCCATCTTGTGGGATGAGTTGATCAGTCGGTATGGAGCAGGACATAGATTGGCGGTTTTCCTACCATTATTTTTGAGTTGTTATTTGATGCCAGATCGGGGGTAGCATGGACTGGAGTACAGATGGGGACGCACGCTGGAGTAGCTACCAGTGCAATTTGGATGGGGTGAGTGCATGCTTGCACAGATGTACCATGAGATGCACGAGATCGTGTATTGGAGTGTGCAGACCATGGCTGCAGGAGTTTTTATTTTGCAGATCTAGGCATGGGAGCATCTCCCCGTATGTAGGCCAATTTTCCATGATACTTGAGATCCTTTAGAGCCATACATTTATAGATATACATGTACCATGACTCAGCCAGTGCTGGGTAAGACAAAGCAGTGGCGAGGGCAGCTGGATGACATGGTTGCACTTGTTTGGTGGCCATGGGAAGCTATAGAGATATGATGCCCAGCATGAGCTGCCACATATGTTCTTTTTGCATCCTCTAATTGGGCAGACTATATCTATTATTGAGCACTTCTCGCTCACATGGGTCCTATGATAGTTTGGGAGACCACAGGATGTCTCAGGAGTATTGCACCTATGCCCAATTCATTGATGAGATGAAGAAGGGCTGGCAGCTGAGACTAGACCAGGGTAGGAGCATGATCGAGGCATGAATACCACTAGCTCGATGGGATTATATGGTAGATGTGACCAATGTAGGGGTGACACCTACTTACAGGGATTATATCTTGGCACATCCCTACCCTAGGTTCATAGATCCTGTTGGCATGGACCAGTAGGTATAGTAGGTTGTACAATAGCAGTGTACATAGTAGCAGGCATAGCAATAGTAGGTAATAGTACATTAGTAGATACAACATAGTAGCAGAGGGTTCTGAGACCAAGGACTAGATAGACCTCCATTCATCAGAGATAGATGGGGTCAGATATAGGTGCAGGGATCAGTGGGACCCAGGATACATCCACTAGGTAGAGGGTAGGTGACACCTCTTAGCAGCTACCTCCTAACAAGGGGGTAGAGGGCGATGATATAAACATGCAGGATCCACCTGCGGGAGGATAGGTACCACAGTTATAGGAGGCTCTCAGGAATAGCTGAGAGAGGCTTAGATAGGTGCAACAGGAGCAGGATGACTTTCACACTCAGGTCATCATGCAGGAGACCCAAGTAGAAGAGTGGGATCAAGAGATCAGAGGGCTCCAGGAGGCACTAGCTAGGGCACAGCTAGAGGCTAGATATGAGGTTGCACAGTCAGCCTATTATTATGCAACATACGTGGGTGTAGTGCCAAACTTAGCAGAGCAAGTTCCACCATTCTTAGAGTATGCTAGGGCACGAGCTGTTCCACAAGGACCACCTCCTCATGCACTTCCACAGGCACCACCATAGGGTCCACCATAGGGTCCTCCTCCTCCACCTCTGGCAGGTGGATAGGGTCATGATGTACATCGATGTATTTTGCCCCATTTTTGATACACTATTCTCGAGTAGCACCATTCTTTTGATTGTACTGACATTGATCGATCGATATATATATGAGCTCAACTTTTGATATCATTGTACTTGTGTATATATTGATTTTTTGTTGGTGTTTATGAGATGATTCATATATGCTTAGATGTATGGATTAGATATGAGATGCACATGATTCCTTTATGTATATGCAGATGAATATGCACATGTTTTATTTTATATATGAGTATGCAATGTGAAATGTGATGATAGATGGTAGATGAATAAATGCAATGTATGATTTGATTTTATGCTTATAATGAATGCACATGGATATGAATATGTAGATGTAGAATGTATGCATATGAGTTTATGGATGAAATGAAAATGCAATGGATATGGTACTGATCATCTCATGTAGGATGTCGCAATACATGACAGGTACTAACCAAAATAATGTTTGAAGGTCGAGAGTGAGGATCAGACACTTGTGCAACCAAGATAAACCTAGGATTGAAGATGAGAACCCTTGGTGAATAGATCAAGAAGAAGATAATCCAGTGAACACCAAAACATTGTCTCAATGCAAGCCTAAGCTAAATGAAAACCCTAGGACTTGGTTGTTGGAACCATTTTATTAGCATCATAGAGTTTTTAGTAACGGACAGTCGCAAGATGTCATACAACCCCCACTAATGTTGCAATCATGAGAATATGAATATGACATTAGTCTTACATTTTTCAGAATGAGGTGTAAGCATTAAGACACAAGAAGCCAGAATGACCTGAACACCTATTTCTTTTGATTTAGCAAGTTAACATAAGCATTAAAGCATAGTTGCTAGAATGACCAAAATGTTGCTTGCATATAGACACATGAGAGTTTCTTCCTTTTAGTAGGTGAATGATAAGCATATCAAAGTGCTCACAGTGACCCTTACGTTCACTTCACAGGATGAGCGTTTGCAATTTCACTTATAGCTGAAAGAAGTCACTCAAACAAACAAGGAGAAGAACCAACCTCACCAAAGTTTCCATATAAAAGGAGTTGAGGTACACATGGCCATCCAACATGAGATGAAGACTCTCATAGTGGACACCCCTCTTATATAGATTCATTGGATCATTGGAACTAAACTAGAAAATAGAAAGAAAGGAAAAGATCATGTCCCCAATCTTCACTTCTCTCAGTCAAAAAAGACATCTTAGAGTTACTCGAGGAGGAATGATAAAGCGAAAGAATAAACACACAAAAGAAGAGCTCGGTACGCTTCAGAGAGTTACAAATCCAATTTCAATTTAAGCGGATTGAAGTCAAATCAGAAGTATATAGTGTGAGAAGTCTCAACAGGGTGACAATAGTAGGCGAACGCAGTGAGAACCACTAGTGACTGACGCGAGAGACAATCTCAAGGAGAAATCAGAGAACTACCGAAATATCAGCAGGCAGGTGCAGTGAGAACCACTGGTGACTGATACAAGAGATCCTCAAGGAGAGAGATCTGAGAGCGAACAAAACATCACTAGGAAAACACAGTGAGAACCACTGGTGACTGATGTATGAGGGATCCTCAAGAAGAGAGATTTGAGTGATAGCTAGGTATTAGTAGGCAAGCACAATGAGAACCACTGGAGACTGATACGAGAGATCCTCAAGGAGAGAAATCTCAAAAGTAGCTAGGCATCAGTAGGCAGACATAGTGGGAACCACTGGTGACTGATACAAGGAAAATCCTCTGAAAATGATAGGACAATACCCCCTAGACTAGGAAAATGCCCCTAAGTGTGACCAGTTTCAATCCATGTAGAGTCAAGAAAAACCTTGAAGATAACTAAGAGCAAGTGTGTGAGCTAGCAAACTAAAGCAAGAAAGCAAGAGCCAAGTGGTGATGCAATAGGTATAGCATTGGGGAACAACAAGCGCATGTTTACTAGATTTTCACCATCTTGGTAGAGATTCTATTTTTGCTACCATGACGCCTGTTTGCCAGGTTTTCATCAATGGCACATTTTTTCTCTTTTCAATTTTTTTGTACCTTTCTCTTTTTGATTTTTTTGTATTTTTCAATTTTTTTAATTTTTTTGTATTTTTTCAATTTTTCAATTTTTTTTATTATTATCAAGGTACCTATTTACCAGGTTTTCACCAAGATAATAGATACATTAAAGCACCTATTTATCATTTTTTCACTAAGATCATTTTTTAGGACTTTTTGCAATTTTTAGGATTTTTTTAGAATACAGTATGTACATGAGCACATAGAGAATGTCTCAGCTGTAGAATCTTTTCAGATGTAGAGCATTGATCAACTCTTTGAGTTGTTCTCCTTTAGTAGTAGATATTTGGTAAGCACCAGACCCAAATGTTGCAGTGATAATGTATGGACCGAGCCAGTTTGGTTCAAACTTTCCTTTCTGGATCCGTTGTTGTTGATTCTTGGGGTTTTCTCTCAGGACGAGATCACCCACTTGGAATTCCCTTGGTCTGATTTTCTTATTGTAGCTCTTAGACATTATTTTTTGGTATCCTCTTAGATGATCGAATGCCACTTACCAATGTTCATCCAGTAACTCTAGCTCTTGTAGCTGAGATATTATAATGTCTTCATCAGTAATGAGGTTCTTCAGAGAGACTCACAATGTAGGAATATTGACCTCAATAGGCAACACAACATCTGTGCCATAGACTAAGGCAAAAGGCGTAGCCCCTGTTGGAGTCTTAATGCTTGTTCTATAGGCCCATAAAGCCGGATTAATCTAGAGGTGCCAATCTCTACCAGATTTGTGAACTGTATTGTGCAGGATCTTGAGAGTTGTCTTGTTGGAAGCTTCTACCTATCCATTACCCTGGGGATAATAGATCGATGACCAATGCTGAATGATTTTGAACTTAGTACATAACTCCTTTAGATCCTTGTTCTTGAACTACCCCCCATTGTCAGTGATTATTAAGGAGGGTACACCATATCTAAAGATGATGTAATTTAGTATGAATCTTGCTACAGACTTGCCATCAGCTATAGTTAGAGGCACTGCCTTGACCCATTTGGTAAAATAATCTATAGCTATGATAATGAATTTGTGTCCTCTTGAGGAAGATGGATGTATCTAACCCACCAAATCAAGGCCCATTGTTGAAACGGCCAGAAACTGATGAAGGGAATGAGCTCCTTGGCAAGAGCGTGGATCAAATTTCCATGTGATTGGCACTGCTTGCAGAAGATATAGCATACTATATAGCATCCTTTTCCATTTTTGACTAATAGTAACCAGCTCTAATAATTTTATGAGCTAATGTCAGACCACTTGAATGAGAGCCACATATGCCTTCATGCACCTCAGCTAATGCACATTTGGACTTGTCAGGTTCTAGACACCTAAGGAGAGTACCGTCTAGACCTCGCCTATACAAGTCATTGGCTACAATGACATATTGTGAAGCATTGTGAATTAGGTGATGTTTTTTGTTTTAGGTATAAGTGTCTGGAATAATTTGGTCCTGGATGTAGGAGTAGATATGATGGTAGGGAGATGAATCATGTCCAATGACTGAACAAATCATCTTGGATTTAGGGGTATTGTAGGTTGGGTAGCGTAATGTCTCCACCAAGAATTCATGTTTGAAGGCATTTTCTGGCATTTGTAGCATGGAGGCAAGAGTTTTCATGGCATCAGCTACTTTATTATCTACTCTTGGAATCTACTGGAAAGTAATATGAGCAAAGTACTTTTTTAGATCATCAACCATTCATTTATAAGGCACCATCTTGTCATCCTTTGTTTGATAGATATCATTGACTTGGTTGATAACCAATTGTGAGTCTCCAAAGACCTTAAGTTCATCCACACACCATTCAATAGCTATCTTCATGCCATTTATTAAAGCTTCATATTCAATGATCTTATTTGTGCAAGGGAACAACATCTTATAAGATTTTGGTAAAGAGTATCTCTATGGTGTGACAAATAGTATTCCAGCACCTGATCCTTGTTGGGTGAAAGATCCATCGAAGAACATGTTCCATGTTTGATGTGTGAGAAGCATTATAGATTCATCTAGAAATTCAATTTTCAATGGTTGATGATCCTTGAGAGGAGCTTATGCCAGTTGATCTACAATCGCTTGTCCTTTAATAGCCTTTCTCTCTACATACTCGATGTCAAACTCACTAAGTATCATGACCCATTTTGCTAGTTTGCCTATGAGGGCAGCTTTGCTAAGTAAGTACTTTAATGGATCAATTTTAGCAATAAGTCTTGTGTTGTGAGCAAGCATATAGTGTCTTAATTTTTGTGAAGAAAACACCATTTCTAGACAAGCCTTTTCAATGACTATAGTTCATTTCATAAGAGACCAGAGTTCTGTTGATATAATAAATGGCTCTTTCCTTTTTATTTTGGTCTTCTTGAGCCAAAAGAGCACCCAGAGATGTGTTTGTAGCTAAAATATAAAGGATGAGTGGCTTCCCATGAATAGGAGGCATCAAGATTGGTGGATTTGCAAGAAATTATTTGATTTGAGTGAGCCCTTTGTCACATTCTTCATTCCACTCATAAGTCACACCTTTATGAGTTTTGGTGAATGGTTGTGACTTATCAACTAGTTGTGCAATGAAGCACCGAATAGATTGTAGTCTACCTTGAAGTCCTCTCATTTGACTAATGTTCTTTGGTGGAGGCATCTCCATGATAGCTTGAAATTTCTTAGGATCTACCTCTATGCCTTTAGTAGATATGATATAACCCAACAATTTGCCAGAAGTGACACCAAACGCACACTTTTTTGGATTGAGTCTGAGACTGAATTGTTCCATTCGATCTAGTATAGGACCTAGATTTGCAAGATGTGTTTTCCACTACATGATTTTAGCCAAAGTGTCATCTACATAGTCTTCCATTATTTTGTGCATCATGTCATGAAAGATGGTTGTAACAACCCTTTGATATGTAGCTCTGGTATTTTTCAGTCCGAAGGGCATGACATTCCAATAGAATGTTCCCCAAGCACATGTGAAGGTTGTCTTTTCTTGGTCTTCTGGCGTGATTTTTATTTGATTATAACTAGAAAAGCCATCCATTAGAGAATACATTTGGTAGCCAGTTGTCATGTCCACTATCATGTCAATATTGGGTAATGGAAAGTCATCTTTAGGACATGCTTTATTTAGGTCTCTGGAGTCTGTGCACACACAGATAGATTTATCATGCTTTGTAACTAGAACAATATTAGAGATCCACTCTGCATAGTCAATAGCTCTGATGAAACCAGCTTTGAGAAGTGTTTCTAATTTAGCTTTGACTAAAAGTGCCACATGTGGATGCATCTTCCGAAGCTTTTGTTTGATAGGCTTGATGCCTAGTGCAATAGACAAATGATGCATGATTATATTGGGATCCAATCTAGGCATATCAGAGTAAGTCCATGCAAAATTAATTTTCTCGCTTTGAAAGAAATTGGTGAACTCTTCTTTCTCTTCTGCAAATAGAGATTGTGCTAAATGAATAATCTATGGCTCAGCATCCATACCCAAATTAACTGGTTGGGTTGGCTCAATCAATACTGATGATCTCTATTGAAAATGACTTAGAAGTGTATCAAGTATCTCATCCTTGGGCACCTCAGAGAGTTTTTCACCCTCGGATACGTCTTTTATTTTTACTTCTTTTTGCTCTGACACTGCCACAATGTGGTTTTCACCATCAGAGCACCTATTCTTTTTTCTTTTAATTTTATGACTAAGAGAATATCAGCTTCAGTCATGTTGATACTATCTTCACTAGTGGAGAACATTATAGGTTTGATAGCGTTAAGATAACAGGCAAAAGTGTAGTCATTCTAGGACATAAGGACTTCGCTAGCTAGAGAGGGAGAGTTCTAGTTGATAAGTTCAGGATGGCAGAGTGAAAGAGAAGTGGTGGGTTCAAGTGTGTTCACATTATAGCCATCAAAAGCATGGATGAGTAAGTCAAGACCTAGAGTGATCTCATCCAAAGGTGTGTTTGATTCCCCTTGAGTCCTCACAGTGCCGAAAGTAGAGGGAATGTCAACGTTAGTAAATTCACATTTGGTCATCCTAACACTAGACCCTTCACCTACTTCAAAAAGGTTTTCATACACATGAACAACATCTATATCTTTATCAAAAGTTTCATCAAATAGATAATCATACTCATACTCATGTGAATCAATGATGCTTGATATGGGGATTCCATTAACACTAGTTGTACCATCTAACAAATCTTCATCTCTTGTAGTGTTGATGGTTTGTTGAAGTTGATCTTGTTCAAACTGCTCTTGGAAATATGGTTGTATGTACCATTCACCTTGAAAATTGGGATCAGCCATTTGCATTTCTCTCCATTGGTCATATGTGAGTCGATGCACTGAAGCGGTGTCATCAGAATCACTATCAGTCTCTACCATATGGACAAGTATAATAGGATCATCTAGTCCTTCAAATAATGCAGAAAGATCTGGAGGAATGGGATAGGGAAAGATATCCTCATCAGAGCTATCCTTGGGATTCACAACTATGGTAGTATCTTTAGATTGTGGCTAGAATTCTGGTTCTGGTTCTGGCTCTGGTACAAACTTATTAATCCCTAGATGAAACAAGATTTTCTTGAAGCCTAGACCTGTGGTTTCCTTGGTGCGACAACCTGTGGCTTCAATTGGTTTAAGAAAACCATTTTCATTCACCCCTATGGGTCCACTCCCTTTATAACTGAAGCACTTCATGATTTTGAAGGCTTTATTGTATGGTTCTTGTTCTAAGCCACGAGCAGGAGTGATCTATTCAAATGTTTCTTTTTCTTTTTAAAGCCAAGCTGTAATAGCCCTTTCCTCATCTTCATCCTCTAATGGCGTTGTGGCCTTGATGAAGGCACAATCATAGATTATTTGTGGAGAACAAGCAGAGGGTTTGTTGTTCTCAGAGGGTCTCTCATAGGAATGCGGAGACAAAGGTAAAGTTGTTAATGATTATAATCACCTAAAAATGGACAAAGATCAAATCAAAGAAAATTGAGTCAAATCAAAGCAAATCAAGGACATAATTGAAATAATTGAATCACAATGCACAATTAGCCAATCAAAATTAAAATCAAGTCTTAATTTGAGATAAATCAAAATTGAGAGTGTTTTAATCAAATGTAATCAAATCAAAATACAATTAAATCAATTAATTGTATAGTCTTGGATTAAATTTAATTCAACCCATTCAAGGGGTACATGGCTAAATTAAATCAATTAATAAATCTCAATTACTCTCAACAACCCAAAAGGAGAGGAAATCCGGGCAACCAATGAGATTTGAGGAAAGGCATTCACATGGATCAAGCCAAATTCAATCTCAATCACTCAAAGTGAAAGAGAATCTTGACTATTGATCTTGTCTACTTGTCCCAAGCTTTGAGGATACAAACTTTGCATTGTCTTCAAAGGGTGGAACCAAGAACACAACCAAGGTTTAATCATGATCAAATACAACTACACCCCCTACCATTGGAAAATCTATAAAAGGAAGGCCTAATTCCTTCATAATTCAAAACCACACATCTAAGAATTGCATTGAACCTCTTGCAATTTGAGCTTAGAAAGGCATTTGAGAGCATAATTAGCATTTACTTTGATAATTGTTAGCAATAGCTTGTTTATCTTTATCATTCTCATTCTAGGACTATCATTAATGGAAGCTTGCTAAGAGCTATTCATTAACATTCTTAGTTAGAGAGCCATAGGATGCTGAATTGATCATTATTTGCTAAATAGTTTCTCTATAGTGGTTGTATTTAGTTACTATTTCATTTATTGTTCAACCTTAATTCTATGAAGATACTTTTCTTAGTATACAATGATAACACAGGTTCAATTTGATACCCTTCCATGCTTGTATCCTTAAGCTTCAGAGTCTGTTCCATTTCTTTGAGCTTGGCATCATAGAATTCAGTGGACTCTCTATTAGTTGGGACCAGACTGTCTACAAATTGTGTAAGTGTGTTGCAAGAATAGTTGGTATTGGCAGGTATTGTCACTTCTGTACAATGGAACGGGAACTTGATACATTGGTGATACATAGATGGAACCGCCTACATTTCATGGATCCATGGTCTACCCAATAGTATATTATATGCCAGAGGAATATCTAGAACTTGACAAATGACATCTCTTTCAATAGGTCCAATTCGAATGCAGCACGACCAGACCTTTGGATTTGTGTTCTTCTTCATCATATGCCTTAATGGTGATTTTCTTATGGGCATCTATGCAATCTTCATCATAGCCTAATTGGGTGAGCATCTTAGCAGAGCAAATATTGAGGCTAACACCATTGTCAATGAGGACGCAGCGAACACGCTTTGGACCTATCATGACTTCTATGTGAAAAGGAGCATTGTATGGATGGCTCAGCGAATAGTCATCTTCTTTAGAAAAGGATAGATAATGTGGTAAGGTCAGGTGACCCACCATGGATTGAAACCAATCAAGATACAAATCTTTTGGGACATTTTCCTTGGTGAGGGCTTTATCCAAAATCTCCCTATGAGTAGACGAGATCTTCAACAGCTCAAAGATAGTGATCTGAGCATTGGTACGTTGCAACAGGTCTAGAATACTATAGTTAGCCATGCTAGGTGTAGGGACCGATTGCTAGTTCTTGTTGGCAGGGCCAACAATAGCTTTATCCGCAGGTTGCTTTGGAGAGGATGTAGAAAGGTCGGGAACCTTAATGGTGATTTTTGTGCAAGAACAAGTAACAACGTTCACGCAATCCTGAGATGATTCAAGTTTGGAAGAATGAAACCCAGAGCCTCGCAAGACAAATGGAGTCTTAGGCTTAGGAGCATCCTCGCTCCCCTTGATAGTAATCACATCACAATACTCAACCTCAATAGGTTCAACCATGTTAATGACATTGTCATTGGTAGTGTACGTGTAGTTAACCTTGGCATTGGTATTCTTAGTCGTGGAAGATTCACCTTTCTCATTAGGAGGAAAGGGATCTTTAAATGCTTGATGATCTAAATTCTTGTTATGGTTGTCCACAATAATGTCACCATTGTCAATCAAATCTTGGACCTTATGGCACAGCTAGAGACAAGTAGAAGTCTTATGACCCTTATTTTGGTGATAATCATAGTATGCATTGTTGTTCCACCAATGAGGTCTCAGTTGCGGATCATAGAGATACTTTTCCAAAGGAGTGAGTATCTGGTTTTTCATAAGAGTTTTATAAACCACATCAAGTGGTTCTCCTAAGGAAGTAAACTCACGCTTAGGTCGAGATGTCCAAGGCTTGTTTTTAGCGAATCTCTCAAAGGTTGTTGAGTGTCCATTGTAGCCTTCTCAGTAGCTTTGATCGCCTGTATACTAGAGGTAAGATTGAAAATAGATTTCGCAGGCTTCGGGGTCACATTGTCAACCACTCCATCATTCACTAGATCTCTATCCTTGTTGAAAAACTTCCCTTTATCTTTGTTTGAAGTGGAAGACCCTTATTTGTTATCCTTTTGCAAAATCAACTCTCCTTTCTTGATCATAAATACTTTCATGCGCACAGCTTACTTAATCATGTTGTCAAAGGTTAGGGGACCTTGTAATTGTACTTGATATCCAAAATTTGGGACAAGATTGTCCAAGAAGATGTCGAGTCTCTCAGACTATGGTAGTTTACGAGGATATTTTGTACATAGTTGTCTCCATCTCTAGAGAAATGCCAAGAAAGGCTCCCCTTGTCACTGCTTCAGATTACAAAGGTCTCGAATATTGACTGGATGTTGAATATTGTGTGAGTAATGTTAGATAAATAGATTAGCAATCTTGTCAAAAGTCTTGATTCTAGTGGGTAACCAAGAAAACCACTCCATAGCTGGTCCACCCAAGCTACGAGGAAAGAGGTGCATAAGATAAGTCTGATCATGTATAAATTCCATGGATAGAGCATCAAACTCCCTCAAGTGATCCTGGGGATCAGTAGTTCCCAAGTATTTGTCATATTTAGGCAGCTCTACACCTTTGGGAAAAGGTGGCATGTGAAGACTCTTATTGAAAGGGAAAGGACAGATGCTTTCCATTGTGAATTTTTATACGGGTTTATCCTTATCCTTCGCAAGTTGGCTAATTTGGTCTTGCATGTCTCAAATCATCTTTTGCAACTTAGCAGACTTAGTCTCTTCTTCTTTGGCCACAAGCATTTCGACTTGGTAGTCTAGGGGTAATTTGGCCCCTTGTTTGGCCAGCTCTAGAAAATATTTCTCCTTTTCCTCTAGAAGGAGGATTTCCATCATTTTGATAAGACTCTTGTTGGCTTTTGTAGCATCTATGTCATTTTGGGTTATTGTCTCATTGTCATTGCCAAGAATCTCGTAAATGCTTGGGATTTGACTTTGGTCACTTTGGTTTTGATTTTGGTCATGTGGAGGAGGGTGATAGTGATATGGTTGTCAGTCACCTTGAGGTTTGTTTTGAGATTGGTCTTGATTCTGATAATTTTGGGATTGATCATAACGTTGATCATTTCAAGATTGACCAAGACGCTGGTTGTTTTGAGATTTCTCATGAGTTTGGTTGTATTTTCCCAGTTGGAAATCGAATGGATCTCTCATCTTGTCAATGTAGGATTGGGCAACAGCTGAAGACTCAGTAAAATGAAGTGAACAATGTCGAAAGGGCACGGCTAAGGTAACTTTTGGTGTGTTGATAGGATCAAAAGGATCGATAAGGCTAATAGGGTTGGTCCAATGAACTGACCTTCCAAAGTTACGAAACAATAGATCATCCTGCTCTTGAAACAATAAGTCAAGTTGTGCTTGAAACAATGAATTATTACACACCTAGAATACTAGAGATGAGGATTGAGGTGGGTTGTCTTTCAGTGTACTCAATGAAAAGGAACTTGTGGATCCCTCACAATACTCAGATTGGATAATGGGTTTGGAACAACCTATTTCTTGATTACAAGGTTTACCTCTACCTTGTATGATTCCACAGATGGGGAATGTGTTGCCGCTTCTAGTCATAACAGGCATAGAAAAAAATGCAACAAGAGAGGACTTGGGATAATGCTAGAACTCTATCTTTAGGATAGCGAAAAAGGAGATAAAGAGGCTAGAACAGCCAAGATGTGAAATGCACCCAGCATGAATCATCAAGAGTATGGCTAGAACAACCAAGATGTGACTATCGTGTCGTGAGGTACAAAAGCATAGTGAGATAGGACAAATAATAGAGAGACAATATGAGTTCAAGCAGTAATCATTCATTTTATAGCTCAAGACACTCAGTTTCAGACAGTGAACACTAGGAGAACAGGCAAACAGACCTCAGACAAAAATTAGATCAGGCAAAAACTTCACCAATCAACGGGAAATAGCTCGCTATTTTGGAAATCGGGGTATAGGTTCACGCGATGAAGTGCTAGTTCACGTGAGAAAATGCCAGACAGTGCGTGAGAGAATGAAATCTCATGCGAGGAAATGCTCAGGTTCTGAAATCTCACACGGGAAAAGACCATGTTTCGATAGATCAACACAGTTTTTGAGATAAAAGTTAGATTTCGAGACACAGCAAGGACTGTTCTCTGACAGAATTCTTAGTTCTCAGACTGTTTAAGGATAGTTTGAATCAGAAATCTTAGTTTGAATGTTGTAAGCAATCATTTACAAGTAAGAATTTTTAGATCAAGCAATAGTGACACAAGAAGAAGTCGCAAACAGTTCTACCAAGGACAAAGCAACTTGGCATAATCATGGGAGTCTTTGTTTAATCATGATGGATAGTTTAAGACTCGAAACAATCACTTAGTTATCCCTACAAAAAAAATGGTAGAGAAGACAAAACCTATGCCTCAAGCTTACGTGCATGCATTCACCTCACACAACTGTGTCACCCCCTAGAGGGCGCCCGTATTTTTGGTGTTTCCAAGGACTCAATAGTATATGTTCAAAGGTTACCCTTGAAGTAGGGGCCAATTTCATATACCACCTTCAAACATCCAGGTGCATACCTATGGTGAGAATCTAGGGGAGAGATTCTTCCCCCTCCCTGCGCAAAGATTATGTCTTCTTTTGGAGGTGATCCGGGTAGGCAACTCACTAAGAAAGTGTTTAGTGGGCTTCCGTTCACACTAACCTTCGATGCCCCTGATATAGGGCTAGGGCCTCACAACCACACCAACACCCTAAAGTCATACACCCCCGCAAGTAGGGCTAGGAGTGGCGTCGCTCAGTACAACAAACGGAGCTTTCTCAAGATGATAGTTGAAATCAAGAGAAAGAAGTTAACATGGCTTTGGAGTCTTTAGACTCAACAAAGAATTCTTTATTATAGTGAGGTGGAATCATCAATAATAGGTGTGTACTCACTTGGGTCATCCCTAGAGGTTCAACTTCCGGCAGGCCCTCTAAAGGTGACACAGACTTTGGCTTAGATCCAAGGGTCGGATTTTCTAATTCTCTCAAAGAGAGAAGAGCATACTTCTCTACCTCTTCACCTTACCCAAACACACAAGACATGTCTATCACCGAGCTAGTTCCTCTTCAACCAATCCACAAGCTTTTGGGTTTCTGGTTCTCTCAAAGAGAGAAGAGCATAATCCTCTAACAAGTAGACATGCTAAAGATTCACTACCTTTCCTTGCTTCCCCAAGTATCTATCATGATAGCAAGATCTGGGTCTCAGATTCATCCATGGGCATCACTTCCATGTAATGAAGAGCCTATTACCCTAGCTCACTATCAAGGCCCTTAAGAAATCTTCACAAGGCCCTAGTTATACTATGTGAGTAAAAATAGTAAACAAGCACAACGTTTAGAATAGTCTTCGACAACCATCCTGCAAGCAAACCATTAGCAAGTTTTTATGTCTTGGTCAATCGTCCTGCAGCCCACTGTTATGTTGTCAGAAAAATGGAGATATAAAAAAAACAACAAATGATAAATGTCAAGAAACAGTAACAGTAAATTGTAGAAACTGAGAATTTTTAAAATCTGATGGCAAGCTTCGTGCGAGGAAGTACTCCGCTGCGCGCAAGAAAGTGTAGGGACCTACATGAGATTGTTATTTTCTCGTGCGAGAGAGTTCTAATGAAATTAAAACTTTACGCGACATGCTCAGAAAACTCACATGAGATTCTGTACACAATGAAGTATGGACGTACGACAAAGTGCAGAATTTTCAAAAAAAGCTCAAGATTGATGAGGCCAGAAATCAATTTTCTGCCCCACGGTGGGTGCCAAAATGTTTATAGATGAACGTGGACCTCTAATCCAGCCATAGACACAACATAGTCATTTCTCAATGATCATATACAAAAGTGAAAATGAATTATCCAATTTGCATACTCAATCGAATCGACCTGTTGCCTCCTATTTAAATGGGGTGTTTGAATTTACTCTTAGAACGAGAGCCAACAACCATTAGACCAATTCTAAAATGGAGGATTTGAAAACTATGAAAATAATCAAATTGCAATTAATCTAAAATGAAGATGCAATTGTAATCTAAGAATGAAAGTGCAGATTTAATCTAAGAAACTTGAAGATGAATATGAGAATTAAGCTACTAACAAAGTAAACAAATTATATTAAGATGAGAATGCGATTAAATGCTACTAACATGAAATTATATTAATATGCAATGAAAAAGCTTGAAAGTATGAGAGAATTGAAACAAAAATCCACTATAGTTTTGGTACTCTAAAATTGCCTCTTCTTCAAAATGAGAAAAAGAGGTTCATAATATAGAAGAGCCTGGGAGAAGGATGAAGAGTTTCTTGGAAAGAAACGGCTAACTCTTCATCTCCATGGAGGAAGGTGAGACAAATTGATGAATTATTTAATTAAATGAATGAATATTGCCACATGGGTGGCTTTTTGAGTTATTTTGAATAATTAAATCCAAATAAAGATGTCCATTCAAATAACCAAATATTATTTAATTCCTTTGATGTGTATTAGCTAAAGGGGGTGGAAATAATTTAATTAAAAGCACTAGGACTTTAGAATTAAATTAATTAATCATAGGGATTATTTAGCCAATAAATGTCGAATATTTAGGAATTAAATATAGTGTATGATTAATACAAATTTAGGGTTTTTTGCATTTGACACCAAGTCAAATAAAGTCAATTAGGAGACAGAATTGCCTAGTGCAATAGGACTTCAATGATGTAGAAATTTGAAGGAATGCACCAAAATTGATTAGAATTGTAAGGTGCCAATTTTGGGGTATTATAGATCTAGAGGCCAACATGGAGAATTAATTGTTTGTAAGGCTATTTGTGAGCTGACTATTGTTGCATTTGATATTTGTTTGTTGTAGAAGCTGACTTGGATTCGGAGTTAATTGTTTCTTCCAGCCGACTTGTGGTTGAAGAAATATATTTAAGGAGTGCTTGGGTTGTTGTTTAGGGAGTCAGTAAGGAGTCAGTCAGAAGATGTGATTTGAGAAGGATAATAATTGGATCCTACGAGATCTTGAAGATCAGATTGTTTATCTGATGTTGTAATAGCATAGCTAGTGGTTTGCATGCTTGGAGACAAGGAGATTGCTTGGTGGCTTGCGAGCTCAAATTTAGATTTGCCTTAGTGTTTCCACCAGTTGCTGATGTGCTACAGAGATGGACTAGCTAGGAGATTGTAGAATTACTTTTGTAATTGATTGTATTTGGCCCTAACCTGGAAGGCCTTTCAGTCGAGCATGTTGAATGAAATTCTATTTGAGCATTATATTGTTGTGTTTATGTTGTTGTTGTTGTTGTTGCTGGTGGTGTAGACTTGGACTATCCATTCTTGGATCCTCCAACCTGCCCTGCGTCAATGACTGTGAAATGAAAAAGAAAGTTGGTTCATCCATAGTTCATCGAAGGGACTCTCAGCAATAAAAGAATGGCATTGGTTGGTCATATTGATTATTCTGCAGCTACACCTAGTGACCTTTCTACCACAGTGACTCTCATTGATATCCTATGTCGATTAACCCAAGGTGGCTCTATGCCTATTGATTGCAAATGGTCTTATAGCCCATGTTTTTATGTCATAGGGGACGATCATTTAATGTTTGTAGGGGTTATTTTTCTTCCTCAACTGCAAGGGAATTCATGTGGCCTCTTTCTATCACTTATGGATTTAATACTTTATGCAAAGGTTAGATATATTTTGGTCTAGTCTAATTTCTTTCTTATTCAACCTAACCCTAGTTAGGGTTTGTACTCAATGATCAATCATGTTAATGTTGACTCTATAAAAAAGAAATCTAGTCCATATTTTCAAGGTTCTCTTCTAGTTTCTCTTGCAATGGTTACACCCTAAATTTGTAATTTCATTTTTCCTTGCATTAATAAATTTCTTAGTTTTTAACCTTTTCTCCCATTCGGTTGTATGTGCATGTTTCTTTCCTTATGTTGAATGTTTCTTTTATGTCCTTCTAGTTTATCTATTGTGTTAAATCTTCTTGATAGTTGTTGTCTTGTGAATGCATCTTCTTGACAACACCCATTAAGTTGTAACCTACATATGATTCCTAGGAGGGTAGATTAGAGTGAGAACAGTGTAAGTTAGGTATTTTATTTATGTTAAGTGTAGTCATAGGTAGAGAGATCCATGTTTCAATTTGGTGCATCACACCCTTTAAATTTTTACATTCTCATTTTTTATTTTTCCTCAAAGATAGTAGTTTAGGTGCATCTTGATTGTAAGGAAGTCATCCTTCTCCGGAGATTCATCCTCACATGCACAAGTCCCACACTTGGAGATTGTTTCCATGTTTCACAAGGTTTCTTGGGGTCATACATCAGGCAAGGGTGCAAACTTTTGTGATAACTATTTTTGGCATACCCAATGGGATTAAGATCATATCACTTTCAAGGGCATCCCCATGTGGACCATTCTAAACTTCATTCAATGAGATTTTGGGTGTTTTCTTAGTGCCATCAGCCTTTGGAGGCATTTCATCAAACACCATGGAAACTCTAAGTGCAAATTTACTGGTTTCAACCAGTCTTAGTGCTGGTATGTGTAAAGATCAACTTTGATCTTTCATATTTTTACAAATTTTCCATGAATTTTTTGCTTACTATAATGCTTTAATATGGATTCTCTTCATAGAGACATGTCTTATCATTCCTTGTATCATGATAATGTTTCCCCTACCCCTTCTTATTATCCATCTCAATCTAAACTACAACCTGGTTATGGCCCAATTACCCCTTCTCAATCTGTTGAACAACCCTACCTTGTAACTAATCCAAGAGTTAGTAAACTCTTCAACCATGTAGACAACATTGGCTTTGGGTTCGTAGGCCTAGGCTTGACTTCTAATTATCTTCATAATTGATTTCGAGGTCTAGACAATGGGGAAAATTCTTTTATAGAACTCCTTATGGTTAGTTGGGTTAAACAGTTGCTTGAGATTAAGGAACAGTGGGGGCTTGATACACAAATGCAGAAGATGGCACATGAGGTGTATCTCATATGTATGGAGGCTCAACAAAGACAACAGGATGATATGAATCACTAGGCCTATCTCCAAGAATAAGAGAGGGAGATATGACAAAGGCAATTTGAGGAGGAGATTGCAAAAAATATAGTTGTAGAAGAAGAATAGTCGAGGCTTAAGTTTTCTCAAATGTAATCTTTTGAAGCACATGAGGCTCCTAGGTGTAAATTTTCCATCTTCGAATAGAATAAGCCCTCACCATCAATGTGCTTAGCTACATTGATGGGATGTTTTTGGTATAACTTATGTCCTCTTTGGTCAATATGATATTTTTAACAAAGTTTTGTATCGTGTGATGGGGTCTTCCATGTAGCTCCTATTCTATTTCATCAACACGATCTTTTTAATAGAGATTGGAGATCTATGGGATGCAAAAGGGTCTTGCTGAAATACTCACTTTCATCAACAAACAATTTTTTTGATGAAACTTAATGCAGTCTTATTGATGGCCAAGACTGTGAAATGAAAAAAAGAGGTGGTTCATCCATGATTCATCGAAGGGACTCTCAGTAATAAAAGAATAGCATAGGTTGACCACATTGATTATTTTTCAACTACACCAAGCGACCTTTCTACCCCAATGACTCTCATTAATGTCCTTTGTCAATTCACCCAAGGCAGATTCATGCCTATTGATTGCAGATGATATTCTAGCTTAGGTTTCTATGTCATTAGGGACAATCATTTAGTGTTTAGATTATTTTTCTTCCTCAACTGTAGGGGCATTCATGTGGCATCTTTTTATCACTTCTGGATTCAATACTTTACACGGAGATCATATGTCTTTTGGTATTTTCTTATTTCTTTCTTCTACAACCTAACCCTAGTTATGGTTTGTATTCAATGATCCATATGATTTATGTTGACTATAAAAATAAATCGTGTACATATTTTTGGGGTTCTCTTCTAGTTTCTCTTGTAGTGGTTATACCCTTCATTTTTAATTTCATTTTGCCTTACATTAATAAAATTCTCAGTATTTTACCTTTTATCCCATTCGGTTATATGTGCATATTTTTTCCCTTATGTTGAATGTTTCTTTATGTCCTTCTAGTTCATCTATTGTGTTAAATCTTCTTGATAGTTGTTGTCTTGTGAATGCATCTTCTTGACAAAACCCATTAAGTTGTATCTTGCATATGAGTCCTAGGAGGGTAGATTCGAGTGAGAACTATGTAAGTTGGGTGTTTTATTTATGTTATGTGTAATCATAGGCAGAGAGATCCATGTTTCAATTTGGTGCATCACCCCCTTTAAATTTTTGCATTCTCCTTTTCCCTTTTCCCTCGAAGCTAGTAGTTTAGGTGTATCTTGATTGTAAGGCAATGGCCTTCTCCGGAGATTAATCCCCACATGTGCAAGTCCCACACTTGGAGGGTGTTTCTATGTTTCACAAGGTTGCTTTGGGTCATATGCTAGGCAAGGGTGTAAACTTTTGTGATAACAATTTCTTTGGTATGTCCTAGTAGAGTGTTATTGATGTTGTGAGCATGCATTTTGAAAGTGAATCATCTTCAATAACTTCTTTACCTAATGGATTTTATTGTATGTCAATATTAATGGGAAGATAAATGAACTAAAAGGATAATCATTATTGTCAAGTTTCACACTATTGGAATAATCATTGAGTGCTTAATGCTAGATTAATGATTGGGGAGGATCAGTTTCCTCTAATGTGTGGATTCAAAGTCCTTCCCCGTCAACAACTAGAGCTTTGAGTGAGTGTCCCAAGGATTCAAGCTAGAAATTTAATATTGTATATATTGTACTTCAAGAAAAAACACTTTATATATGTGGTAGTTGGCGTATTGGCTTAATCCTACATATTATAATTATTATTGAGGATTTTACTTGCTGACATGTTGCATGTTGAATATTAAATGATGTGTTATTAATTGGTTTGACTATCTTATTTAGAAATTTATTAGTGAAATTCAAGTGGTGATGAACATCCATTGCCATGGTATATGTTTGTGATTATTATTAGAAGTAAAGAAAATTTTCCAATTATGTTTTGGGGTATATTTCATGTTCATAGTTTGATAAATGCATCAATCATAGTAAAGTTTAATATTTTTTTGTCTTGTGCAATTCTTAGGACTTCCCATTAGACTACTTTAAGAAAGGGTATAGGATTTTAGGTTGTACGTAGATTATAGGCTAGAATATTAAGTAGCTTGATTTCATCTTCAACTTATAAGTTGGAGCTCTCTATGTTTTTAAGACAACGTATTACCATCCATGAATGTATTAACATATGATTTTTTATAGTAACTATACAACAAAGTAGAAATGATATCATTTTACTCATTTTTCCAAAGCATATTCTTGTTTTAGGTTGAAATACTATTACAAGATTTCTTATCCTCATTCACAATTTCTTATCAAACATCAATGATGGCCTTATAGTCTTAACACTTGTAAGATCTATATGCTTTATCGAGTGTTAGGGCTAAGCGCATGAACTATATATGACCAAATTTCTTGCATGTGACCTTACTTATCATGCAAAAGATATGGCAATAGAGTCAAGTGCAATATGTCTAGAAGCCACCATCTTCATATACACTAGTTTTCATGTAAATCCCTCATCCTATTACTAACAAAAAAGAATGGTGGGCCACCTATGGACAATCATCAATTTTATATTCATTAGTAAAGCTTCATATCAAGATACTTAGCATGAGCATGAAAATAATTAATTAGAAGCACTAAGCACATGATATTGGATGAGATCGCTCTCCAATGATTATTTGTATTAGATATCAAGGAAAAGATGCAAACCACACTCACATTTTAAACTTCTTAACACAACTCTAATTAAACTTTGTGATGTTTATGCGTTCTTTCTTTTTTGAATTATAATGTAACTGCTTGGAAGATAATTCCACATGTTTATGACATCACAAATTTATCATAACTGGAATAATGACCCATCATGACACTTAGAATTTGTTGATTTTCTTAATAATAAAACTTGTTGTTGGTAACACATATATCCTATGATTTAAATAGCTACTACCGTATGAGATTTTTTTTTAATTAATAAAATGAAGTTGCTTTTAGTCAAATATTTCATATTATATATCGTGTATGTATAAAATATTCATTTATAATTTTAGATTTACCTTGTGACTTCATGTGTGAAACTATCAATAATAGTTAAAAAGTGATTTGACTTTTACAAGATTAAAAGAGTATTTCATAGCATATCTCTTTCTTGTATTGCAAACATTGAGTACATTCATTATAAAGAATTATAATGGCATAGAATATATGTTTTCTTATAACCATAGAGTTGTCAAATGCATTTGCATGAGATGGAGAATTGAAGTTTATTATTCTAGATTCTTGACAATGTAAAGTTTCTAGATTAGATTACGTGATAGCTTTTGTATCAACATTTTGGATCACACTGCATGATCCTTCATCAGGATGGTAGAGAGCTAGGAGACATAAGACAATCATATGCATATCAGACTTCAACTTAAAAAGAGAGTAGAGAGGGAGAGGTGACACAAGTTCTCTTTTTAAGTTGAAGTTTGATCTGAATCTGATCATCTTATGTTTCCTAGCTCTCTACCATCCCGATGATGGATCACGAAGTATGATCTGAAACATTGTTACAAAAACTATCACGCTATCTAATCTAGAAACTTTGCACTATCAAATTATGGATTATGGAAACCTAATATCATTAATTCTAGATTATCTCCAAAAGTATTTCTTGCCCTGTTTTATATAAACATAAATGCTTATGATAGCATTGAAATATCTTTAAATCAACTACAAAAAATTTAGCCACATGAAGTATATGTATTTGAACATTAAGAGTTGAATACCCTTTTATTAAAAAAATTGAATGAAACAAGTACGAAAAATTGAGATTATTAATGCAGTTGTGAATAAAAATTGTAAAAAACAATAGATGTGGCATGTAGAATTTAGTCTTCACTAGCATTTGCTAAGTATACAACTAATGTGAGATTGTTCAATTCTTGATTTAATAAATTGTGATTGAACTTTTTCAGCGAATTGTTAAATTTGCTATGACATGACTAAATAATCAATTTGAAGATATTGTGAATATAAATATATTATTATTTTTAATCCAATGGATATCTCTCATTATGTTTCTCTAAAATTCTCAAAGACCCAATCCTTTTGAATCCTTGTATTTTAACTTATTCACTCCAAACACTTATATAATGTTCTATTTAGCTCTCTTCCAATTGCCTTCAAATTCCCATCTCATTACTATTAATTTATAAATCTCACCACAAAATACAGTAATTATATTTAACTTATTCATATATAATTATAATAGTTAATTTTTAATTAAAACCAAACAAATTGAAATCAAAGTATATATATTACCTTTCTCGCCAAGCCAAGGGACATTAAACAACAATAGAAATAGCTAACCATAAATTTGACACCAAATCTACATACACTTACCCAAAATTACATATTGAATATTGAATTTGGAAAGCATAATTTAATCTCAAATGAATATTCTAACATAGGTAAATATAATATAATTAGTATTTAACAAAAGAACTGTATAAAATAGCAAAGCTAATTGTGATCCTTCTTCTCCCATTTCTCCTGGTCAACATCTTTCCAATTTACTTGTAACATTCCTCACCTTTGGTTTTTACCCTTTCTTTGCCTCCTCCAACTTTTCATTTTATACATATGCAGGTTTCATAAGATAAACTCAATGAAACATCCTGATGCAAATGACAACAGCTCTTGCCTACATCATTCGACTTGGAAACGCAAAAACACATAATCAGAATAGAGACTCGCTGTTCTTAAATTCCACACATAGAATGCCACCAAACAGTAAAATTTATTTATCAAATTTACACACAATTACAGACATTGGCCTCTCTAATCAGATCTAATGTTAAAGAACTAGAACTAACTCCAGTTGCTTCCAAAACATCACTCACTTCTCTACTTGAGACAAAATAAGCAATTACAAGACTCTCTTCCCATTAGCTAAACTGCACACTTCTCCTTCAATTTCTTCTCACTGCTTCCTTACTCTCCCCTGTTCTTCTATGCAGCCACTGATTTCACCTTCCCAAGAATAATATTTTACCTCTCCTCATTAAAATAGCATTGCATTTTGAATCTTCCTACTCTATCAGGGCATAATATACCCCTACCGGTGATGCTCCTACATCACATCCATGTCATCATAAAACAGGTCTTGGACAGATACTGCAGTATATGAGTAGTGATCTGCATTACACTCAAACATCTAATTATGAAGCCATGGCTAAATTGGCAAATGCTCAAAACAAATCAAATTTTAAAAAAAATCCCTCTAGAAACTGAAAATTATTACTGTGGGTCTTACACAGGACACATTATTTTAGTTTAAGCCTATTTTCTAGGAGAACGTGGAAACAGTTCACATCTCTCACAACAATTCTCCTCTAACATTTTGGAGATTATTTATTTTGCAGTGTGGCAATCAACACATCCTCAAATGTTCTTAAACTACTCTCTTAGTTGTTTGAAGGGTTATGTCTAACACACCAAATGAATTGCCAGCTTTTCAATATGGTGGCAGAGAAATAATTCTTTTTCTTCCTCTTCAACATCATTAATTAAATGTTTTGAATCTGAAAAATACGCTTCTGCTTTCATCGCCCAAACCAATCCTTTCAAATTTGGGTAGATCTCCTATGTCTGTGGATGTGTCTCCTCACAAAAAGCATGAACCATTTTTTGACCTTCGATCCAACTACATCCTGGGACCTTTTTAATTCCTCTATCTTTCATCAATCTCCTCACCATTTGAACCTCACCCCACCTGCCCACTTCTGCATAGATGTTTGAGAGAAGAACGTAAGTTGCTTCATTATTAGGATCCAAATCAAAAAGCAGTGCTGCTGTAAACACTCCTAAGCCTAGATTCATATGTGATCTACAGGCACCAAGGAAACACATCCACACATCCACCACAGGTTTTACTGGCATCTTAATGATAAAGTTTAGGGTGTCCTCAAGATAGCCAGCACGGGCAAGAAGATCAATCATGCACACATAATGATCAATTGTAGGTGTAATGCAATAGGGTTTAATCATGTGATAGAAGATTGTACAGCCCTCATCCACTAAACCTGCATGGCTGCATGCACATAGAACACAAGTAAAGGTTGGGGAATTTGGCTTTACATCTGTGAATTGCATTTGCTTGAAAGTTTCTAAAGCCTTTTCAATAAATCCATTTTGTGCATATCCTCCAATCATTGCAGTCCAGGAGACAACATTTCTTTGAGGCATTTTATCAAACAGTTCACGCGCCCTGTTTATGCTTCCACATTTTGCATACATGTCTACCAGGGAAGTAGCAACTACAATATCTGACAAAATTCCTCTATCCTCTATGCTTTGATGGATTTCCATACCCTGTTCTAAAGCTCCCATTTTGGCACAGGCAGGGAAGATGCTGGCAAAGGTTGTGGAGTTCGGTTTTACACCTGCGACTTGCATTTGCTTGAAAGTTTCAAAAGCATTTTCAACAAATCCATTTTGCACATATCCTGCAATCATTGAATTCCATGAGATAACATCTCTTTGAGATAGTCTATCAAACAATTCACGTGCCTTGTCTATGCTTCCACATTTTGCATACATATCTACCAGAGTATTTCCAACTATAATATCTGACAAAAATCCACCTTCCATTATACTTCGATGGATATCCATACCCTGTTCCAAAGCTCCCACTTTAGCAAAGGCGGGGAGGATGCTGGCAAAGGTTGCGGAGTTTGGTTTTACACCTGCCAATTGCATTTTCTTGAAAGATTCTAAAGCCTTTTCAACAAATCCATTTTGTGCATACCCTCCAATCATTGCAATCCATGAGATGACATCTTTTTGAGGCATTCTGTCAAACAGTTCACATGCCTCGTTTAGTTTTCCACATTTTGCATACATGTCTACTAGGGCAGTTGCAACTGCAATATCTGACAAAATTCCTCTATCCTTTACGTTTTGATGGATGTCCATACCCAGTTCCAAAGCTCCCATTTTAGCACAGGCAGGGAGGATGCTAGCAAAGGTTGTGGAGTCTGGCTTTACCCCTGCCAATTTCATATGCTTGAATGTTCCTAAAGCCTTCTCAAAGAATTCATTTTGTATATATCCTGAAATCATTGCATTCCAAGAGATGACGTTTCTATGAGGCATTCTGTCAAACAGTTCACGTGCCTCATCTATGCTTCCACATTTTGCATATCCTGCAATCATGGAATTCCATGAGACCACATCTTTCTGAGGCATTCTTTCAAACAGTTCCCATGCCGTTTCCATACTTCCACAGTTTGCATATCCTGAAATCATGGTGTTCCATGAAATCACATTTCGCATAGACATTTTGTCAAACAATTCACGTGCCTTTCCTATGCTTCCACATTTTGCATACATGTCTAACAGGACAGTCGCAACTACGACATCTGACAAAATTCCTGTATCCTTTATGCTTTTATGGATATCCATACCCTGTTCAAAATCTCCCATTTTAGCACAGGCTGGGAATACGCTGGCAAATGTAAACTGATCGGGTTGGAGACCTGTTTGTTGCATACGATGAAACAGTGTAACTGCCTCTTGAGGACTCCCATGTCTTCTGTACGCTGCAATTATCGTATTCCATGAGACGATGTCTCGTTCTTTCATGCAGTCAAACACTTTACGGGCATCTACCAAGCTTCCGCACTTAACATACACGTGAATAAGCTTATTATAGAAACTCGATCGCATAGCATATGCAAATCGTCTGTGAGCGATGAAAGAGTGGAACTTTAACCCTTGTCGAAGCGAAATACAGGTTTTCAATAATTGAAAATATGTAGTCTTCAGAAGGAATGTATGAACTAAGAACAATGTGCAGCGCCTCCTTTAACTACGCCCTCTACACAATGCTGTGATATTTGGATGATAATTGGATGGCAAGGACATTTTATGATTTTAGTTGGACTGTGAAAAATGTGCAGTCTGATTCAGTCTCTGTCAACCGTAATTGCATTGCCATTGGTAAGCCTGGGAGCATTTTCACTTCCAATTGTATAATGCCCTTGCGAGATCAAATTTCGAATGAATGAAAAGCAACGAACGAGTGCCAACTTTCAAAACCAAAAAGACATCAACAGTTGAAAATACCCACCATACATACAGAAGGATGATACCTTCTTCAGTATTCTCGAAAGTCCATGGTCCTCGTCCATGATTCTCACCACAATATAACTCATCATGGTCGGAGAAGGAAGAAGAAAAATCTCTCCGTGCCATTAAATAATGCAAAGAATGTACCCCACCTCCCATTAACATAAAGATAGAATAATCAAGTTACAAGAAGAATTGCATCGTAAGAACGTAGTCCCAATGGAGCCTAATCTCAAAATTCATCACAAATAGTTTTTATTGTCCATGTCTTGATATATCTGTGCAATTATATCTGCTGTTCTTAGACTAGGTAGATTTGTACCAAGGGTAAGGTCGAATGGAGGGTTTGGGGGTCTATTTTTATGGAGAGGAGGTCTGGGAAATTAAACAAGTTATGTGGGTGAGGTTTCATGGAGGTTGAGAATCTATCTTTATGGAAAGGAGGTCTAAGAAATAAAAGAAAAGTTATTTCACATAACTATTCATTACATTTTCTGAAAAATAGTAGCTCCTATTTTTAGGAGTATATATTTCAGCTAGTGAAATTGGTGTGGGGCTAGAAATTACCATGTCATGATTATGAGGCTGACAAAATAGATGGTCCCGTAATATATTTTACAAGCCTATCCTTGTATAATACTTTATAGGGTTGTGCATTCTACCTCATAGATGCCACCAAAATTGTTCCACCAACTTGGAAATTTTGTCTTCCACTTGTCAATCAACTAATATTTTAGATACATAGCAAAAAAGAAATAAAAGGAAAAATATGATTATTTATTAATTTTTATTCAACATTCTTCATAAAACCACTAGCTTTCTTAAATTTTGAAGCTTAAACTTTTAAACTAAAGTGGGACCACCAACTTTAAAATTCTCCTAAAAATTCTATGTACGACCCATTGAGTTCTTTGTTCGAAGTCCCCTCTATGGGACCTTGCCCTAATAGTTCTCATGTCCTTGTGGCTTTTACAATCACATTTTTAAAGAAATTATGGTAGGAAATCTAATATTGATCATATGTTTTTAGGTTAACAAGGGTTCTTTAAAAAAAGAGGCAACATGATCCAAATGGGTTTGGTTTTAACTCTACTTCAGGGCTCTTCAAGGAGGTTTGGAGTTTTGGATTCAAATGACTTTAATTGTTGTTATGGTTGTTCCTATAGAGTAGTTTTATTGTTCCTCAAGAAACTTTCTAGTTTTCCTATTCCAATTCATAAATGGATTAAGGTGGATGATCTCAAGCACATCATTTGTCAATAGATCATTACAAACATGTATGTTTATCACAACACATAAGTTGTTAGCCACATAATTCATAGTAAGTCTTTGGACATTTGAATAGAATCTAGTATTATAAAAAAAATCATGAAACTAGTAAAAAACATTCAAGATTTTTAATTTAGTTGTAATTAAGAATTGTAAACAAATATTAGCTTATGGAACTTAATCTTCAATAATATTTACTAGGCATACAACTAACACAAAAAAAATTCAATTCCTATCTTATTGAATAGAATATGATCTTTATTGTTAGTGAGCAATTTTGTTTTTTATTAGAGAAAAGATTTTGAAAGGGCTTTGTTTATGTGCAAATATAAAGCTAAAGTATCTAGTCCAACAAAACATCAAACAACAGCAACAAAACACTAACTAGGCAACTATAAACAGGGAAAAACAAAATCTTACAACAACCCCACCCAAAGATAGGGTTGACTCACCCAAAGTTGAGGTGGTTCGTAAAAAAGTTCCAAGGAGCTTTGCTTTTAACTCAAAACTAGGGTCCTCCTCCCTAAATCTAAATTTCTTGAGACAAAGAGGAGTCATAAAATCATTGGAAGACCTTACTCTGACTCCATAGAAAAGTCCATAGGGGGTTTCCTTTTCATATCAACTTTCTTAACCTCCTAAACAAAAGGAAAGGAAGACTCCATAGAAACAAGGATTTGATCCTTCATTTTCCAAACAAGTGTTGTTTCTTATTTTTCAAGCGAGTAGTGGAAGCATGGCCCACTTTACCACAAGAACGACATATAATTGGAGAGTCCTCAAACTCAATCTATTGCACCCACTTATCAATTTTAGAGGCAATTGTAATATGAGTAGGGAGGACTTGGTTTTTCTCCACATAAACACACAATCTAACAAACAATAACCACTCATGAGTCTAGAGACCTTTCCATAGCACAATATTGCCCAAAAGAGTTGGCAATAATCATAAAAATCTTTTCATTCTAAAACTCTAAAGGCAATCCTAGTCCTATGAAAACCAAGATACCCACTTAGGCTTGACCCTTTGGTGAAATTGTGGGGTTTCTTGCATGTAGTGGCAATAGTTACGATTCAATTCCACATGGCGTTGCTCTCTACCATGTCAACAATGGAGACCCTTTACCTTGACCCTTGGTGAAATAGTTGAGCTTCTTGCTTGTAGAGCTTACAACCAAGGTTTAACAATTTTAGGGGTGACCCATTTAGACCAACAGTTGAAACACTTCATTGGTGAGGCTACCACCAAGGTTCAAACCCCAATTGGGCCATTGTGCACACAGGCCTTGTGCCTTCACTGGGATGTTGTGCTCACAAGTTTGAGGAATGTGTTTTCTAGTTTAAAAGTTATCATTTATTGATCAAAAAAACAAAATCCAAGATACCAACTTTGAAGGCAAAGCCCGTCCATGCTCAAAAACCAAATACCATCATGCAAAATCTAAAAATAGTCCTCCACACACACAAAAAAAAATAAAAAAATAGAAAGAAACCATTCAACATTATAATAACCTCAACCTGTCCACTAAGATTCTAGATCCAAACATCCTTAGGAGCAACAATATTCAGCTCATTTCTACCAAGAAAAGAGACAATATCCCCAAAAGCAACCATTGCATTGTCCTTCAAAGCATTATCCCATAAATTTGGGGTATAAGGACGACAAATAGCCTCATTCTCCACTGTCTTAAACGAAGACCCATTTTCTTCCATAGAAGAAGGGGAGGGATTAGACCTATCCATAGAATTGTGATTCATTTTGGAGGACGTATCTCCCAAGGGAGGTGAGAGAAACCTTTTTTTCAACTCCAAAACCTTACCACCATCAGAGGCTTCTAGTTCTCAACTCAAAGCCCTCTTATTCTTCAAACGAGCTTCCAATAATATGTCCAAAAGGAGCTCATCCTCCTCGGAAAGAGCATCCCCAAACACATCAACCCCATAAGAAGGGGGAAACCAAGAGTAGGCAAGGGAGAAGAGAGATGATTTTCTTCTTCCAAATCAACAACATCCTTGCTCCAATAAGACTTCCATAGGGCCTCCATATCATCAGAAACCCCTTCAATAGAACCCTGAACTAAGGCATCCGCACAATCAACAACTTTGCACACCCTAGGAAGGGCTTGGGCCCTAGCAAATCTCTGAGAAAACGAGGAGCAAGTCTAAACAAGATCCCCTATAGTGCAACCATGCTTTCTAGTCCAACTAGAGAACCCACATTAGCAACAGAGACTCCAATAAACACGTCACCAAAAGTACCTCCAAGACCTTCGTCACCAAAGCTACCCTCGCCATCCCTAGAGTACGAGGTTCTAGCATCCTTAACACTTGTACAAACTCCCGCCTTTGCCTGAGCGCTTCTTCATTTGCCCCACCTTAATTCACCATATGTTGAATTTGCAAGTTTGTTGCAAATAAATAAAATGCTCCATTTGACCATAGTGTGAATATAATTATATAATCTTTTTAATTTAATAGATGTCTCTCATTGCATCTCTCAAAAATTCTTGTTGTTGGAGCTTACTTCAGCCCACCTTTATGTAGTTTTGTGCTTGATATGTTTCTATAACAAGAGAGAGGTTACAAGATCAATCACCCAATGTCTTGGCACATAAGCAAGATGTTAAGTAGAATGTACCTTCTTTTAGCATTTCAACATAGCAAGCAAGTGAAAAAAGAGAAAAATATTGCATTCAAAATCAAACAAACATCTTCTCTTGTGCACAAAAGGAAAATGTTGTCTATGTCAGATAGTGGTTTGTCAAAACATATGTATAAATCTAACAAAATATTTAGATCTATTGTTTCTTAGTCAAAACCCATTTTGAGAGTTTGGGAATCTCAATAAATAAACAAGAGAAAATGTGCTCTAAGTTATATGGGTTCATTGGGTTTTACATAAGAGAGTATTCATAACCCATCAACATGTGTATATAACCATCAAATTTGTATCTAGAGGGCTTATATACACATGTTGATGCAATCCAATGGTCAAGGACCCAATGAAGGACAATTGACTATGGCAGCTAATAGAACTCAAATGAGAATGAAATTACTGAGATCTTATTCAAAACCAGCAAAATACTTATTAGACATGAAAATAAGACTCACACAAAAGACAACAAATGATCACTAAACGAAACTTAAGTAAACAACACCATCTTCAATGACCAAGATCACTGGAAAATAAAAAATTGCTGCTAACACATGCCACTATCTCCCTTAAACACGGAAAATCTTCTAAGCTATATGACTCGCGATGATTCCCTTCGGCACTTACTGCATGATCCCTTCCTAATGAGCATGGTATCTTTTTAAATGAGGTGATTCCTAAAACAACAACCCATTACCATCCTCCACTAGCCGTCTCAAACAAAATGCCAACAAATCAGTCTTTTTGTGGAAGCTTGACTCGGTGCCTTTAAAAATAGAGACTTTTCTACAAGGAAATAATTGACTGCTACTCCACTACTGCAAACAGGAATAAAAAATAGAGTTATGCCAAATCTGCCCCTGCATCACATGTTAATTTGAATCTTCCTCAGCCAATGCCAAATTGGTTCAACCAAAATTATGATCCTATTGTCCTCATCAGAGTCATACGTCAATTTCTTGTTTTAACCTGCACCCATGTTCTTCATGTAGTCATCATATTGATGATTCTTCTCTTTTTTTTTTTACAAAGTTTAGTTTTTTTATAAGAACAATTGATGACCTACAATTCATCTATCAACAACAGGGTAATATAAAAGTGGACGGCTCTTCAAAACCCATGATCTTGAATTTAAAGAAGAAATTTACATATCTAGACATGAATTATAACTAAGTAGATACATTTTTCCTAACTAACTACTAACAACCAGTTACTTGTAATGAAAATAACAAATAATGTTCATTATTCCTTCACTTATTGCTCTAATCCTAATGTGTTCCTCTTTTTTAAAACTTATTGTCACTCTAACATTTATGCAATGCTCTATTTAGCTCTCTTACAACCACCTTCAAAGCCTTGTCTCATTAATATCAAGTTATAAATCTCATCATGCACAATTTTGTAATATCATGAATATGCGATTACAGTGCAATATAAATTGTGATTTTATTTTTACATGTACAAATATTATTCTCCTCTCTGGCATCAATCTATAATCCTCAAAATGTGAGGTTTTCAAGTACCATAAATAACTACTAAAACCAAATAACTTGAGAACAAATCAAACCAGCACACACACACACACACCAAGAAATATCCTCTTAAATTAAATTGTTCTAGATACCTTATGTGCAAGGCAATGAATGGTGACTTGCTCCGGATTATACCAAGAAGAGTGATACAGACTCTGAATAGGTTCAGCAAACTTCAGTGCCTCGTAATTAGCATGGCAACGGAGCTTCTGAATTGAATTAAAATAACTCAAGCAAAAAATGTGGAGCATTGAGCAACTTTACAGGTGCAGGCACCAAGGTGACTATTCTACTGTCCGACTGTTTACATGGAAACAGGAAATTTGTCTAAATCATGAGGATAAAATTGAGAATCAAATTATAAGAGGCTGGCACTAACCATTAAGTGATGGACACTAGTCCTTAAGGAGGAACAGTAGAAAAGATTTAGCCGAAGAGATTAAACAACTGTTGGACTGATTAAACTGTGGTTAGAATATTAATCTAAAAGAGCATAACTTTTTAATATACTTTGATAAGCCATTTGAACTAAGGTCTGTTATTCTAACATTGACGCAGCTAAGATGGCCCAAATGGAAAATACAAAGGCAAAGCACAGGGAAGCATGTGCCTCAATTCTTCATTCCTCAGAAATGTATGTATGCAGTGCAATAGTTCTGGCACAGAGCATACAAATGAGTGAGTCCAGCAAGGATCTCATAATTTTGGTGGACAAGAGGGTTCACAAAAGAGAAATGACAAGGGCTGCTAGCAGCAAGATGGCAGATATGAGAAATACGCAGGATCAGAAACCCCATTGCCAAAAAGGAATCCTACAACTACAAACATTTTTGGACTAATATCTGTATTTTAAAAATATTGCAGCCATAGTTGCATAAGCTAACAAACTGGGTGTCTTTTCCAGAAAGAAGATTTACAGCAGAGCACAACGTGAGAACTATTATAAGTTCTTGATAAAATTGGAAATGATGGCCATTGCTTTGGATTACATTAAACTAAAGGTTTCTTTTATTATACAAATACAAACCATGCAGCAGCGCTGATACCCAACATTAGTTGCACATCCAAGCTTAAGTAATTCATGCTGCACACACCAGGCAGTACAATTGGGTTAATGGTATGAGATCTTATTTAAATCTCTTAAATTCAAAACCTGGAATAGTTGTATGTCGAAATAAACACAAAAGGAGAGTACTATTTTTCATTGCATCAATCTTGTAATCTAACCCATAAATATAAGTAAAACAAGGGCTGCCCTGCAGCTAGTCCCTGCCAAATGCAAAAGTATGTTAACAGGAATAATATGCAACAATAGTAGAGAAAAATTCAGATTTGTCAGATCATATGCTTGGAATGCTATTGACATGATTTTCCATCAATATGGCTCAGTCGTAATTTGCATAATCATGCCAACCCCTATAAAATTCACCTAGACAATGCTAAATGTTTAGTTCCTGGTCCAGCTCAAATCTGTTAGGCATATACCTTGTGCATCTTTTGTTAATTGCAAATCACAGAATATTACAGCATCAAATAAGTTGATCATGATTACACTTTGATATGCACGAAGAATTTGGTCAGAAAAAAGTTCAGACAGTCCACCATGACTTTTAACTTTCCAAATGTTGCCCCACATTCTTCCTTTTTTTATTTTCACTCCTTCGGAATCCATGTTCAGCCAACACTGATTGCCTGGTAGATAAATGTAGGAAAACATTAGTGATGAGTAATATGATAGTGGTATGAACTGTTGATCGTATGGAATTAGTCAAACGCTGAAAAAAAGAAACATTCCATAAATTAACTCTTAAATCAAACAATTAAATTTGACCAGTTTTGACTGGTAACCTGAAAACATTCATTTCTGTCTGTACAAAATAGAGGATAAAACCCCATATCACAAGCTTCCAAACTTATCAAGGAAGCGCATCCCTTGAAGTTGCATATTTCCTGTACAGATTAATATAAAGTGATAGAAAATTAAATTCAAATATAAACACTTACAGTAGAAGGCAAAAAAACTTATCTGCATAACATGCTTGGAATGACATTTTCAAGGAAAAATGTCAACAGCCCAGCATCATGAAAAATGCAGAGGCATAAAGCCATCAATATATTCACTCATTTAAACTTCACAGGACAAGTCTTTCCCTTGTGAAGCTTCTGATAGTGAAATGATTCTCTAAGTTTATCAGCATTGTTATTTCAGTACTGGAGCAGAAACTAAGACTTTGTACTATTATATCTCTACTTCAAAAGGACTAGAAGTTTAACAAGAAAAATTAAGCCTTGCATAACTGAGTATGTTTTCATTCAACTTATCTGAACCATGCTTCTATATGACATGTACAAAGTTAACTGATCAAAAAACTCATCAGTTCACCATAGTTTATGGACTTATCAAGATAGAGTCACTAATGGCAGAATTACTACCAAGTTCTTCAAAATTAAAATGATATAGATCATTAATTTAAAACTCATCAAGTAGTCGTGAATAATTTTCTGCAGTAACTTGACCTCAAATTGGCTAAGTTTACAAAGAAACTCATGGTGAGTACTTGAGAGAACTTGGCAATTTGTAGGAGAAACTTGTGAACACTATTTTTTTGCCACATTTTCTCCCAAATCTGATTTTTATTATTCTTTAAGCTGCTAAGTTTTTGTGAAACCAAGTCAAATTTAGGTCTGCCAAGTTTTTTAAACTAGCTTGAACATGAACCCCAGTACTTGGCAAGTCCACGTAATACCTATGATTGTCAGAAAACAAAGGCAATCACAAACAAGATGATTTTATCAAATTAAAGCATAAAATGCAAAAAGGCTGTCAATGAAGGAATTGAATAAATGTGTTAGAAAAGATAAAAATTAACCATAAAATGCAAAAGGGCAGTTAATGAGGGAATTGAATAAATGTATTATAAAAGATAATTAATAAAATACTATTTTTTACAAAAAAGGGTTTTGGAGTCATAAGCTCAAATTTTATTTAAAGTCTTTTCCATTCCATCTGCAACTTCATTGCTTTGGAGTGACTGGACTAAAGAAGAGACATACTCTATGCACTAAGAATGAGATAAGCAACATTTAAAACCCTATATTGTTCAGTTAGTGGCCATATAGTCAAAATGCACCACATGGAAGGTTAGATTTGAAAAATAAATGAGGCAGATGTGTGGTTCCCAAGTAAGTTTTCAAATATTTTAACCCCCAGCATAATGGCCATGTATCACAAATTCACAGCCACCACCCACTTGTTTAAGTTCAAAACCAAGACCATAGTTGCTCAGGAAAAGGTAGAGCCTCATGTTGAGATGTGATGATGTAAATAAGATACAATTTGTTTTACTTTTTCCAAATCAATTTTCTGCAATGTCAATTTCCACAAAAGAACAAAACAATGCATATATGTAATTACTTACAAATTAAAGCAGAATCACAAAATACTGCGTCAATGTCATCGAGGTTGGTATCTCTTTCCTCTTGAAATTCAACTGAAACATTTCCTAACTTGAACCAAGAGTTTTCTAATATCTCGCGAATTGTAATGTGCTGCCACATAAAAAAAGGGAAGCCAAAAGGATATTAAATAAGTGGTCTTAGAATCGGACCAAGAAAGGAAAATGACTCTCCATCTAATGGCAATGAAATACAATAATGAATTAAATAATACAAAATTTCAATTTAAAACATACATTGTTAGGATTTGGCCTGAGTATTCTCCAAATTAGTTTCTGGGCACCTGGAGAAAATAAATTTGAACAAGTGAAGTCTGCAATGTATATCTGTAAAATAGATGGAAAAGAAATAGCATTGATCATAGAAATACTTCAATCTAGAAGAAGACTCCTTCCCTATCAAGAAAAATAGCTCGCTGCAAAATAGAATGAACCTTCTTATAAAGGGCCTTAATGTTAGGTTCATCAAATGGTAAATAGCCTGCCATGAGAACAAGAAGCATGACTCCACATGACCACAGATCAGCCTTGGCACCATCATATCCCTTGTCTACAATAATCTGCAAAACAGACCATTCATAAACACTCCATGTAACTTCTGATTTTATGAAGATTTCTTTTTTTCTAAAAATTATGTGGCCAGTCAGAGCATTCATGGTATTAAAACAAATCTGTGTGACAAAGTGAACACTTGCAAACTGGATGAGGGTAAGGATGTTTGTTTGCAGATGATTTTATTCTGTTTGAACTTTGAAGACACTCACAGACTGTTCAAGGGCTACGCAGGGACCCATTCTAGGTCTGGTACAAGCAGCAGCTGAAGCATAAATAAATTGAGTTCCAGACCAGGATGGAGCAGCAGTTCCATGTGCAAGCACAGATGTGGATTCTTTTTCTCCAGTATCATGAAATGTTGTAGTTGCAACTGCCCTAGTAAACATGTATGCAAAATGTGCAAGGACAGACAAGGCACACGGAATGTTCTATGAATGCCACCACCCTGCATGCTCTATAGGTGTCTTTCAGAAAAGCAACATTAAAAACCTTGGGTTAGCGGAGCCACATAAAAATCCTCAAGAAACTATTGGACATGAATTTTTTTCCTTCTATTTTTAAACTGAAAAATAAAAAGATCCAAGGTGAGAAAGCACAAACCTAAGTTGCCAGTATGGGTATGAGCACAGGTACAGATACGAGAAGTGGGTACGTGGGGATAGGCAGATTTTTTTGTCCTTGGGTACATGGGTTTGGGTACGTGTGTACATGTGTGTAAAGAACATACATAACTGTAAAACTAAATACGTTTGAGAGTATGATACCTCATCGTTGACTAATGCCAAATGCCAAATGCCAAAATGGTAGTGAAAAGATAAATATTAAATGGTACTAGACAAGTAATAGTTAAATATTTAATATTTATCTTTATCAATTGACATTTAATAGTGATTATTTTAGTTGCCTAAATTCTTGATTTTGGCCTCCACTCCCAGACCCCCTCATTGTAATCAAATTTCTTATATAACAAGAGATTTCACCAACTAGTGGGGGTTTGGGAGTGGAGACCCTAATGGGTTTTAGGGGCAGAAATGATATGCATGAAAATTAGTGACTGAAGAACCTCAAACCAAATCAATGCTATGTTGAATGGATATAAATGGGAGACAATCTTTTAGGATACTCAAAACATATAAATATGCATCAGCACTAACTCAAATACTTGAAGAAGGCAAATTCCCTGTGTTGTCTTCTAGTGGTCATTGGAAAGCACAGAGTGATAACTACAAGTTGATTTTCACTGGTTTTAGTGCTTCCTTTCCTGGTGAAGAAGAGGAGAAGCAAGTCTCTATAATTTCTCCTAAATTGGGTAATAGCTCAAACTAATTTTAAATCCCATCAGCATATACTTCAGATGTTACAAGGAATGTCCCACAAAATTGATAATCCAAACAATATAAATTTTCAGATTTTACAGATTGCAGAATCATAATGAATAGAGTATGTAATGTCTAGTCTATAAGTGATAATCCAAACAATGTGCATATGCCAGATGTTTCAGTTTGCAACAAACGGGAAAAAATAGATTAGTTCACACACAGTGATATAACAGAAGTAACAGTTGTTTACAACAGCAACCTTATTACAAAAGCAGAATGAGAAAATAGAGAGTGAAGAGAGCAAAATGATCTTTGTATTGAGCGAAATCACTCTTTAAGGGGCATTTTAGGGTTTTTGGATGCAAAACAACTCAAAAAACATATTTTTTTTACATTTTGGCTTTGGGTATGCCTGGGTATGCTTGAATACACACCTGGGCGTACCCAGACTCCCATGTACGTACCTAGGGTGTACCCGATACGGGTGCAGGACACCTTAAGGTGTACCTGGTAACTAAGGCGCGGACCAATAATAAACAAGAAAATAAGTCCAAGAAATCTTATACAAAAGAAAAATGGAGAATTTTTTTTAGGACACAATTTTCTAGGCAAGATTAATAGGAAAAAGTTAGAGCACAAAATCATTAGTCTCCCACCTTATTGCCAGGGAACAACAATCTCCTACTGTTGGTGTGTTGATTAATTATGTTTGAATCTTTCTCTACTAATGTCAAATTGGTTCAATCCAAATTATGCTCCATGGTCATACATCAGTTTCTTGTTTTGACCTACACCCATGCTCTTCATGTAGTCATCATATTCATGATTCTTCTCATTTTTTTTCAAAACTAAATAAAGTTTTTTATAAGAACAATTGATGACCTACAAATCCTCTATCAATAACAAAGTAATATAAAAGTGGAAGAATCTTTAAAATCTATGTTCTTGAATTCAAAGAAGAAATGTAAATTTATAGAAATGAATCATAACTAAGCAGGGACTTTCTTTCTAACTACCTAATAACAACCAATTACTTGTAATGAAAGTAACAAATAGTGTTCATTATTATTTCACTTATAGGTCCAATCCAACTGAGTTCCTTTTTTAAAATGTATTGTCACCCCCAAACATTTATGAAATGCTTTATTTAGCTCTCTTACAACGACCTTCAAAGCCTTATCTCATTACTATCAATTTATAAATCTCATCACACAATTTTGTATTACCATGAATGTGCGATTACAATGCAATATAAATTGTGGTTTTATTTTTACATGTACGAATATTATTCTCCTCTCAGGCATCAATCTGTAATCCTCAAAATGTGAGTTTTTCAAGTGTCATGCATAACTTCTAAAACCAAAAAGCTTGAGATCAAATTAAATTAAAAAATACATGTAAACTCACAACTATACTAGTTATCTCACTAAGCGAAAAGATGTGAAACAACATAAGAAATATCTAAATTGTAAATGAGATAAAATCTACTTACTCTTACATAAAAATTACATACTAAATCTACAATGTGTAGTTTAATCTCAATTAATTATCTTGACATAGGCAAAAGATAACAATTAATCCAAACAAAAGAAATATACAAAATGGCAAGGATAATTGTGACCCCTCCTCTCTTATTTCTATTAATCAAACATCATTCAATTTACTTGAAGTGTTTCTACACCTCTTTTTCTACCTTTTTATTTCATACATATTTATATACAGCTTTCATGAAAACAATTCATTAAAATATCCATATTACCATTGAAGAGATCTTTTAACAGATACCCAGATAGAAAATATAAACACAGACTTGTATTGCACTCTAAGCATCTAATTTTACAAAGCCCACCGCATGTTCTACATTGTCAAATACCCCAAAAAACTAAAAATAGCATTGCACAATCTGAGAATAGCACCTTGTACCTTCATGATTACTGCAGGTCTGACATCACTTACATTATTAAAGTGCAAGCCAGTTTTTCACAAAGGTTTCATTTATCATTACCAATAATCTCCACAAGAACATTCTCCATGTTTAAAATGATGGAAACGGTTGGCATCTCTCACAACAATTTCTCTTGCAACAATCTTGGAGATAAACTTTGTTGCGGTGTGGCAATCAGCACATACCCGAAGATTCTTAACAACTCTAATAGTTGTCTCAGGGGGTTTGTTTAACAAACCAAATGCAATTGCTAACTTTTCACTATGGTGGCAGAGAAATAATTCTTTTTCCTCCTCTTCCACGTCATTGAGTAAATGTCTTGAATCTGAAATATACCCTGCTGCCTTCATCTCCCAAGCCAATTTTTCCAACTCTGCATATATCTCGAGTGTTTGTGGATGTGATCTGTCTCCTACACAAAAAGCATGTACCATTTTTTGATCTTCGATCCAACTACATCCAGGGATCTTTTTAATTTCTCTATCTTTCATCCATCTCCTTATCATTTGAACCTCATCCTGCTTGCCCACTTCTCCATAGATATTTGAGAGAAGAACATAAGTTGCGGCATTTTTAGGATCCAAATCAGAAAGCAGCATAGCTGTAAATACTCCTAAGCCTACATTTATATGTGATCTGCAGGCACTAAGAAAACACGTCCACACAACCACCACAGGTTCAACTGGCATCTTAATGATAAAGTTTAGAGATTGCTCAAGATAGCCAGCACGGGCAAGAAGGTCAACCATGCACACATAATGATCAATTGTAGGTGTAATGCTATAAGAGTTACTCATCTGATTAAAGTAGGTACAGCCCTCATCCACTAAACCAGCATGGCTGCATGCACATAGAACATGGGCAAAGGTTGTGAAATTTGGCTTTACACCTGCCAATTGCATTTGCTTGAAAGTTTCTAAAGCCTTTTCAACAAATCCATTTTGTGCATATCCTGCAATCATTGCAATCCATGAGATGACATCTCTTTTAGGCATTCTGTCGAACAGTTCACGTGCCTTTTCTATGCTACCACATTTTGCATACATGTCTACAAGGGCAGTTGCAACTACAATATCACACAAAATTCCTTTATCATTTATGCTTTGATGGATGTCCATACCCTGCTCCAAAGCTCCCATTTTGGCACAGGCAGGGAGGATGCTGATAAAGGTTGTGCAGTCTGGCTTTACACCTGCCAATTGCATTTGCTTGAAAGTTTCTAAAGCCTTTTCAACAAATCCATTTTGTGCATATCCTGAGATCATCGCGTTCCATGAGATGACATCTCTTTGAGGCATTCTGTTAAACAGTTCACGAGCCTTGTCTATGCTACCACACTTTGCATACATGTCTATCAGAGCATTTCCAACTATAATATCTGAAGCAAATCCTCCTTCTATTATGCAATGATGGATATCCATACCCTGTTTTAAAGCTCCTATTTTGGCACACGCAGGGAGGATGCTGGCAAGTGTTGTAGAATTTGGCATTACACCTGCCAATTGCATTTGCTTAAAAGTTTCTAATGCATTTTCGAAAAATCCATTTTGTGCATAGCCTGCAATCATTGCAGTCCACGAAAACACATCTCTTTGAGGCATTTGGTCAAACAGTTCACGTGCCTTGTCTATGCTTCCACATTTTGCATACATGTCTACCAGGGCAGTTGCAACTACAATATCTGACAAAATGCCTCTATCCTTCACGCTTCGATGGATGTCCATACCCTGTTCCAAAGCTCCCATTTTGGCATAGGCAGGAAGGATGCTAGCAAAAGTTGTGGAATTTGGCTTTACACCCACCAATTGCATTTGATTGAATGTTTCTAAAGCCTTTTTAACAAATCCATTTTGGACATAGCCTGCAATCATTGCAGTCCACGAGAACACGTCTCTTTGAGGCATTATGTCAAACAGTTCGCGTGCCTTGTCAATGCTTCCACATTTTGCATATATGTCTATCAGGGCAGTTGCAACTACAACATCCGACAAAATTCCTGTATCCTTTATGCTTTTATGGATGTTCATACCCTGTTCCAAATCTCCCATTTTCGCACAGGCAGGGAGAATGCTGGCAAATGTAAACCGATCAGGTTGGAAACCTGTTTGTTGCATATGGTGGAACAATGTGACTGCCTCGTGAGGGCACCCGTGTCTTTTGTACGCTGCAATAATCGTATTCCATGAGACTACATCTCGTTCTGTCATGTGGTCAAACACATTACGAGCATACCTCAAACTTCCGCAATTGACATACATATAAATAAGCTTATTATGAAAAGAAGTGCGCGTAGAAAATGCAAATCGCCTGTGACCAATGTAAAAGTGGACATTTTTCCCTTGTGAAAGCGTGCTCTTGAGTATACAGGTCTGCAATAATTTAAGATATGTATGGTAGTTTTCAGGAGGTTTGTGTGTAGAAAGCAGAATGTGCAACGACATAATGCAAGGAGATTGAGATATGCAGTGTATGGCAATGGCATTTTGTGATTTTTACTCAACTTACGTCTACCACAACGATATTAGCAGGGGTAAGCCTGCAAGCATTTTCACTTGCAGGATTTTAACACCCCGTCGAAAGCAAGATTCAAGTGAATGAAAATCTTTAAAGGTAATCTGAAGAGGAGGGCCAGCTTTCAAAACCAGAAAAACGTAACAGTTGAAAACATCCGGCATGTATACAGGTAGTATTAGAAAATTAGCTGCCATCACTGGTATTACAGATTAGAAGAGTAATTCAACAGATGTCGAATTCCACTAAAGTTTTATGGCATCAACTTTGGATTTCCGAGTACTTAGCTTATTCCGGTTAATACAATTAAGCTTGCAATGTCATTTAGGCCCGTTTGTTTGCAGAATTAGAATTTTAGTCAAAACCTATTATCTCAAAATCAGGGTTTAAAATTTCGGTTTTGTGTATTTGGAAGATAGTTTGGACCGTTTGGTTGACCTGAAAGATCAATCTGAGCATTCAAACATGTACGTTTCCATCTAATATAAGAAAATTTTAAAAAATCAATCTAGCCTCTATTTTTGAATCTGTCAAAGATTCCACCTCTAAAATAGCAGAACTTTTTCTCAGACTTTCGATGGTAATGAAACCCCATTGTGGATCCGCCAGGGAATGAAACCCTTTACACAGCTCCGCCATTAAACCTGCCCCGCCCAATTTCTCCGCCATAATCGAGAGCAAATCTTGGAATTCCGCCATTTGAATCTTCTGACAGAAATTTAATTACTGATTGGAGTATGAATAGCAGAGAAAGGATTGGAGTATGGATTGCAAAGAAAGGGGGGGAGTTGTTATAGCATCCATCACCGATAGCAGAAACTATGAGGTGAGTTTCCATTGTCATGTAGCCTTCGAAATCTAGTTGGAAACTTAGAGAGAAAGGATGTGTATTTCAAAAATAGATCACGGATCCGACGGGGAAATTAAACTAGGCTCATAATTTCTTAAAACTTAGATTTCATTTTGAATTCCACCTATTTGCCAGGAAGATAGTGCCGCCCATTTTAGGGCCTAAATCGAGTTTTGAAGGCTTAAACTAGGTTTGCAACATAGAGTCCCAAACGATGGATTTCGGAAAAAATCAGAAGTCCCGCACCCAATTTCGGTCAAATTCCTACAAACAAATGGGGCCTTAAGGTTAAGACGAGTAGACAAGGTTAATGTAGGCAAGAGTTTTTTATGCATAGTTTTAAGAGGCAAGGCATAGGTGGCACATTTCTAGTCAATAAGAAAGTTATCATGGCAAAGAGTTCGACAAAAGAAAGGCGAGGTCTCACATAACAAATTCTTGAGCAATATGTCACAGTACCTAAGATCTAAGATCTGGACTGACCAAGGAGGACTGGAAGTGACACAAATCAGTAGAATAGTCAAAAGGCTCTAGGCGACAGTTACCAAGCAGACAAGGCGACACTTTACGACCAGGGGATACTTCGTCTTAAGCCAGGTGATAGTTTCCAATAAGCCCGAGCGATACTTTCTAGGCAGGCAGAGCGATAGTTCAACAGAAGCGAACTATCGCGCGATATTTCTCAACAAAGCATGCGATACTGTTGTAAATTTGGGTGATTTTTTTTACCAATGAACATAAAAATCTCAGTTTTGAAGCGTTTTGACCAAGTTCGAAGGTTGGATAGTGCAATTTCTCAGTTTGACAAGCAGTAACAACAGATAAAAGACAGGTTTGCAAATAGTATAGGATCAAACATGTCATAAAACACTTGAAACAAGGGCAAAAGCAATTTTGCCAAGACAAGCACTTGTGATATCAAAATAGAAAAACACCCTATGAATGCTACCATTTTGTTTGAATGTTGAGAACGTTTACACTGGTATAGCACAATGAAAACACTTCAAGCACTTACTACCTAGAAAGTCAAGGCTCATTACTTAGCAACTTGGCCCATAACTTGATGCTCCTTTGCCTCACACAAAGTGGTTGCCCACAATAGATATTGGCATTGTCATGGAAGTGTCAAAAACACAACCAAAGGAACACATATGGTGAGTGTCTTAGGGTGATCCGGGTAAGTCCACTTGGATCAATCTTTGCACCAAAAAGCTAAGCGGCAAAATAGGGTGGCCTCTATCTAATGGTTCTTAATTAGGGTTTTCGTTCATAGTACCCCTCTTGCTCTCTAAAGGGACTCCTTACCTTGCGGTAAGTAATGGACCTCACAGCCTCAAGAGTACCTTAAGCATTCCTGCTCAATATTTTCCTCATGGTCACAATCCCACAAGTACTCACATCAAGCGAAGATAAACACTACGTCTACAAAGGTTTTGTGTCCTTGATAGCCTTGAGTTTATAGTGGGTTGGAATAGCCGGCAATAAGCTTGTCCCCACTTGGGTCGTTCCTATTGATTGTTCAAGAGCAGGCCCATTAAAAGATTCTAAAGATCTAAACAAAAAGTGGATCAACTTATGAGGTTCAAAGATTTTGTTTCACCACAAGGGTGAAGAACATACTCCTTTATCTCAAAGCTTTCTCCCAAACACACCAAGCAAAGTTCAATTACTCTCTTGCTTCAAAAATCTTAAGATGAGTCAAGATTTTTTAGCTCACCACAAGGGTGAAGAGCATATTTCTCCTACCACCTCAAAATTTTTTCCACAAGATATTATGTGCCTATGAAATGAAACAACTAGTATATGCTGCACTCAATAAAGAAAGTAATTAAACAAGCATTTGATTTGATTTTTATGCTTAGGGCAGCCTTGCAAAAATCGATAGTAGCCCTCTTTGACATGCATTCTTTTGGCAAAATATTCAAGCAAGAGGCACCTACAAGCACAACTTGTTAGCCCATAATAGTTAGCACATCAAAAATTAGATAATCTGCAAGTAAAATAGCTAATCAAATGGTAAAATCTAAGAATGAAACTAGCATGGTTGGATTAGGCTCGGAAAAACTTTTCCAACGATATATCACACTTCAATTTTCGATACTATTTGCAAAAATTTCTCAAAAATGGGTGCCCGCTTTCCAAAGTGCCTGTTTGCTAAAATTTTTAAAAATTTTCAAAAAGATAGCAGAGATCTCGAAACTCGCAAGATAAATAAAATAGCTCAAAAATATCTCACTGCCAAGTACAGGTGATAGTTACAGACACCAGAATTATCACACGATAGTTCTCAATATACTGAGGCAATAATATTAGTCTGTGCGATACTTCACTCTATACCAGGCGATACTTCTCCCGAGACCAGGCGATATTCTCTACAATAGCCAGGCAAAGTATCACACGCACATACAGAGAACTATCACGCGATACTTCTGGAAGTATCGCACGATAGTCTGAGACAAAAAAAAAAAGAGACCGAAAGTTAAGCTCAAAACTTGCCAAAAAATTAGCAAAAATTGACCAAAATGCAGAAAAAGAAGAGACAAAGCTAGTTTACTCTACCCCACGGTGGGCGCCAAAAATGTACACACAAAAGTAGTGCACTTCTATAAATCATTACAATCAACAACACTAAAAAATGAGGTCTCAAAAATTGATCCATAGCTCTTTATGTATGGAGTTGCAAGATTCTAAAATTGCTCTCAGCTAGAGCTAATAAACTTAATGACCTTGCTAGTCAGCCACACAATGAGAGATTCAAGTAAAGACAAGGGCAAGAATGCCAATATCTCCAAGAATCAAATGAAATGAAATGCAAGTAAGCTAAGAATGAAGATGCAAGCTAATCTATGAAAATGAAAGTGCAAACTAAGCTATGAAAGGAAAGTACAAGTCTTACAATCCCTCCTAATTAAACTATGTGAGATTAATCTATAGCATAAAGAAAGTCTATACTAAAAATGTCATGATTATGCAACTATGAAAGCAAGAAAGCAAGCTAAATGAAATGCAACAACAATGTCTTCAAAGCTTGAATGCAAAAATATCTTCAAAAAGCTCTAAATAACTTAAAAAACTTACAGCATAACATTAGCATAAAATAGAATGACCTAGAATGAGGAAGAGAGCTCTTCTTTTATAGGAAATGAGGAGAAATAGACCATGGAGATTAAGAAGCAAAAGTCTTAATCAACGATGGATCTTAAAAGAGGAGCAATCCATGTGCACAAATATCCTCCAATGCAAAAATAAGAGTTGACTTTTGTGTCCATATAAGACAAAAAGTAATTTTTTTCTTTTTTATAAAATAAGAATAATACTTTATTTGTGCAACTTAAGATAAGAGGCAAAGTGGGGGCTTTTTATTTAATAAAAAGGGAGTAAATATTCTTTTTAAATAAATAAAGACTTAGGATAAAATGGTTAGCCCAAGGCAAATAATCGAAAATAATGAAAATAGGATTTGATCAAGGAAATTGATATAATTGATAAAATGTTGATTTTTAAAAATATTGATTCAGAGATTTGATAAATTGCTGAATGGAGCCCAAAGTCTAGGCGGCCATTTTAGGGTGCATACATTTACCCCTCTTTGACTAATGTGTGATCATTTCGGGAACATGTGCAGTCAAAAAAGTTGAAATGTGAGTTCATTTTGGGATCACAAAACAATTCAGACGTGTGTTCATTTTGGAAACACGCTCGGATAAAAATAAACAAAAGATTTTGGACATGAGTTCATTTTGGGATCACATCCAAAATAAGAGATAAGAATTTCAAGCTGAGCGAAAACTCATAAAAAGATAGCTGAATCAAGAAAATCAAGGATCAAATCCAATAGGTATTGCCCCCTCGGAATCGAAATTGAAATCAGGTAGAGGAGAACAACAGATTGATAAAAAATGATCAAATCATAATGAAATTATAATCGAAGATAAAAGGTAACAGGATAACCATTAGGCAGTGAAGACATGCTCCAGTTTGACTAAGTTTGACTGAAAAAGATATAGAATAAAAATAAAGTCAAACCTCAGAGAAATGAAGCGAGTGAAAATGAATGATAGACTAGGAGGTTGGAAGAGATGGGGGTGAAGAAATAAAGATGCCCCAACAAAGATCGAAGGATCAGGCCTCAAAAGGTCAGCCAATTGCGCAGAAGAAGAGAAAATTTTAAAATGTGATTTTGACTATCAAGATTAACTCGGATTTCAATTTTGAATCTGAAAATGGATCTCGGACATCGAAATTATCCAGGGGTGCAATTTTTGTGCAATTCTGAGGTGTTTTGAAAATTAGGTCAAAAAGTCAAAATGTTATAAAAGATGATAAGATGTGGAAAGATAAGGAGCGAAAGATATGATTGAGAAAAGGAAAGGTGAGCGCAGTTGACTGACAAGTCCATGAAAAATTAAAAAAAGAGCTCTCTCCATATGCAATATGCAAAACTAAACTAACATGAACGTAAAAATGCAAGCTACTATGAAAAAGTGGTTGACTTGCAAGGTCGTAACGCTTATAGACATCTAATTATCATCATCGAGCATTATTGATAGCGTCATAAGATCATACAATACACACTAGTATGACTATGTGAATATGAATATGATCTATATCAGATAGAGATGTGGAAATCCTACTTAGGCACCAAAGACATGTAGGTCAAGATAACTAGTGCAGTGAGATTACCTAAGTTTGCTATAGTGAGATTATACTTGCATCGAGACACAAGAAAGTCAAGATGGCTATAAGTATGCACTCACAAAACAGTCAAGGATAATACCTTGTAGGTCTGAATGTCAAGTGGAACAAACATAAATGCTAATGATAGTTAGGACCAACAAAATATACCCATAAGCAGAAAAAGCAATAAAATATGTCCTCATACCCTTAGTCTTCTAGCTATGCATCATTGAAAACTATCATAAAGAGAGAACACTCATCAAAGAAATCCTCATAGACAGCACACAAAGAAAAATAAAGTCAACATATCTCAATTGAGTTGATTGTTTAAGTGCATGTGTGTTGGTCATAGAGTCAAACTTTGAGTATCACATCTGCGAATGAGAAATATCGCATCATTCTAGACTGCAGGTAGAATATTTGATAAGTTTTGAGAAACACTAGATGCTAGGAGAGTGTTGAAAAACACAGTTGGGTAAGTGTGACTTTTTTTTGGATTTTAAATTTTTTGGTATTTTTGGAATATATAATTTTTTTGGAGATACATCAAAGTGCCTATTGCTAGGTTTTCACTAAGATGATCATTTTTAAGACATTTTTCAATTTTTAAATTTTTTTAACAATATATCATTTTTTTGAATTTTTTCAGGATCAATAAGCATGTACAAAGGATGCCCCCAGACAGAATAGGCATCAGACTCCTAAGCAAGATCACATTGTGTAGTCCCAATGTCTAGCAAGGTGGGGCATACGAGGGATTAGCAAGCTAGTGGAAAAGATGGAAAATGAAAGAATGAAGGAGAATGAAGGGAAGAAATTCTCAAAGGAAAACTCCTCAAGAGTACCCAAGCTAGGGAAAAATTGTCATGAAAAGCACATTTGGACAAGCAATGAAAGGCAAGCATAGGATAAGTTAGAAAAGTGAAAAAGAAGGAAAGGATGCAGTCCAAAGGAGTAGACATGTCAAGAGACTTCAGAGCATCGTGTTTTACTATTTTTTATTAGATCAAGACCAAAGGGGAAAAGGATAGTGAAAGGCTAGAATGAATGGAGGAAAATAAATATGAAAGCTAAGCATGAATGGAATGAAAGCAAGATAATCATAAGATAGCTCGAAAGATAGCCAAATGTTCGTGTATTTGTCAACATTGTCAAGATCAAAGAGAGAAGACGGAATGGATGAAACATTGTAGAAGAACTATGCATGATGTTTGACTGCCAAATTTTTATCACAGTACTTATCCAAGGTGTCACAAGGGAGTGGTTTTCACCATAGGACGAATTTATTTCTCTTTACTTTTGCTACCAAGGCGCCTGTTTCCAAGTTTTCACCATGGCACATTTTCAATTTTTTCATTTTTTTTTTTTTAAGAAGGCAAGCTTTTTAGATAATACTCCTTGAAAGGATAAATCATGATATGTCAAGGATTTAAAATGATATGCTCAAAGATGCTAATAGGGAAAGGAAGATGGAAGAGAAAAATGGAGGATAAAATTTTATGTAAAGCGAGTGAGGTTGGAAGATAAGAGGAATAGGCAAATGAGGAAAAAGGATAGAAGGTAAAAAGATAATGAATGAAAGGATTTTAAAAAGGTAGACGGAAAAGAAGGCAAGATCAACGTCAACACACACTTTGAAGGGTGGCGAGATGATGGAGGAAATGTGAATAAAAGAATATGAAAAGGAATATGGTGAATATTTAGCAAAGGTTGCGGTTCAGGCACATCGAATGGAAGAATGTTTTTGGAAGAAGATGAAGTGGAAGTCTTTGAAAGCTTGAATGTCAACTTCACTTATTTCTCAACATTAGACTCTTTCAAGAGAGACTTTGGAATCAATATAGCCTTAGGCTTTTTATTTTTTTTTGATGATTTAGAGAGAATATCTTCAATAATGGATTTTGGAACCCATACTTGTCTTGTAGTTTTCTTCTTAGATATCTCTTTTGACTTTATGCCTCCATGTCAATTAGAGTAGACATGGTGATTTTTTTTTTTTGGATTCTTGTATTGCTTCTTTTTCTTGTATTGAACATTCAAGTTACTTCCAAAAGACTTGGGACTTATGGAAGAAGAAGGATATGGCTGGTTTAGATGTGTGGGTGGATGAAAAAGATTCAAGGGTATGCATCTATGTTGATCTTGAGGAAAGATAAGAGATGTAGGGACGTAAGGACCCAAGATGGATGATGAATTAGGAGAGTTAGGAGGGAAAAGTGAAGGGACATAAGGGCCCAAGATGGAAGGAAGGCATAAAGCCTTTGGTATTGGTGGAGAAAGTCTAAGGATGGATGTGGAAGATGCAAAAGGATAATCAATAAGCTCATCAACATCTATATGACAACCAAGGACACCAAAAACTTTAGAGTGAGCATTAGAATTTCCAATAGGATCATGAACATCTTGAATAAGAGAAACTTCTTCGATAGGAATTTTCAAAGCTTGCAAAGACTTAGGAAGATTGGAAAGTGGAAGCGAACATGGATTGGTAAAACAAGAAGATGGAAGACTTTGATCTTGATAAGGAGCTTTGGATATAGCATAAGCGTATCCTTTTTTTTTTTTTTTCAATAGGCTTAACATTAGAAGTAACAACACCATTTTTAATAACCTTAATGGAAGTATCATCTTTGGAAAGCGCAAATGTAGTAAAGTTATTTTGATTGTAAATAAGCTCAACGGTGTAAGTAGTAGCTTGATCTTGCTTAGGAGATGGTGGAATGAATGCGAAAGAGCATAGAGGATCAAAAGAACCATGAAGCAGATCAGAGACGTCATGAAAAGGATTGGATGACATGGAGGGTTCTTGATCTTGATATTTTTTATATTCTTTTCTTTATCATTTTTAAAGTCTTCTTGACATGGAGCCACTTCTAAGGACAAGGAAGCATGTTGGAATTGCATGGAAGATTTTGGAATAGATGGTGAAGGACTAGCCGAAGTAGGCATTATAGCGCATAAAGGCTTAGGCTCTTTAGGTTTAGCATTATTGGAAGTATTTGCAGCCAAGTGAAGGTTAGCTTGAGTTTCTTTAAGAGATAGCCCTTGAGGATAACTATAGGGAACCACATGAAAAGTATTAAGATCTTTGTTACATGAAGGATTTGTGAAAGATTTGGAAGACTCGGAAGCTTTAGGAAGTATATGAGTATTGGAGGAAGTAGGGGATGGAAGGGAACCATCATAAGGCAAAGTTCCATTATTAACATAATCTTTCTTGAGAGTGAAATATTTATCTTCAGCATGAGAGTCCTCAAAGGAAGGATTCTTATAATATTTATGTTTCAAATCAGTGCGGTACATTTTATAGTCCTCAATAGTGGTAGATGGATCATAATCAATGTATTGTTCACAGAACTCATCAAAGTCATTTTCAAAATCAGAATCATATGGATCACCATCACAATCTACCCAATAGGATGACCTTTTAGCAAGCACGAGCACACGACGAGGAGGACTCTTAAGAATAGAAGTTTCATAGGCGTCACTACATTGTCCATCATCATAGCCATCATAACAGTCATCATAGTCATCAAAGGTGGGTGTGTCACCCTTCGTGGTAGAGGTATCACAAGGATTACCATATTGCTCATATTGAGGAGTAAGATTCTTGGGAAAAGTAAAAGAGGAATGAGATTGTGAAGAAGAGGAAGGTGACGACCTAGTGGAGGAAGAAGACTTGGGTAATGAGGAATGATGAGAAGACTTAGAAGATGAAGAATGTTTGGAAGAAGGAGGTCGTGACATGATCATGAGCATGATTCTAGCAAAGACATCTAATTTAATCATCTTTTCTTTTATTTTTGCCTTAAGTTTATCACCCATGAGATAGCTAGAAGGACTATTGGAGGAATAAAAAATTTTGAATTAAGCAATGAGTTCAAGATCATCCATTTTCAAGAGAGGTTCTATAGCAAGATAGTTGAAACTCATGGTTCTAGAAGAGGAGGAATCAAGCATGAAAGAAATGAATAGAAGAGATGAAATAGAAGAAAGTAGACTAGAAAATAAGAGGAAAGGAATCAAGAAGATATGAAGAATTTAGGAAGAATCATAAAGAAAGAAGAGAAAGGATGAAAATGGAAGACTAGGAAGACATGGAAGAAGTGGAAGAAAGAAGACCAAGAGTCATTTTGTGCAATTTGATACCATTGGAGTTCATTTTGATGTTGAGCAATATGTCACAGTACCTAAGATCTAAGATCTGGACTGACCAAGGAGGACTAGAAGTGACACAAATCAGTAAAATAGTCAAAAGGCTCTGGGCGATAGCTACTAAGCAGATAGGGTGACACTTTACGACCAGGCGATACTTCATCTTAAGCTAAGCGATAGTTTTCAATAAGCCCAGGCAATACTTTCCAGGTAGGCAGGGTGATAGTTCAGCAGAAGTGAACTATCGCACGTATTTCTCAGCAAAGCACGCGATACTGTTGCTGATTTGGGTGATTCATTGACTAGTGAACATAAAAATCTCAGTTTTGAAGCATTTTGACCAAGTTCGAAGGTTGGATAATGCAATTTCTTAGTTTGACAAGCAGTAACAATAGATAAAAGATAAGTTTGCAAATAGTATAGGATCAAACATATCATAGAACACTTGAAACAAGGGCAAAAGCAACCTTGCCAAGACAAGCACTTGTGATATCAAAATAGAAAAACACCCTATGAATGCTACCATTTTGTTTGAATGTTGAGAACGTTTACACTGGTATAGCACAATGAAAACACTTCAAGCACTTACTACCTAGAAAGTCAAGGCTCATTACTTAGCAACTTGGCCCACAACTTGATGCTCCTTTGCCTCACACAAAGTGGTTGCCCACAATAGATATTGGCATTGTCATGGAAGTGTCAAAAACACAACCAAAGGAACACATATGGTGAGTGTCTTGGGGTGATCCGGGTAAGTCCACTTGGATCAATCCTTGCACCAAGAAGCTAAGCGGCAAAATAGGGTGGCCTCTATCTAATGGTTCTTAATTAGGGCTTCCATTCGTAGTACCCCTCTTGCTCCCCAAAGGGATTCCTTACTTTGCGGCAAGTAACAGACCTTGTGGCCTCAAGAGTACCTTAAGCATTTTTGCTCAATATTTTCCTCATGGTCACAATCCCACAAGTACTCACATCAAGCGAAGACAAGCACTACATCTACCAAGGTTTTGTGTCTTTGATAGCCTTGAGTTTATAGTGGGTCAGAATAGCCGACAATAAGCTTGTCCCCACTTGGGTTGTTCCTCTTGATTGCTCAGGACCAAACCCGCTAAAGGATTATAAAGATCTAAACAAAAAGTGGATCAACTTATGAGGTTCAAGGATTTTATTTCACCACAAGGGTGAAGAACATACTCCTTTATCTCAAAGCTTTCTCCCAAACACACCAAGCAAAGTTCCATTACTCTCTTGCTTCCAAAATCCTAAGATAGGTCAAGATTTTCTATTTCACCACAAGGGTGAAGAGCATACTTCTACCACCTCAAAATTTCTTCCACAAGATATTATGTGCCTATGAAATGAAACAACTAGTATATGCTGCACTCAATAAAGAAAGCAATTAAACAAGCACTTGATTTAGTTTTTATGCTTAGGGAAACTCTCCAAAAACCGTTAGTAGCCCTCTTTGACATGCATTCTTTTGGAAAAATATTCAAGCAAGAGGCACCTACAAGCACAACTTGTTAGCCCACAATGGTTAGCACATCAAAAATTAGATAATCTACAAGTAAAACAGCTAATCAAATGGTAAAATCTGAGAATGAAACCAGCATGGTTGGATTAGGCTCGGAAAGACCTTTCCAACGATACATCACACTTTAATTTTTGATATTGTTTGCAAAAATTTTTTTAAAATGGGTGCCTGTTTTGTAGTGTCTGTTTGTTAAAATTTTCAAAAATTTTCAAAAAGATAGCAGAGAACCTGAAACTTGCAAGATAAACAAAATAGCTCAAAAATAGCTCACTGTCGAGTATAGGGGATAGTTATAGACACCAGAATTATCACGCAATACTTCTCAATATACTAGGGCGATAATATTGGTCTGTGCGATACTTCACTCTATACCAGGTGATATTCTCTGCAATAGCCAAGCGATACTTCCAACAGGTGAAGTATCGCGCGCACATATAGAGTACTATCACACGATACTTCTAGAAGTATTGCACGATAGTCTGAGACAAAAAAAACAAAGATAAAAAATTAAGCTCAAAACTTACCGAAAAATTGACAGAAATTGATGAAAATGTAGAAAAAGAAGGGACAAAGCTAGTCTACTCTGCCCCACGGTGGGCACCAAAAATGTACACACAAAAATAGTGCACTTCTATGAATCATTATAATCAAGAACACTCAAGAATGAGGTCTCTAAAATCGATCCATAGCTCTTTATGTATGGAGTTGCAAGATTGTAAAATTGCTCTCAGCTAGAGCTAATAAACTTAATGACCTTGCTAGTCAACCACACAATGAGAGATTCAAGTGAAGACAAGGGCAATAATGTCAATATCTCCAAGAATCAAATGAAATGCAATGCAAGTTGTAGACACGAAAAATTGGCAAAATGCTTAAATCAATAAGAAGGTGCAACAAATCATCAAAATAGCACGAAAAAATCAATAAATGGAACAAAGACAATTCAAATCAAAGGAAAATTCAATTAAATGATTAAATGATTAAATAAAGCTTGAAAAGGGGAAAAACACTTTGAAATTGATTAAATTCAATTAATGACATAGTTGTTGAAATGAAAAATCAAAATGAACATCTTACCCTTCATGGCTAAATTTAATTACTTTAATTAATTAATAAATACTAATTTCCTTCAACAAAGCAAAAAGGAGACAAAATAGACACAAATCACTCACTTTTGTTGAGATGGTCCAGCCTTTTGAAACCATTTAAATGATTGTCCCCTCCTTGTCCCCCCATTTATGGACAAAGCAAAGCCAATTGACCTTACCCAAGCATAACCATGATCAACTCACTCTACCCCCTACCCTTGGGAAAATCCTATAAGTAGAAAGCATTTAGAAGTATTAAGGATCCACTCCATATCTTTGAATTGCAGCAAAGCTTTGGCAATTTGCATCCACATCACTCACTTATCATTTTTCATTGCTAATTAGCTTAAATTGCTTTGATCACAGTAGATTGTTCATCAAATAGAGCTAGAATTTGATAGAATAGATCTAAAATTTGCATATCATATAGCTTAATTCTCATCTTTAGAGTGTCACTAGTGAAGATCATAGCTGAGAGCCTCATTTACCACTTTATTTTAGAGATCCATGAGATATTTAGATTAATTGTGCATTATTTAGATTAGTTTGCTTTGAATAGTGTAATTGTCTTTTAAATCTTGTTATTTCATGAAGGTGTAAATCACTCACACACAAATGGCGCCCACCGTGGGGCCCTTGGCCTCAGATTCATAATTATTTTCACATTTTTGCTAAATTTAGGCTAGAAATTGTATATTTTTGCTCGTTGTCTACAGATCACAAAGAAGAAATCATGCTGACAGATAAAGAAATCTCGCCTTTAGCAAAGAAATGTCACCTATGGAGAATAAAATGACGCACTGAGTCTGGACTTTTACGCAGATTAACCTACAAATTCACGCTACCGGACAAAGAAATAACGCACTAGAGAAATAAATCACGCTTCTGGTTATTAAATTGTCGCGTTTGTGACAAAGGTACCATGCCTCTGGTCATTTAAATGTCGCGCACAGAAATTGAAAAGCCGCTTTTAGGAAGTCATTTTACGTTTGGTGTGAAGGGAGTACTATGCCTTATTGATTTAATTTCTTGCTTTTGTCATTTAAATCTCGCATTTCATAAATTAGACATCGCGGTAATAGCATCATTTTGTCAGGGTCTTGTAAAGATTTCACGTATGGATAAAATTAGACATCGCTCCTGGTTATTTTAATCTCGCTTGACCCCCGCAAGGTGACGCTCGCGGTTAATGTAATCACGTGTTTGTGAAATTCAATCTTGCATATAGTTTGGACAATGTCGCGTGGATTGTACTTTTGTATTTTATCAAATTGTTAAAATGATGACTGAATTTTAACTCTATGTCTATTTTTCTGTCTCAGGTACAGGCTCTGTCGCAGAAAAGTGCTCAAAAAAAGAAATAAAAAAGGACGTCCTATTAGAGTATACCTTGCACATTTTGGATTTAATTTGCAAATATTTGAGTTCAAAATAAATCAAGAGCATAATCAATTTGATCATTTTAAGCTTTTTGATTTTGGTTTCCCCTCACTTTGTATGAATTTGTGTTGACTAACTTGTTGGTGGAGGGAACGTTTTGCTAAGGTAAGGGAAGGATTTGGAGAGAAAATGAGAAAATCTACTACTTAAAAATGCGCCTAGCCTTTGCTAGCATCGTTTGAGGTATTTCTCTCATCAAGCTTGCAAACTTCCCTTAAATTGTGGCATTTTTAAAGTTCAAAACATAGTTTAATCATAAAAGGAAAAGAACAAACATTTCAATTCTAAGAACCCCTTTGTCACGAGGTTGAAAAAGAACAATTGATTGTAAGTGTTTGGGAGAAATCCACTTTTCGTGCTTTCAATGAACATGTTTAGAACTTAGTGGCCTCGCCTCCCGAGATTGTCTTAAAGGGCCGGTGAGAGGGACAGCCCAAAGTGGGATACACTTGCCTTTGCCGCAAGAATCCGACCCACTATAAAAAGAAATGCGTGTATCCTTAATGGGGTGCACGACAAAAGGATTTTAGCCCTTTCAAACTTCCTCTAGTAGTCCTAACAGATTGCGCAAAATCATACTTCGGTGCCTGTGGGAAGCCCCTTAACATACTTGGGGGATGAACAGTTGAAATCCATTTTGAACGGAATCCACACTACAAAATGGTAAAAATAGCAAAAACTACCTAATAGAGCCATTTAAAAGCCAAATTTGTGCTAGGTAGCTTGCTTCGAAGTCTTTCTTGTGATCAAACCCATGGAAACATTCGAGAATATACACATTAGAATGATCTAGGGATATGGTGAACTATGGATGTGTGTGTTGAGATTGTCTTCAACTTTTCAAACAAGAAGTTCCAAAGTACTTGATCAAAATACAATTAAATTTTTAAATCTTATAAATTGATCAAGACTTGTGACACATTCCAAACCAACCCAACTGGATTGAAATTAAAGAAGGAAGGATTGATCCATAATGATGAGCCTATTTGAGGGAATGTCCGATGATCAAATTTTAGAAGCATCCAAAAATACAGAATTGATCAAAGCAATGGAATTAACTTTGAAAAGGTGTAATGAAGCATATTCCCTTTATTTAGCTCAATCAAAATCTAAACTTCCTCATAATGATGACACGTCAACTTTAAGAAAGGATGAGGAAAAACAAAAAGATACTTTATCTAAAAGGCGATCATTAAGATCAATGTGTCCTTTTCTTTATAATGATAGGCCATCCATATCTTCATTGTCCTCATATCAGAATGTCCATTGGAATCAAAATGATGAGGTGTCTGAAGAAGAAGTTTCAGAAGCAATTCAAGATCCCATGTTTATGGAAATAATGAAATTAGTCTTGGAGAGGAATAAAGAAGCATATTTCATGGAGTTAGTTCAAGCAGGAGCTAAGCTTCCTCGTAATTTTGACATATCAACCTTGAGAAAGGATGAGGAAAAACAAAAAGATACTTTATCTAAAGAGCCATCATTAAGATCAATTTGGCCAATCCTTTATGATGATGGGCCATCCGTATCTTCATCCTCCTCACAAAAAGAAGCATTTCAGAGAAACAAAGTTATCTCAGATCAAAGGAAATTGCATAATCAACCTATTTGTGATCAAGATAATAAAGAGTATGGAGTGAAAAATACCACTCTCAAGAAAGATAATAAACCTCCATATAGAAAGAGTAATCCATTCATCCTTTGTCCATCTCCTATCAAGGTTTCTCCCTGCATGACTTGTACACCTTTCATCCTTCATCCATCTCCCGAACCTCTATCTAGCAAAGACCCTCCCATAGCTAGCATTCCTTTCATCTTTTCTTCATCTCCCAAATCTCCACAATTATCCAAAATTCCTCCATCAAAGAATGAGCCTAATGATGACACTTTTCCCATTAACTATGTCTACCCTCAAGGGCTACCTCTAAAAGAAACCCAAGCTAACCCGCATCTTGTTGTAGATTGTTTCCATGCTTCAAATATCTTAGAACCCAAAGCTTCATGTGCCTCAATGCCTATTATACCTATTCAAGAGGATCCTACACCATTCTTCCAAACATTCCCCACACATATCCAAACATCTACCTTGTCCTTAGAAGTGGCTTCATGTCAAGAGGATAATCTAAAAAGAAAAGAAACAAATATTGATAAAGATCAAGATCAAGATTATATACAAACCCCTCCCATATTTGATGAAGGTCCCATATCCCTTGAACCTTGTGATGATCCCCTTGCATCCTTTCATGTCTTTCAAGATGATATCCTTCCATTCCAAGAACAAAATACCCTTCCAAGTTCCATATTTTCTCCACTTCCCAAGCAAGATCAAGATATCCCTTCCATAACTTCCAATGAGCATATTGAAAATCAAGAGCAAACTACTATCTCTACATCATTCGAAGATCCTTGTCAAGATCAAAGTATCCCATCATTTCCTTGTCATATTCCTCCATGTTCACCTCAAGAACCCATCATTCTTCCAAATCCCTTACATGATAATAAATCCACTCAAGCTTTAGTTGATCCTATCAAATGTGTTCTTATCAAAGCTATTCATGAGCCTATTGGTATAAAGATAAATCTTAAATATGAGAACGTTGATGATGGAGCTCCTTCCAAAGATATTGATATCCCTTTCACACCTTATATCCCTCCATTCAAATACAACCACATACCTCCACTATCCTCCAAATCCATTTTGGGTGCCTATGTCCCAAAACAAAAGTCTTCATCCCTTCCATCCATACTAGGTCCATATATTCCCCCATCAACCATTCCTATCATCCCTAGCTATCCATTCACTTACCCTACCATGTATCAAGATCAACAAAGACACACATACTTGAAGAATGTCCAAACACCGATCCATATGAACCATCCATATTATTCCTATTCATCCACAATTCCTAAGTCTTTTGGAAGCAATGTTGATGTGCAACATAAAAATCATAAATCCAAGAATCCATATGTGCATAAAAATCACAATGTCCCATCTAATCGACATGTGAATGAAAAGAAAAATGAAATATCCAAAAGGCCACAAACATCCATCAAGAAAAAAGAAAAAAATAAAATGTGGGTTCCTAAATCCCTCATTGAAGAAATGCATTCAAAAGCATTCCAAAAGGAAGAAAAATCAAAGAATATGTGGATTCCCAAGTCATTGTTGAAAGACTTGCACACAAAAGAAGAATCAAAATTGACATTCAAGCTTCCAAAGGCTTCCATTTCATCTCCTTCCAAACATCCTTCATCTTCTTACATCCCAAAATCCACTACCTCAAAAAGATCCTTACCTCCGTCATCTATTGTTCCTCCATCATTCCACCACTCTTCAAAGTGTGTGTCAAAGTTGATCTTGCCAACATTTCCATCTTCAACATACCTTCTTCTTATCCTCACATTCATTTTCCAATGCATACTTTCTGTACTTCCATCCCTCTTATCAATACCTTTGAGCATCCTAGTCATACCCATGGTTTATTACAACATATCTTTCAAAGGAGCATTGTCCAAAGATTTTAATATTGGGAAAATATTGAAAAATACAAAAAAAAAAAAAAAAAAAAGGAAAAAAGTGAAAAAAGAAAAAAAGTGCCTTGGTGAAAACCTAGCAATAGGCACCTTGGTAGCAAAAGTAAAGAGAAATAAATCTGTCTTATGGTAAAAACCACTTCTTGTGGCACCTTAGACAAGTACCATGATGAAAACCTGGCAAACAGGCGTCATGTGTAATTCTTCCTTCTTGCACTCTACACTTGGGGGTAAGTTTCATCCATGCCATCTTTCATCTTCCTATCATTTACCTCACTTTCGTCCATATTTTCTCTATCACCTTCATCTTGAATTGGTTGAACACATCCATGAGCATTGAGTATCTTAACATCCGTTATCCTTTCCATCAACTTATGTACTTTCTGCATCCATGTTACCCTATCATGATCTTGCTTATCCCAAATTCACCTTCATTATTCCTTGACAGTCTTTTCATAATCCCAAAACATCCCGTCATAGCCTCCATCACTCATTTATCATGGTTGTGTTATCTTATCCACATCTTACCCAAATTGACCCTTGGTCTTGATCAAAATGAAAAAAAAAAAAATTGTTATCAAAAACTTCTTGACATGTCCACTCTTTTGGATCACTCCTTTTTATGGCAACAAATCATTATCCTATACACTATCTAGCCCTGCACAATTGACTTCCATGGCTTATCGAAAAACATGCTTCACATTGCTATATCATTTTTTCCTTAGCTTGGGTAATCTTGAGGAGATGGTCCTATGGGTCACATTCGCATACTTCTTCCATCATAGCCTTTCCATTTCTAATCCATCATTCATGTCCTATATCTTGCTAGACATTGGGGGTAAACCAATGTGATCTTGTTTGAGAGCTGGTAAAAAGGAAAGCATAAAGTGCTTTGAGTTGCATCTTGCATAAACTGAGCTTCGGCAATATTTTGGAAGTTTGTCCAAGTCCAACATTTTTTCTATCCAACTGGGGCATTTGATCTTAATTAGCAGATTTCAGCAAACAAGTATGAATTCACATGAAGTAAGGCATTAATTTCAAAAGGATTCAATAGTACAACATTTAGTCACATCAGAGAGAGAGATCAAAATTTTAGAAGAGAGTGATTTTTGTGAACCTTTGATGGATATCATTGTTCACTAACCAAGAATTTGATTACCACAACTTGATCCATGAGCCTTCATTGACTTTATTATTCAGGATTAAAAATTGACAACACTTTAAAAAGATCAGAATGCTTGGAAATACTTTTTGAAAATCATGAAACATTGCAAAACACTTAAGCTTTCTTTTGATGATCTTTACTTACATTGATTTTTATCACATCTTTTTAACTAATTGATGATGTTTCGACTAGATTGGCGATGATGGAGACATGATATTTTTCTTGTCTTTGAGTGACTATCTTGAGGGATATCTAACAACTTATGTGAATTCTTCTAACGACATGGTCATCAAAGAACCATCGAGGACTTTCATATAGGGTGGAAGGTTGACCTTTGCTTGTTTATGCAACATTGAATTCGTTGAAACTGGTATTCATACTCTCATAGTTGGTTTATTCCACTAGTGTGGGTTGTACTAGTTCAAAAAAGAGGTTACCAAATGCGATAAAAAGTGGTATTCATATCATCATGTCAGTGGGCAGTGGTGATTGTACTTTCTTTTCGGTCCCAAAGTGCTCAATGATGAAAATTTATCCTCAAGGCATTTATTTGCTAAAAGCTAGTGACACTTAGCTGCATTGCATTGCATTATCATGGAAGGTTAATTGCATTATCATGTTAGATTAATTGCATGTGCATTTGTTTGTAGTACTTTTCCAAGGGAAAAGGGGGGTCATTCAATTGAAATCTTGATCAATCATAAAATGGGTCATTCAATCAAGAATCAAGGAAAGTCCATAAATCAAATAAGTGTCCATAACATCACAGATCCATGAAGTCTGTCTAATCAAAGATACAATGTCATCAAAGTGATACATCCAAGGCCTGATCAATAACTGAAATATCATGATACAATATCAACAAACTGAAAGAGCTCCATAATCAATCATCTCAATAACATATACTCTAGCTGGGTCAAACCATGACTTAAATCCAAATATCCAAGAAGCTAAGGTCCGTATATATATATCATTTACGAAAATGTGCTTGTTTCACAAATCAAGGGAATCATATCAGTATTCTATATTAGTGAGTCATCTTACGTCAATCAATCCTATCAAAGTGTCAAGCAACCACACCCAGTACCATTTGTTCGTGTCTCTGTGTCTTGAGAACGAAGTAGCAGTAACAAATCATATCGGTTTTCACACTGATTGATTTATCCTATCAGGATCCCATATCAGTTTTCACACTGATCAAGATCAATCCTATCAACTATATCAGTTTTCACACTGATCAGTTATCCTACCTATCAGTGGGCGCCATTTGTGTGTGAGTGATTTACACCTTCATGAAATAACAAGATTTAAAAGACAATTACACTATTCAAAGCAAACTAATCTAAATAATGCACAATTAATCTAAATATCTCATGGATCTCTAAAATAAAGTGGTAAATGAGGCTCTCAGCTATGATCCTCACTAGTGACACTCTAAAGATGAGAATTAAGCTATATGATATGCAAATTTAGATCTATTCTATCAAATTCTAGCTCTATTTGATGAACAATCTACTATGATCAAAGCAATTTAAGCTAATTAGCAATGAAAAATGATAAGTGAGTGATGTGGATGCAAATTGCAAGAGCTTTGTTGCAATTCAAAGTTATGAAGTGGATCCTTAATGCCTCAAAATGCTTTCTACTTATAGGATTTTCCCAAGGGTAGGGGGTAGAGTGAGTTGATCATGGTTATGCTTGGGTAAGGTCAATTGGCTTTGCTTTGTCCATAAATGGGGGGACAAGGAGGGGACAATCATTTAAATGGTTTCAAAAGGCTGGACCATTTCAACAAAAGTCAGTGATTTGTGTCCATTTTGTCTCCTTTTTTGCTTTGTTGAGGGAAATTAGTATTTATTAATTAATTAAAGTAATTAAATTTAGCCATGAATGGTAAGATGTTCATTTTGATTTTTCATTTCAACAACTATGTCATTAATTGAATTTAATCAATTTCGTAGTGTTTTTCCCCTTTTCAAGCTTTCATTTAATCATTTAATCATTTAATTGAATTTTCCTTTGATTTGAATTGCCTTTGTTCCATTTATTGATTTTTCATGCTATTTTGATGATTTGATGCACCTTTTGATTGATTTAAGCTTTTTGCCAATTTTTCGTGTCTACAAATGCCCCTCTTTGGATCGATGTGCGAAGAACACCGATTCAAAGATTCCCTTGGTATGATGATCTGATTCTGTTCTGGTTATGTGATTCCTTGATACCTCTGATAGTTGGTATGATGATATGATACTGTCTCTGATAGTGATATGCTGCCTGATATGATATGATAAACTGATGTGATACTGATTTGCCTCCTGATATGAAATTGATATGATATGATACTAATATGCCCCACTGATATGATATGCCCCATTAATAAATGTTTTTGATGTGATGCCAATTTGATACTCTGATGCCCCCTCAGAAATAAAACATATTGATTCCTTGATTTGAAATATTTTGATTGATTGATCCAATATGTTTTCATTTCTGAAAAATATTGATGATATGCCATGACTTGCAATTTTCACATCAAGATAGATAGGTCTGTTGTAGTTAATCAAAACAAGTGATTATAATAACAGGATAATGGTACAAATGAATGTGATTTGTCAATCTCATAGGATAGTTCTGATAGGATAACTGATAGGATAAATCAATCAGTTTGAAAACCGATATGATTTGATATTGCTTGCTTCATTCTCAGGACACAGAGACACGAATAAATGGTACTGGGTGTGATTGCTTGATACTTTGATAGGATTAATTGACGTAAGATGACTCACTGATATAGAATACTGATATGATTCCCTTGATTTGCAAAATAGGCACATTTCCATAAATGATATATATATACGGACCTTAGCTTCTTGGATATTTGGATTTAAGTCATGGTTTGACCCAGCTAGAGTATATGTTATTGAGATGATTGATTATGGAGCTCTTTCAGTTTGTTGATATTGTATCATGATATTTCAGTTATTGATCAGGACTTGGATGTATAACTTTGATGACATTGTATCTTTGATTAGACATACTTCATGGATCTGTGATGTTATGGACACTTATTTGATTTATGGACTTTCTTTGATTCTTGATTGAACCCCCCCATTTGATGATTGATCAAGGTTTTGATTGAATGAACCCCCTTTTTCCCTTGGAAAAATACTAAAAACAAATGCACATGAAATTAATCTAACATGATAATGCAATTAACCTTCCATGATAATGCAATGCAATGCAGCTAAGTGTCACTAGCTTTTAGCAAATAAATGCCTTGAGGATAAATTTTCATCATTGAGCATTTTGGGACTGGAAAGTCGATACAATCACCACTGCCCACTGACATGATGATATGAATACCACTTTTTATCACATTTGGTAACCTCCTTTTTGAACTAGTACAACCCACACTAGTCGAATAAACCAACTATGAGAGTATGAATACCAGTTTCAATGAATTCAATGTTGCATAAACAAGCAAAGGTCAACTTTCCACCCTATATGAAAGTCCTCGATGGTTCTTTGATGACCATGTCGTTAGATGAATTCACATAAGTTGTTGGATATCCCTCAAGATAGTCACTCAAAGATAAGAAAAATATCATGTCTCCATCATCGCCAATCTAGTCGAAACATCATCGATTAGCTAAAAAGATGTGATAAAAATCAATGTAAGTAAAGATCATCAAAAGAAAGCTTCAAGTGTTTTGCAATGTTTCATGATTTTCAAAAAGTATTTCTAAGTATTCTGATCTTTAAAGTGTTGTCAATTTTTAATCCTGAATAATAAAGTCAGTGAAGGCTCATGGATCAAGTTGTGGTAATCAAATTCTTGGTTAGTGAACAATGATATCCATCAAAGGTTCACGAAAATCACTCTCTTCTGAAGCTCTGATAATTCCCTCTCTGATGTGACTAAATATTGTACTATTGAATCCTTTTGAAGTTAATGCCTTGCTTCATGTGAATTCATGCTTGTTTGCTAAAATCTGCTGATTAAGATCAAATGCCCTAGTTGGATAGAAAAAATGTTAGACTTGGAAAAACTTCCAAAATATTACCGAAGCTCGGTTTATGCAAGATGCATCTCAAAAGCACTTCATGCTGTCTTTTTTACCCCCTCTCAAACAAGATCACATTGGTTTTCCCCCAATGTCTTAGCAAGATATAGGACATGAAGGATGGATTTGCAAGCTAATGGATTAGAGATGGAAAGGCTATGATGGAAGAAGTATGCGAATGTGACCCATAGGACTATCTCCTCAAGAGTACCCAAGCTAAGGAAAAAATGATATAGCAATGTGAAGCATGTTTTTGGATAAGCCATGGAAGCCAATGATACAGTGTTAGATAGCCTATAGGATAACGATCTGCTGCCATGAAAAGGAGTGATCCAAAAGAGTGGACATGTCAAGAAGTTTTTGATAACAATTTTTTTTTTTAAAGTTCTTCATTTTGATCAAGACCAAGGGTCAATTTGGGTAAGATGTGGATAAGATAACACAATCAAGGTAAAGGAGTGATGAAGGCTATGAAGGGATGTTTTGGGATTATGAAAAGACTATCAAGGAATAATGAAGGTGAATTTGGGATAAGCAAGATCATGATAGGGTAACATGGATGCAGCAAGTACATAAGTTGATGGAAAGGATAACGGATGTTAAGATACTCAATGCTCATCGATGTGTTCAACTTTGTCAAGATTAAGGTGATAGAGGAAATATGGATGAAAGTGAGGTACATGATAGGAAGATGGAAGATGGCATGGATGAAACTTACCCCCAAGTGTAGAGTGCAAGAAAGAAGAATTACGCATTACGCCTGTTTGCCAGGATTTCATCATGGTACCTGTCTAAGGCACCACAAGAAGTGGTTTTCACGCTAAATTTATTTCTTTTTATTTTTGCTACCAAGGTGCCTATTGCTAGGTTTTCACCAAGGCACTTTTTCTCTTTTTTTCATTTTTTTTCTTTTTTTCTTTGTTTTTTTCTTTTTTTGTATTTTTCAATATTTTCCCAACATTAGAATCTTTGGACAATGCTCCTTTGAAAGATATGTTGTAATAAACCATGGGTATGACTAGGATGCTCAAAGGTATTGATAAGAGGGATGGAAGTACAGAAAGTATGCATTGGAAAATGAATGTGAGGATAAGAAGAAGGTATGTTGTAGATGGAAATGTTGGCAAGATCAACTTTGACACACACTTTGAAGAGTGGTGGAATGATGGAGGAACAATAGATGACGGATGTAAGGATGTAAGGATCTTTTTGAGGTAGTAGATTTTTGGATATGAGAAGATGAAGGATGTTTGGAAGGAGATGGAATGGAAGCCTTTGGAAGCTTGAATGTCAATTTTGATTTTTCTTTTGTGTGCAAGTCTTTCAACAATGACTTGGGAATCCACATATTCTTTGATTTTTCTTCCTTTTGGAATGCTTTTGAATGCATTTCTTCAATGAGGGATTTAGGAACCCACATTTTATTTTTTTCTTTTTGCTTGATGGACCTTTGTGGCCTTTTGGATATTTCATTTTTCTTTTCATTCACATGTCGATTAGATGGGACATTGTGATTTTTATGCACATATGGATTCTTGGATTTATGATTTTTATGTTGCACATCAACATTGCTTCCAAAAGACTTAGGAATTGTGGATGAATAGGAATAATATGGATGGTTCATATGGATCAGTGTTTGGACATTCTTCAAGTATGTGTGTCTTTGTTGATCATGATACATGGTAGGGTAAGTGAATGGATAGCTAGGGATGATAGGAATGGTTGATGGGGGAATATATGGACCTAGTATGGATGGAAGGGATGAAGACTTTTGTTTTGGGACATAGGCACCCAAAATGGATTTGGAGGATATTGGAGGTATGTGGTTGTATTTGAATGGAGGGATATAAGGTGTGAAAGGGATATCGATATCTTTGGAAGGAGCTCCATCGTCAACGTTCTCATCTTTAAGATTTATCTTTATACTAATAGGCTCATGAGTAGCTTTGATAGGAACACATTTGATAGGATCAATTGAACCTTGAAGGGATTTATTATCTTGCAAGGGATTTGGAAGAATGATGGTTTCTTGAGGTGAACATGGAGGAATATGACAAGGAAATGATGGGATGCTTTGATCTTGACAAGGATCTTTGAATTGTGTAGCGAAGGTATTTTGCTCTTGATTTTCAATATGCTCATTGGAAGCTATGGAAGGGATATCTTGATCTTGCTCGGGAAGTGGAGAAAATATGGAACTTGGAAGGGTACTTTGTTCTTGAAATGGAAGGATATCATCTTGAAAGACATGAAAGGATGCAAGGGGATCATCACAAGGTTCAAGGGATATGGGACCTTCATCAAATATGGGAGGGGTTTGTATATAATCTTGATCTTGATCTTTATCAATATTTGTTTCTTTTCTTTTTAGATTATCCTCTTGACATGAAGCCACTTCTAAGGATAAGGTAGATGTTTGGATATGTGTGGGGAATGTTTGGAAGAATGGTGTAGGATCCTCTTGAATAGGTATAATAGGAATTGAGGCACATGAAGCTTTGGGTTCTAAGATCTTTGAAGCATGGAAACAATCTGCAGCAAGATGTGAGTTAGCTTGGGTTTCTTTTAAAGGTAGCCCTTGAGGGTAGACATAGTTAATGGGAAAAGTGTCATCATTAGGCTCATTCTTTGATGGCGGAATTTTGGATTATATTGGAGCTTTGGGAGATGAAGAAAAGAAGAAAGGAATGCTAGCTATGGGAGGGTCTTTGCTAGATAGAGGTTCGGGAGATGGATGAAGGATGAAAGGTGTACAAGTCATCCAGGGAGAAACCTTGTTAGGAGCTGGACAAAGGATGAATGGATTACTCTTTCTATATGGAGGTTTATTATCTTTCTTGAGAGTGGTATTTTTCACTCCATACTCTTTATTATCTTGATCACAAATAGGTTGATTATGCAATTTCCTTTGATCTAAGATAACTTTGTTTCTCTGAAATGCTTCTTTTTGTGAGGAGGATGAAGATACGGATGGCCCATCATCATAAAGGAATGGCCAAATTGATCTTAATGATGGCTCTTTAGATAAAGTATCTTTTTGTTTTTCCTCATCCTTTCTCAAGGTTGATATGTCAAAATTACGAGGAAGCTTAGCTCCTGCTTGAACTAACTCCATGAAATATGCTTCTTTATTCCTCTCCAAGACTAATTTCATTATTTCCATAAACATGGGATCTTGAATTGCTTCTGAAACTTCTTCTTCAGACACCTCATCATTTTGATTCCAATGGACATTCTAATATGAGGACAATGAAGATATGGATGGCCTATCATTATAAAGAAAAGGACACATTGATCTTAATGATCGCCTTTTAGATAAAGTATCTTTTTGTTTTTCCTCATCCTTTCTTAAAGTTGACGTGTCATCATTATGAGGAAGTTTAGATTTTGATTGAGCTAAATAAAGGGAATATGCTTCATTACACCTTTTCAAAGTTAATTCCATTGCTTTGATCAATTCTGTATTTTTGGATGCTTCTAAAATTTGATCATCGGACATTCCCTCAAATAGGCTCATCATTATGGATCAATCCTTCCTTCTTTAATTTCAATCCAGTTGGGTTGGTTTGGAATGTGTCACAAGTCTTGATCAATTTATAAGATTTAAAAATTTAATTGTATTTTGATCAAGTACTTTGGAAATTCTTGTTTGAAAAGTTGAAGACAATCTCAACACACACATCCATAGTTCACCATATCCCTAGATCATTCTAATGTGTATATTCTCGAATGTTTCCATGGGTTTGATCACAAGAAAGACTTCAAAGCAAGCTACCTAGCACAAATTTGGCTTTTAAATGGCTCTATTAGGTAGTTTTTGCTATTTTTACCGTTTTGTAGTGTGGATTCCGTTCAAAATGGATTTCAACTATTCATCCCCCAAGTATGTTAAGGGGCTTCCCACAGGCACCGAAGTATGATTTTGCGCAATCTGTTAGGACTACTAGAGGAAGTTTGAAAGGGCTAAAATCCTTTTGTCGTGCACCCCATTAAGGATACACTCATTTCTTTTTATAGTGGGTCGGATTCTTGCAGCAAAGGCAAGTGTATCCCACTTTGGGCTGTCCCTCTCACCGGCCCTTTAAGGCAATCTCAGGAGATGAGCCCACTAAGTTCTAAACATGTTCATTGAAAGCATGAAAAGTGGATTTCTCCCAAACACTTACAATCAATTGTTCTTTTTCAACCCCGTGACAAAGGGGTTCTTAGAATTGAAGTGTTTATTCTTTCCCTTTTATGATTAAACTATGTTTTGAACTTTGAAATGCCACAAGCTAAGGGAATGTGCAAGCTTGATGAGAAAAATACCTTAATCAATGCTAGTAAAGGCTAGGCGCATTTTTAAGTAGTAGTTTTTCTCATTTTCTCTCCAAATCCTTCCCTTACCTTAGCAAAATGTTCCCTCCACCAACAAGTTAGTCAACACAAATTCATACAAAGTGAGGGGAAACCAAAATCAAAAAGCTTAAAATGATCAAATTGATTATGCTCTTGATTTATTTTGAACTCAAATATTTGCAAATTAAATCCAAAAGGTGGAAGGTATACTCTAATAGGACATCCTTTTTTGAGCACTTTTCTGCGACAGAGCATGTACCTGAGACAGAAAAATGGACATAGAGTTAAAATTCAGTCATCATTTTAACAATTTGATAAAATACAAAAGTACAGTCCACGCGACATTGTCCAGACTGTACGCGAGATTAAATTTCACAAACACATGATTACTTTAACCGCGAGCGTCACCTTATGGGGCTCAAGCGAGATTAAAATAACCAGGAGCGATGTCTAATTTTATCCACGCGTGAAATCTTTACAAGACCGCGACAAATTGATGGTATTATCGCGACATCTAATTTATCAAATGCGAGATTTAAAATGAGAAAAGCGAGAAATTAAATCAATAAGGTAGAGTACTCCCTTCACACCAGACGTAAAATGACTTCCTGAAAGCGGCTTTTCAATTTCTGTGCGCGACATTTAAATGACCAAAGGCATGGTACCTTTGTCACAAACATGACAATTTAATAACTAGAAGATTGATTTATTTCTCTAGTGCGTTATTTCTTTGTCCGGTAGCGTGAATTTGTAGGTTAATCCGCGTAAAAGTCCAGACTCAGCGTGTCATTTTATTCTCCATAGGCGACATTTCTTTGCTAAAGGCGAGATCTCTTTATCTTTCGGCGTGATTTCTTCTCTGTGATCTACAGACAACGAGCAAAAATATACAATTTCTAGCCTAAATTTAGCAAAAATATGAAAATAATGATGAATTTGAGGCCTAGAGCCCCACGGTGGGCGCCATTTGTGTGTGAGTGATTTACACCTTCATGAAATAACAAGATTTAAAAGACAATTACACTATTCAAAGCAAACTAATCTAAATAATGCACAATTAATCTAAATATCTCATGGATCTCTAAAATAAAATGGTAAATGAGGCTCTCAGCTATGATCCTCACTAGTGACACTCTAAAGATGAGAATTAAGCTATATGATATGCAAATTTAGATCTATTCTATCAAATTCTAGCTCTATTTGATGAACAATCTACTATGATCAAAGCAATTTAAGCTAATTAGCAATGAAAAATGATAAGTGAGTGATGTGGATGCAAATTGCAAGAGCTTTGTTGCAATTCAAAGATATGAAGTGGATCCTTAATGCCTCAAAATGCTTTCTACTTATAGGATTTTCCCAAGGGTAGGGGGTAGAGTGAGTTGATCATGGTTATGCTTGGGTAAGGTCAATTGGCTTTGCTTTGTCCATAAATGGGGGGACAAGGAGGGGACAATCATTTAAATGGTTTCAAAAGGCTGGACCATTTCAACAAAAGTCAGTGATTTGTGTCCATTTTGTCTCCTTTTTTGCTTTGTTGAGGGAAATTAGTATTTGTTAATTAATTAAAGTAATTAAATTTAGCCATGAAGGGTAAGATGTTCATTTTGATTTTTCATTTCAACAACTATCTCATTAATTGAATTTAATCAATTTCGTAGTGTTTTTTCCCTTTTCAAGCTTTCATTTAATCATTTAATTGAATTTTCCTTTGATTTGAATTACCTTTGTTCCATTTATTGATTTTTCATGCTATTTTGATGATTTGATGCACCTTTTGATTGATTTAAGCCTTTTGCCAATTTTTCGTGTCTACATGATTGTCGGGGTCGCAGGTTTTCAATGGGTTGGGGCAGGATTATCGAGGACTTGCTTCATCAGCCTCGATGATTTGATTGGGGATCTTGTGTGCTTGCATAGCTATACCATGATCTGCATGAGGTGGTTTATAGGAGATCAGCTGCTTTATCTGCTGGGATTCATATTTTGCAACTTTGGATATGGGAGCATTTACCAGTTAGTCGTCCGATATCAGAGCGAGACCGACCTTTAGGGTATCCTTTTGCATGGCAGTACACTGGGATGGTGACACAGCATCACTTGGGACGTTTGGAGTATTGGCGATGACAGATTGATGATATGGATGAGGTTTATTGGAGACCATATGTCGATGTTGTGTGTGAGTGATTTACACCTTCATGAAATAACAAGATTTAAAAGACAATTACACTATTCAAAGTAAACTAATCTAAATAATGCACAATTAATCTAAATATCTCATGGATCTCTAAAATAAAGTGGTAAATGAGGCTCTCAGCTATGATCCTCACTAGTGACACTCTAAAGATGAGAATTAAGCTATATGATATGAAAATTTAGATCTATTCCATCAAATTCTAGCTCTATTTGATGAACAATCTACTATGATCAAAGCAATTTAAGCTAATTAGCAATGAAAAATGATAAGTGAGTGATGTGAATGCAAATTGCAAGAGCTTTGCTGCAATTCAAAGATATGGAGTGGATCCATTATGCTTCTAAATGCCTTCAATATATAAGATTTTCCCAAGAGTAGAGGGTAGAGTGAGATAACCATGGTTATACTTGGGTAAGGTCAATTGGCTTTGCTTTGTCCATAAATGGGGGGACAAGGAGGGGACAATCATTTAAATGGTTTCAAAAGGCTGGACCATTTCAACAAAAGTGAGTGATTTGTGTCCATTTTGTCTCCTTTTTGCTTTGTTGAGGGAAATTAGTATTTATTAATTAATTAAAGTAATTAAATTTAGCCATGAAGGGTAAGATGTTCATTTTGATTTTTCATTTCAACAACTATGTCATTAATTGAATTTAATCAATTTCGAAGTGCTTTTCCCCTTTTCAAGATTTATTTAATCATTTAATTATTTAATTGAATTTTCTTTTGATTTGAATTGCCTTTGTTCCATTTATTGATTTTTTCGTGCTATTTTGATGATTTTTTGCACCTTCTTATTGATTTAAGCCTTTTGCCAATTTTTCATGTCTACAAATGCCCCTCTTTGGATCGATGTGCAAAGAACACTGATTCAAAGATTCCCTTAGTATGATTATCTGATTGAGGTCCTGGTTCTGATATGCCTCTGATCGTTCTGATTGATGTACTTCCTAATGATTTTGATGCCTCTGATATGATATGGGTCCTAGTTTGATGATAGGTCATGGGTTTACTGATAAAGGTCCTGGGTTCACTGATAAAGCTCCTGGGTTCACTGATTGTTGATATGTTGATAGGTTTGATATGATATGGTAAACTGATCTGATACTGATTTGCCTCCTGATATGAAATTGATATGATATGATAACTTGATATGATATGCTAACTTGATATGATATGCCCCATTGATAAATGTACTTCCTGATGATTTTGATGCCTCTGATATGATATGGGTCCTAGTTTGATGATAGGTCATGGGTTTACTGATAAATGTCCTGGGTTCACTGATAAAGGGCCTAGGTTCACTGATTGCTAATATGTTGATAGGTTTGATATGATATGGTAAACTGATCTGATACTGATTTGCCTCCTGATATGAAATTGATATGATATGATAACTTGATATGATATGCTAACTTGATATGATATGCCCCATTGATAAATGTTTTTGATGTGATGCCAATTTGACACTCTGATGCCCCCTCAGAAATAAAACATATTGATTCCTTGATTTGAAAGATTTTGATTGATTGGAATATGTTTTGATTTCTAATACCGTTTTAAAGAAATAAGCAAGTTTGATTTATGCCCCGGCTAATGAAGATGTCATATAATAGGTCCAAAGTGCATTTTTAAGTGTTTATTAAGGCTAATTTGACCTTAAATAGGGTAAAACCCCTCATTTTTCTTTTCATTTTCACCTTTCCCTTTTGAGATTTTTAGCTCTGATTTTAGCCCTTTTTACATGATGGTGGTCCCACATCGGGAGCATCGGTTTGAGAGAGCGCGCCGGTTCAGTCGGAGAGTGAACTATGGTCCTCCGGTATGTCATTCAAATTTTTCTCCTATTTCTAGAACTGCATTTATGACTTCATTTAATGCATTTTAAAATTTTAATTCTGCGTTTTAGAAAAGAAATGTCGACTCCGTCCAATTTAGTTACGCCTGAAAAAATTAAATGTCGCTTCTTGATATTTTAGTATCGCCTTCCGTTTCTCTGTTTACGCTTATAGAAAATATTTTATCGTGTGCGGAAAATGTGTTATCGCTTAGGGTTCAAACATTTTTATTGTTTGTCGCGTGAAAAACCCTAGATAATAAAATGTCACCTTAGGTAAATCTTATATCGCGTTTGTCAAATGAAGTCACGCGGATGATTAAAATTACGCCTATGACGAATTAGATGTCGCCCCTGGTAAAAGAAATTATGCCTGAATGAAAAGTCGCGTAAGTGAAAAAATTTTTATGTTGCTTGAGACTTTGCTATGATGTCTGATTGCTTGATTGCGTCAACCTGATTGATATCGATCACGTCAATGAATTTGATTGAATGTTCAGTTAGGGTGTGTATGCACCCAAAAATGGTCGCCTAGACTTTGGGCCCAATTTATTCAATTTATCAATCCTGAATCATTTTAATCAATAATCAATATTTTCAACATTATCAATCTCTTGATTAAGCCTTAATTTCGATCATATATTGGATTTTTATCCTTGGGCTAACCATTTATCCTAAGTCTTTATTTGATTAAAAGGAATACTTCCTTCCCTTTTGATTAAATAAAAAGCCCTCATTTTCCTCTTATCCTAAGTTGCACAAATAAAGCATTATTCCTATTTTACAAAAAGGAAAAAAACACTTTTTGTTTCATATGGACATAAAGTCAACTCTTATTTTCCTATTGGAGGATACTTGTGCACATGGATTGCTCCTCTTTCAAGCTCCACCGCTGATTAAGACCTTTTGCCTCTTAATCTCAATGGTCCATTTCTTTGCATTTCTTATAAAAGGAGAGCTCTCTCCTTCATTTGCATATACCATATTTTTATGCTAATGTTATGCTGCAGGTTTAGGTGCACTTGGAGCTTTTGAGGATATTGAAGACTTGTTGCTTTCATCATTTAGTTGCATATTTGCTTTCTTAGTTGCATGATAATGACATTCTTAGTATAGATTTCTTTTTATGCAATAGATTAATCTCACATAGTCTAAATAGGAGGCATTGTAATCCATTGCTATTTCCTTTCATAGATTAGTTGCATTGTACTTTCCTTCATAGCTTAGATTGCATTCTCACTTAGATTTGCATTGCATTGCATATTTGATTCTTGAGGATATTGGCACTCTTGCCCTTGTCTTCATTGTGAATCTCTCATTGTATGGTTGACTAGCAAGGTCACAAGCTTGTAGCTCTAGCTGAGAGCAAACACATCATAGTCCCTTGCAACTCCATGCATAGAGAGCTATGAGCCACTTTGTGAGGCCTTATTCTTGAGCAACCTTGCATGTAATGGTTCATAGAAGTGCACCATTTTAGTGTGTACATTTCTGGCACCCACTGTGGGGCTGAGTAGATTAGCTTTGTCCCTTTAATTCTGCATTTTCTGTCAAAATTTTTATCAATTTTCAGTTTGATTTTCAGTCTCTGGTTTTCTATCTCAGAGTATCGCGCGATACTTCTCAAAAATATCGTGCGATATACCTTTGTATAGCGGTACGACACTTCGCGCGAAAGAAGAATCGCCTGCCAGTACTGAGGTTTATTGCCTGTTATCGGGCGAAGTATCGCGCGCCCATAGTGAAAAATATCGCCCGACTATAGGAAACTGTATCGCGTGATACTGGTGAAGTCTGAGAAATATCGCCCGGTCTGACAGAGACTTGTGTTTCCAATTTTTTTGTCCGAATTTGATTATTTTAGCTTGCTATTTTATTTTGCTGTGTTTAGATAGGTCTAACCCACATCTTTTAGCTTAAATCTAGCAGTTTATTGCATGTTTACATTTGGATTGTGATTTTGCTAACCTTGTGGGTCTAACAAGTTGTGTTTATAGTTGCTCTCATTTGCTTGAAAATTGCTGAAAATGCATGTCAAAAAGGGCTACTAACAGTTTTTGCAGGGCTGCCCAAGCATAAAAATAAAATAAAATAAAATTTTTTTTGCTTGTTTATTTACTTTCCTTTCAAGTGTGGCATTCACTAATTGTATTAGGAATCTTAATACCTTGTGAAAGGGATCTTGAGGTGGTAGGAGAAGTATGCTCTTCACCTTTAGGTGAATCAGAAAATCTTGACCCATCTTAAAGTTTTGGAAGCAAGAGAGTAATTGAATCTCTTTGCTTGGTGTGTTTGGGAGAGATTTTTGAGATAGGGGAGTATGCTCTCCACCCTTGTGGTGAATCAAAAACCTTGAACCTCAAGAGTTAATCCATTTTTGTTTAGTTTAGGATCTTTTAGCGGGCCTACTCTTGAGCAATCAAGAGGAACGACTCAAGTGGGGACAACCTTGTCATCATTTTCCTTGGTGGCAAGTGATTCCAACTCACTATAATCTCAAGGCTATCAAGGACACCAAAAACCTTGGTAGACACAACAATTGTCTTAGTTTGATGTGAGTAGCTCATGGGATTGCGACCATGGGGAAAATATTGAACAAGAATGCTTAAGGTACTCTTGAGGCTGCGAGGTCCTAGTCCTTTATGACGAGCAAGAGGGGTGTTGTGAACGGAAATCCTTATTAAGAACCATTAGATAGAAGCCACCTTCTTTTAGCCGCTTACCTTCTTAGTGCAAGGATTGATCCAAGTGGTTTACCCAGATCACCTTAAGATACTCACCGTATGTGTCCCTTTGGTTGTGTCATTTGACATTTCCATGACAAAGCCAACATCTCTTGTGGGTAACCACTTGGTGTGAGGCGAGGGGGCATCAAGTTGTGGGCTAAGTTGGTAAGTATTGAGCCTTGACTTTTTAGGATAGATTTGCTTGAAGTGTCTTCGATTGTGTGATACCAGTGCAAACATTTTTACATACAAACAATCGGTAGCATTCATAGGGTGTTGTTTCAATTCTGATATCACAAGGGTTTGTCTTGGCAAGGTTGCTTTTGCCCTTGTTTCAAGTGTTTGAGACCATGTTTTGATCCCTTACTGTTTGCAAACCTACCGAAATTCTACTGATATTGTGACTGAAATCGAAAACATCAACCCTCAGACTGGAAATTTTGACCAAACAGACCCAAAAATGCAAATTTTGCACAAATCTGGTCAAGAGTTAAACAATTTTGCAACAGTATCACACCCTGTAAAGCGAAGTATCGCGCGATACTTCGCGCTTGCTAGAAATATCGCCCGCTTTGAAAAGAAATATCGCACGATAGTTCACCCCTGACGGACTATCGCCTGACCTGCCTAGAGTATATCGCCCGCCAGTATTAAGAAGTATCACCTGGCTTCGGGTGAAGTATCGTGCGGTTATAGGTTTATCGCTCCAGTAGCCTGGAGTATATCGCCTAGTTTATTTTTTTCATGCTTAAATTTTGGTCAGTTTCAGTTGCTGTTAATCAGGCTAGGTCTTAGAGTAGACTTCTCACCCTGACGTTTGAGATCTATCTTGACTCCAAATTTCTAGTTTTTGGTCTTCCGAGATAGCATCATTTGATTTACGAAATCACTTTGGAAAAATTGCCAAGTTAGAAGGCCATTCTTGGTGCCAAGGTTCATCTTTAAAATTGTTAGCTTCATTCTGGAAAAATTTTAGTACTCTTATTGTCCAAATCGCTTTCATTTTCATCTCAATTTCAATTATCTTTTGGCCTAGTCCAACCTCCTGATTCAAAAGTGCAAGGGTAGTCACCCTTTGATTTGAAGCACCTCTTTGACAGTGTTGGTAAAGCACTTTTTTTCTTTTCATTTCTCTTTGGACAATAGAAGACTTTGATTATCCTAGTTTGGTGTTGACACTTTGAAAGGTCACCTTATCATTGAGAGTATCTCTCTTTCATGTCAGTTACGACAAGGTACCAAGTTAATCAAGGGAAGCGACCCCCTGTTGCCTTTAGCCAGTTACCACCCGTCAAGACTCGTCGACAACCTAAGGAAAAGGACCCCTTTTTGACCAATCTCCTAAGAGTGAATCTGAAGTTTGTTTTAATCCGGGAGCTAATCCTAGTGAAGTGAGCACCTCTTTTGTACCTTTTTCATCAAGTATGGACATGAGTTACACTTTCACCCGACAACAAAGAGAAGCCATGAATCAAACTCTTGAGGATATCTTCCAATGACACAGAAGAGAGTATGGTGGTTCTTCTCATGCTAGTCCACCCGGGTCACCTCCCAACAATGCGAGGTATTTTGATGCTCATCAACGAGCTGAAAGATATCATAAGCAAGCTCACTCAGATTCAGGGTCACAACACGAAGACCAAAACAACGAATCTAGTGATCACCACATCAACGCAGCTAATGCAATGAGGCATTCGAGACAAACCTCCCCACTTAAAGACACCTCTCGATATGCAAATACAAGATTGAGAAGCATTGAGAGAGAGAAGCAAGCCTACTTAGATGAACAAGCTACTAAAAAGGAAAAATTTAGACAACTAGAGGAAGAGGAACGTGCATTGTTGGATATACAGAAAAGAGTCGCCCAAGAAGAAGAAGATAGACTCTATGCACAACAACTCCAAAGCTGATTTAACGGGAGGGGAGCCAATAGTGGGACCAACTCACCCCCATCTACCCCTTCCCCTAGCCCTCGAAGAAGATCAAAGACACCCTCACGATCCCCAAGTCCTAGAGGAAGAAGGGCTTCAAGATATGACCATCATAGGAGACAGTCGTCTCATAGACATTCAAAGCAACCCTCCCAATGAGTGCATCATGGCTCACAACATGGAGGCAGTTATGCTAAATTTGATCATATGGACTTCATGACTATGAAACAAGAACCATCCTTTCAAGCATATGTGGAGCAATATGTGGAACAAAACAAAGACCAATTCTTGGAAAGTCTTATCAACAAAGGCGCTAAAGTTTCATATAATTTTGATGTTCACCAAAAGATCAAGAAACAGAATCTTTCAACTGATGAGGTGATCTTACAAATGCAAAAGGATATAGACAGGATGAAGGCTCCCAATAGCACATTTCATTTGGACTCCATATGTCCTAACCCCACTGACAAAAGTGTGGTGATTGTAGAATTCCCTAAGAAAGTTGAATTCCCAACATACGACAAATATGATGGCACTGGTGACCCTCACGACCATGTTCGACAGTTCTACATAATGAGCTTTTTCTTTCACCATGAAGACTCCTACTTGATGAGATTATTCCCAAAGAGTTTAAAAGGTCAAGCCATGGAGTGGTTCACCAACCTTTCCCCTCCAGTAAAGATATTTAAAGAACTTGTCCAAAGATTTGTTCAGCATTTTGCTTACAACTTATCGAGGTCAGTCACAATGCTTGATTTGTGTAAACTTAAGCAAAATCAAGGGGAATCTTTTGTCACATTTTTACAATGATGGAGGCGATTGTGTTCGAAATACCCAAGGACAATCCCTGAAGAGGAGAGAATTGATATCATTGTGAGCAATCTAATGCCAGAACTCAGATATGAAGTCAAGAAAATCCCATTTAATTCCTTTGATACTATGGTAGAGGTGGCATGTCGCATTGAGGATGTCCTAAAAGAACAAGAAATTTTGGCTAAACCAACAAATAACAACAATAGCCAAAATAACAATACTAATGGTAACAAGGACAAAAGGAACTCCTATTGGAACAAAAACAAGCAAGTGGTCAATGACGGAGTTGTTGACTCATCTCAGGTCAAGAATGAAGGAGTTCTTAACCTCTCTCATGCAGTTCAAGCTATGAAGTTGCAAACGTCTTCGACACAACAAGACAAACCTAAGTATCAAAAGAGATCTAAAATGGAGAAAAGATAATTTACCAAATTGGGAGAATCTTACGCAGATGTTTTTAAGACATTAGTTGCTCATAATTTGGCACACCCACAGGATCCTACAAAACATCGCATACCGGATCCTTTACCTCATTAAGGCTTTTTGCGTTTTCCATAATGGGATTGGACACAACATAGAAAATTGTTTTAAACTCAAGCATCTTGTCCAAGACCTTATTGAGAAAGGACAATTACAAGTGGATGGGTTAACCACTAATGCAGATCATAAAGCCTTTAAAGAGCCCTTGCCTAAATATGAGAAAGGAGAGAATTCTAATAATAAGAATGGCAAGGCGGCTATCAACTACACCTACACCAATGCAGAGAACGTCATTAACATGCTTGAAGTTGTGGATGATAGTGTCAACATGATGAGAGGGAAAGATCCCTATGGACATAATGTGGACTCAACTCCTATGACTGATGAAAGACCCACTGTGGTGATAAGAGGTCCTCACTCACAAAGAATGCCCCAGTCCCTCAATGTTGTCACTAGGGGGCAGGCCCAAGCGCCCATTATCATTAGAGGTCCTAGCACTAGCAAGTCTAAATAGCCCGTGTCCAAAAGTGCTCCTCCCAAATCTGTCGTTGGTCCTAATTCCAATTATAATCTTATTGACTAGCTACAACGTACACCCGCGTAGATATCCATTTTTGAACTTTTAGAATTATCTCCTAAGCACAAGCGCATCCTTGAGGATGCTTTACGAGCAGCCAATGTCCCTCACAACTTAGATATTGACCAATTCCAAAACATGGTCAACCATTTGTCTAGCCCTCATTACCTCACCTTCTCCGAAGAAGATGACAAATCCATCAGTCACCCACATAACTTGGCCTTACACATTGAAGTCATGATTCATAAAACCCGTGTTAGGCGTGTACTGATAGATGGAGGTGCGGGGCTCAATATTTGTACCCTGAGTTTATTGCTGGCTCTAGGATATTTCGAGAACGTCATTGACACAAAGAAAAGGATCACAATCAAAGCCTATGACGAAGTAGAAAGAAGTTCTAAGGGATTGGCCGTTTTACCTATTCGCATTGGTCCAGTAGAGAAAGATATCTTATTTCAAATTGTTGATGTTGGACCCCTAGCCTACAACATTTTGCTAGGTAGGCCATGGATTCACGAAATGCAAGCAGTCCCATCAACATATCACCAGTGTGTAAAGTTTCCCCATAATGGTGTAGAAATTTGCATCCCTGGAGATAGTGCTTTATCAGTTAATAACATTTCTACGGGATCACATGTACCTTTGAATAGAGAAGCTGACAGTCCTAGTAGTTCACTTGAACAATGCAAGCAGAAGTTCAAGACCATGGATCTCGGGATGGGAGATTATAAGATTGATTCTTTTACAAAAATGCCATTCTCTCCTAGGTCTTATGGGAGACCATCACCAAGTACAAAACCTTCATCATCGGCAATGACATTATTTGGGAAATTTGTTGAATCTTCGGGCCCCATTCAGGAAGAGAAAGAGGAAGTTGCCATAAGGGACTGGATCTATCACGAAGAGAAATACAAACACAACGAGAATTTTGCTCCTCCACCTGAAGCTTATGGGAAAGGATACACAATGGTTAAAAATATGGGTTATCCAGGATATGGTCCCTTTAGTCATAGGTTGGATGCTAAAGCTGAGCCTCTTGATCATGCTCTCTTCGGATGAAAGAACAAGTCCACGGTTGGCTTAGGTTTTGAGAATAAGAAGAAGAAAGATGTCCCTGTCCCAGTTGCGACAGATAGTGACAGTGATGCAGATTATACGCCTGATCTTTCCAACCAACAAGATGTGTCTGATGATTGGGTGCCCTCAACGAATCTCCTTTGGGGAGATTCCACAGATTTGATGCTTGATAGTCCTACTATCCCAGCTACGATGGATAGTGACTGTGTGACTGCTAGACCGACAAAGGAAAGTGTTACTGTCCTAGCTATGATGGATAGTACCAGTACTAGCACTAGAGAGGGGAAAACCCTTCCTAACCTTGAGGCTTCTACATCACGAGGCCTAAATGATGACTCAGAGACAGACTCCCATGAATATGAATGGGACTCACTTTTAGATGCAACAATTGATCTGGATGTGGATATTATCCATGCCTATAGTACCCAACCCGATGCGACTAATGATCCTAGTGTCGGACTAGAGGATTGCCCTCCCCAAATTGCCTTAGTGGACGATGCTTCATTTGATAGGATGAGTCCTAATTCGGGTATCTTAGGAGAAGACTTGATGAACTCCGATTATATGGTCACCAGAGATGACACCTTTCGCATAAACAACATCGAACCCACCATTGACTTACCCCTTGTTCACTTTGACCTAATTGACTGGTCTCAGCGCCATCAAGAGCCCACATTCCGCACCTTCCACAATGATTACGAAATTGCCTGCTATCTGAATGCTCTTGAACCCGTAGCTTCTTCCACCAGTGAATCAACAACTAGCATGACAGAGCCTGATATTAAGTACCTCAGTCTCAAAATAAAAGAGAAAAAGAAAAATAGGTCTGATGGCGAAAACCACTTTGTGGCGGTGTCAGAACCAAAAATAGTAAAAAGAAATGACGTATCCGAAGGTGAAAACCTCTTTGAGGCACCTAAGGATGGGGTACTTAATAACTTGCCGAGTTATTTCCAGGATAGATCATCAATATTGATTGAACCAACAAAGCCAGTCAATTTAAACACAGAAGAAAATCCTTAGATAGTCCATCTTGCTCAGTCTTTATCAGAGGAAGAAACCAAGGCATATGTACAATTTTTATAGAAAAAGAAAATTAATTTTGCATGGACCTACTCAGACATGCCAGGGCTTGACACGAATCTCATAATGCATCACTTATCCATAGCTCCAGGAGTCAAGCCAGTAAAACAGAGATTAAGAAAAATGCATCCACATGTAGCTCTACTTGTCAAAGGGGAATTAGAAAAACTTTTGAGAGCTGGATTTATTAGAGCCATCGATTATGCAAAATGGATCTCAAACATAGTACCTGTCTCCAAACATGATGGGTCCATTCGTGTCTACACAGATTTTAGAGATTTAAACAAAGCATGCCCAAAGGATGATTTTCCACTTCCAAACATTGACATGATAGTGGACATGACGGCGGGCTATGACATATATTCTCTAATGGATGGTTTCTCGGGGTATAATCAAATCAAAATAGCTCTTGAAGACCAAGAGAAAATAGCATTCACATGTGCATGGGGAACCTATTGCTGGAACATCATGCCATTCGGGTTAAAGAATGCAGGAGCAACCTACCAAAGAGCTATGACGACTATCTTTCATGATATGATGCACAAAAATATGGAAGATTATGTGGATGATACCCTGGCAAAATCAAGAAAAAGGGACACACACCTCAATGATCTGGAAGTAATTCTAGATCGTATGGAACAATTTCAACTCAGATTAAATCCAAAGAAGTGCGCATTTGGCGTCACCTCAGGTAAACTTTTAGGATTCATAATATCAGCAAAAGGTATCGAGGTTGACCTCGAAAAGGTCCAAGCAATATTAGATATGCCACCTCCTTGAAATATCAGCCAAATGAGAAGTCTTCAAGGACGTCTTCAATCAATTAGGAGGTTTATTTCTCAGCTTGCAGATAGAGCGCAACCCTTCAACAAGACATTGCATAAGGGTGCTTCTTGTGTTTGGAACGAGGATTGTCAAAAGAGCCTAGATCAGATCAAACAATACTTGGCCAATCCTCCGATCCTAATGCCTCCTATTCCAGGGAAACCATTGATCCTATATATTTCAGCTATAGACACTTCCCTACGGGCATTATTGGCTCAAACAGATGATACTGGGAAAGAATCAGCCATATACTATATCAGCCGTACTCTAGTCTCCTATGAGATCAATTACAATAATATTGAGAAGTCTTGTCTCACGGTGGTGTTTGCTTCTCAAAAGTTGCGCCACTACATGCTTGCTCATACCATACATTTGATTGCCAAAATTGATCCCCTTAAATACTTGCTTAGTAAGGCTGCCCTAACGGGTAGACTCGCTAAATGGATGATGGTCCTAACTGAATTTGACATAGAGTACATTGAAAGGAAGGAAATAAAAGGGCAAGCTATCGCGGACCAATTAGCTAATTTTCCAATCCAGGATAGTATGCCAGTCCAAGTGGAATTCCTAGACGAACACATCTTGTATACAACTACTCGCACTTGGACAATGTTCTTTGATGGTTCCCGCATGCAAAATGGATCAGGTGTTGGAGTGTTATTTGTCTCTCCACATGGGTACAACATTCTGAAGTCTTACAAACTATTATTTCCATGTACCAATAATATTGTAGAATATGAAGCTTTAACTAATGGCTTGAGAATGGCTATAGAATGGAACATCACAGAGTTACATGTCTTTGGGGATTCCCAGCTAATCATCAACCAAGTTAATGAAGAGTATCAAACCAAAGATGACAAATTGATACCCTATAAAAAGATGGTTGATTCTTCGAGACGCTATTTCACCTTTGTGACGTTTCAACAGATCCCTAGGACAGAGAACAAAGCTGCAGATGCCATGGCCACATTAGCTTCACTTCTTCAGTTGGAGACACATGAATCCAGATTTGAATTCCTGGTGGAAGAGCTACACCATCCCATCTTTGACTCGTTTGAAAGCCATGTCATTTGTGCCATTATCACACACGAGTCTTCCCGATATGGTGCTATCTATTCATATCTTCGTGATGGCATCATCCCTGACACATTCAATCGCTTCGAACGCTGAAACCTCATCCGTAACACCTCTCACCACACCCTCATCTCTGGTGATTTATATAGGAGTGGTTTAGATGGGACACTCCTTAGGTGCTTGGAAAAGGAGGAATCCAACCAAGCATTAGCTGACATCCACGAGGGCATTTGTGGTAGACATTCTAATGGTCTTGCCATGGCCCAAAGGTTGCTTAGGGCGGGATATTATTGGCCCACAATGCAGATAGACGCAGTCACCTTTGCTAAGTCATGTGAAAAATGTCAGAAACACGGAAACCTGATTCATGCTCCAGGTAGGGAGCTGATCCCTTCTATTTCTCATTGGCCATTTCAGTGTTGGGCCTTTGATCTGGTTGGGCAGATTCATCCCAACTCATCAGGTGGACACAAGTTCATTATTACTGCCACTGACTACTTCACAAAATGGGTGGAAGCTATGCCACTTTCTGTTGCTTCAGGAAGGACCATTTCTTTGTTTATCTTGAATCATATTATTTGCCGATTTGGAGTGCCTTCTGAGATCATTACTGACAATGGAGGTCAATTTAAGAATAAAGACCTAAAGCACCTATGCAAAAAGTTTAAAATCAAGCAACATTGGTCCTCCATATATTTTCCACAGGGAAACGGACAGGAAGAAGCTTCTAACAAAACCATTCTTAAGATTCTTCATAGAATAGTGCACAAGAATGGTAGGGATTGGCACTTACAAATCAATCCAACACTATGGGCTTACAGAACAAGCATTCGTACACCTACAGGAGCCACTCCTTTCTCTCTCACCTATGGTGCTAAAGCAATATTGCCTTTAGAAGTTGAGATACCATCACTTAGAGTCTCACTCAAAGGTTTGATTACAGATGAGGATTACTGCGCCATGAGGGTACATGAATTAGAACTTCTAGATGAGAAGCGTAAGGCTTCCTTTGATCATATGAGAGTGTATCAGAAGAGTATGTCCAAGGCATTCAACAAGAAAGTTCACCCTAGATAATTTCAAATAGGTGATCTTTTTTTGCGAGAGAACCCTAAGAACCAACAACACAGAGAGCAAAAGGGCAAGTTTGAACCTAACTGGCTTGGACCATATGTTATTATAGCTGCTTTTGGTACTGGTGCGTATTTACTGTCAGACCTTGATGGAGAACAGCTCCCTGATCCCATCAACATTGTACACCTCAAGAAGTTCTATCCTTGATGCCCATTCTGTCTGGGGGCATCCTTTGTACATATCTTATTGATCCTGAAAAAAATTTCAAAAAAAAATTGATATATGATGCTGAAAAAATCCTAAAAAGCATATAAAGTCTTGAAAAAAAAATACAAAAAAATCAAAATATTCAAAAAATAAAAATAAATAAAAATAAAAATAAAAAGTGCCTTGGTGAAAACCTAGCAATAGGTGCCTTGGTAGCAAAAATCCAAAAAAATTAAAAAATGAAAAAAGATTCCAAGTGGTGAAAACCTGGAAACAGGCGCTACTTGAGGCCTTTGCACCCCTATTTGTTAGCATGCATCCTTGACACTGAGCCTTTCCCTCATACCTTGACCTTATTTGGCTTAGTCTGGAATTGGTCTTTGTCTTTGTCTAGGGGGCATAACTGTTAGCATTGGTCCTTTAGGTGGATTTGTCTCTTGGGGCATTTCACAACAGGTGTTTTTCAACACCACCCCAAACAGTGTTTTTCAACACTACCATTGCGTCGAGTGTTTCTTAACACTTATCAGGTGTCTTACCTAATAGTCTAAAGTGTAATGTGATATTTCTCACTAAGAAGATATGATTCTCAGAGTTTGACTCTATGACCAACACACACGCACTTAAACAATCAACTCGCTGACGATATGATGACTTTATTTTTCTTTGTGTGCTGTCTATGAGGATTTCTTTGATGAGTGATCTCTCCTTGAGAAGTTTTCAATGATGCATAGCTAGAAGACTGAGGGAATGAGAACATGTTTTCTTTCTTTATTTGCTTGTGGGTATATTTTGTTGATCCTAACTATCATGAGCATTTATGCTGGTCCTACTTGACACTATGGATTGACAAGGTATTATCCTTGACTATTTTGTGAGTGCATGCTTATAGCTATCCTGACTTTCATGTGTCTTGATACAAGCGTAATCTCGCCATATCAAAAACTAAGGTGATCTCACTGCATTAGTCATCTTGACCTCCATGTCTTTGATGCCTAGGTGAGATTTCCACATTTCTATTTGATAAAGATCATATTCATATCCACATAGTTACGTTAGTGTGCCTTGTATGATCTTACGATGCTACCAATAACGCTCGATGATGATAATTAGATGTCTATAAGCGTTGTGACCTTGCAAGTCAATCACATTCATAGTAGTTTGCATTTTTAGGTTCATGTTAGTCTAGTGTTGCATTTTGCATATGGAGAGAGCTCTCCTTTTCATCCTACGTGGACCTGTCAGTCGACTGCGCTCACCTTTTCTTCTTTTTGATCATGTCTTTCGCTCCTTGTCTTTTTCATCTCGAACATGTTCCTGTTCATCACAAGGGGTTAATCATATCATCATATCTATATCAAAAACTATCATTTTTAAGAAACATGAGTCTATATCATACACATGAGAATTAAACATACATCTATGAGAAAGAACATACATAAGCACATACATAAGCATTTTAAGCAAAATGACAAGACAACATATATAAATTGATACATCCATCACAAGTGAGACAAATACACATGATACATCAAACATCCAGTAATCTCATAAATCTATATACAATGTCATGATATACAATACAATATGAGATCCCAAAATCTGGATCAAAAGTCTCAAAATATGTCCAAAACATCTAAACCTAAGACTTGCTACCACCCTCATGAGGAGCTCGTGGTGGTGGAGGAGGCATAGCCCTCCTATTGAGTACCACGTCTGATACCCCTGCCCACTGAGAGTATGATGGTGCTCTCTCACCCTCTGGGATGGCTTGCAGATATAACCCATGATAATAGGCTGCTCTCGCTGACTCTCGTCGGAGCTCCAGTGCCTCGGCCTGTGCCATCGCCTCACAGTGTGCTATCTCTGCCCTAAGATCAGATATCTGCTGATCCCGCTCTGCCCTCAGATCTAGTAGCTGCTGATCTCTCACGGCTATAGTAGTCCGGAGCTGCTGTATCTCTACCTCCTGAGCATGTATCTGGGCTCTCAGATCCTCTCCCCCCGCAGGCTGCTCCTATTGTACCTCCGCCTACCGATGAGCTGGTCTCGCCTCCTCCTTGGGTGTCGCTGATCGCTGTCCCTGTGACCGTTTCTGGCCACCTGATCTCGACCCCTCTCCCCTCTCCATCCTCCTCCCCCTCCCCCTCCTGCCATCTCCTCCATCCCCTCCCTCCCCTCCTCCCTCTCCTCCGTCCCCTCCGTCTCCTCCATCTCCCCCGTCATCTCTTCCGTCTCCTCTTGGCCCTGGTACCTGTGCATCAGGTACTGTAAACCGAGGGAAGGGCACCCTCCGCCGCTCTGCTCTGTAGGCTCCATCAGCCCCTGCATCTGCCATATTTGGGAAATACTCATAGGGCTCGCTCCTGATACCTACTGTCTCCGCGACAGCCTGCTGATAATCCAACATGGGTAGCCACCCATGACCCTCCTCGTCTCTAGCCCTGGCATAGGTGGTAGTCTTTATTGAGACTCGTTGCTGCCTCCCAAACTGCCGCCATACCTGAGTGATGCAAAATCTCTCTACGATCTCTGCATACCGACCTACCAGTGGCTGACTGCACAGCATGTAGCTCAACTCATCTGCTGCATCTCCCCAAACCTCAACCTCCCTGTAGGGCCTCCATGTGAAGGAGGCTATCTCATCTAGTATCCACCGATAGTAGGTCACATCCCCAGAATGGGCATGTGATATAAACTCGAGGTACCTATAGATATAGGGGTACCTCCTCTCCCTCAGCTGAACCCTGGGGCGCACCACAGCGATGTGCTCCCACGCCCATACTTGTGCCAGGATGGCACCGCATGCCCATGTCCGACCGTCTTTGTAGACGATCTCATGCAGCTCATGGTACATCTCTGCCAATATGGCAGGACCCCATGCCATCCGTCGCGGCCTGCCGATCAAGTCCACCAATAGCCGAGCCCATCCGAGCGGGAAACCCTTCTGACTGCAGTCAGTCATCAGGATCTGAGAAATGATAGATGTCACTATGCATGGCACTGGGTAGTCTCTACCGAAATCATCTATCAGCCTCTCCCAGCTGATATGCCTATCCAGAATAGTGACATCCTGGAACATCTCCTGAACCAGTCGGCACCCCTCAGTGGCATCCTGATCATAGTACACCTGTGCCAACAAATGAATCATGTCAGTTTTCATCATATGAAAATATTATATTTATGATTAGATCTTAAAATATGATTATACTCACTGGCTCACCATGACATGGCACTTGTAAGATCCTGTAGACGTCCTCCAGAGTAATCGATGCCTCTCCAGTAGGCAGATGGAAGGTGTTGTGCTCACTATGCCATCTCTCGGCAAGAGCATTCAACAACCCATGGTCTGCTCGGATATATGGGTATCTCAGCAGATACCGGAATCCCATCGCTCTGAGGTCAGCATTGCCTGGATCGTCTAGATCCCGGACACACCGCAATCCTGTCACCTTCGGCGCTCTGATGATGAGCACTGGAAAAACCTCCTGCAAGCCAAAACCAAGCCAGTTGTTAGCACATATCATGATGGATGTCCAAAAACTCAATATAAAACATTCTAAAAACTTAACATTGCCTAGACCCATGTCATTTTTGCTCAAAAATGCACTAAAAATCAAAATTTTATGCTGGGCGATATTCTTTTTTTGGAGAAGTATCGTGCGATACTTCTCCTTATAGCAGGGTGATAAACCTTATATCGCGCGATACTTCACCTAGTATCATGCGATCTTTCGCCCAGTATCGTGCGATACTGGTGCCTTAGGTTGCGTGATACTTTGGGGACCCGCAAAGTATCGCGCGATACTTCTAAAGTATTGCGCGATATTTCACCTAACAAAAAATTTTGAAATTTAAAAATTTAAAAGAATGTGCTAAAATAAGCTATTAAATGCAAAAAATGACTAAAAAGCTCAAGTTTTTCAAAAACATACTGGGGCAAGATAGTGTGGTGGCCGGTTGTGCAACCGGGCGCACTCGAATCGATGCCTGTGGATGGGAACTCCTGCTTGCTGGGCCATTTTCTCTCTCTAAAGCTCTGAAATTCTCAAATCGCTAAAGGACAAATAATTTTTGAAAATGACATTTTGACCCCTTTTATAGTCTTTTGACTTTTTGACCTCATTTTCAAAACACCTCGAAATTTTGCGAAAATTGCATCCCTAGCTAATTTCGACGTCCTGGATCCATTTTCGGACTCGAAATCGAAATTTGAGGTCATCTTGATAGTCAAAATCACGTTCCAAAATCTTCCCCCCTTCTGCGCAGTTGGCTGATCTTTTGAGGCCTAATCTTTCAATCTTTGTCGGGGCATCGTCATTTCTTCATTTCCATGTCTTCCAAACTTCCAGTCTTTCATTCATATTCATTTCATTCCCTCATTTCTCACATTTGACTACATCTTTTTAGTCAGGTTGGGGCATGTTTTATTGCCTAATGGTTAACCTATTTGACCCTTACATTCGATTATGATTTCATTCTGATTTGATCAAATCCTTATCAATTCACTATTCTCCTCTCTACCTGATTTAGATTTTGATTCCGAGGGGGCAGTACTTATGGGATTCTCATCCCTGATTTCCTTGATTTTCCTGATTTAGACATCTTTTGTGAGCTATCGCTCAAATTTGAGATTCTTATCTTTTACTTTGAATGTGATCCCGAATCGACCTCATGTTCAAAGGCCTTTGTTTATGCTTTGTCCAGATATGATCCCGAATTGACCTCATATCTGGGTTGTTTTGTGATCCCAAATCGATCTCACATTTCAATTCTTCTTTGACTGCATGTGTTCCCAGATCGATCACATATTAGTCAAAGAGGGGCAAATGTATGCACCCAAAAATGGTCACCTAGACTTTGGGCCCCATTTATTCAATTTATCAATCCTGAATCATTTTTATCAATAATCAATATTTTCAACATTATCAATCTCTTGATTAAGCCTTAATTTCGATCATATATTGGATTTTGATCCTTGGGCTAACCATTTATCCTAAGTCTTTATTTGATTAAAAGGAATACTTCCTCCCTTTTTGATTAAATAAAAAGCCCCACTTTTCCTCTTATCCTAAGTTGCACAAATAAAGCATTATTCCTATTTTACAAAAAGGAAAAAAGTACTTTTTATCTCATATGGACATAAAGTCAACTCTTATTTTCCTATTGGAGGATACTTGTGCACATGGATTGCTCCTCTTTCAAGCTCCACCGCTAATTAAGACCTTTTGCCTCTTAATCTCAATGGTCCATTTCTTTGCATTTCTTATAAAAGGAGAGCTCTCTCCTTCATTTGCATATACCATATTTTTATGCTAATGTTATGCTGCAGGTTTAGGTGCACTTGGAGCTTTTGAGGATATTGAAGACTTGTTGCTTTTATCATTTAGTTGCATATTTTCTTTCTTAGTTGCATGATAATGGCATTCTTAGTATAAATTTCCTTTTATGCAATAGATTAATCTCACATAGTCTAAATAGGAGGCATTGTAATCCATTGCTATTTCCTTTCATAGATTAGTTGCATTGTACTTTCCTTTCATAGCTTAGATTGTATTCTCACTTAGATTTGCATTGCATTGCATATTTGATTCTTGAGGATATTGGCACTCTTGCCCTTGTCTTCATTGTGAATCTCTCATTGTATGGTTGACTAGCAAGGTCACAAGCTTGTAGCTCTAGCTGAGAGAAAACACATCATAGTCCCTTGCAACTCCATGCATAGAGAGCTATGAGCCGCTTTGTGAGGCCTCATTCTTGACCAACCTTGCATGTAATGGTTCATAGAAGTGCACCATTTTAGTGTGTACAGGGTGTTCCCCTTGTTTGATTTCAACAACAAATTAGGACATTGGTAACTATGATATCAAAGGATAAGGTAAATCAATCTTCATCAAGAATGATAGGTCATGGGTCTAATCGTCCATTCATTTTATTCTCAAATGCTTAGAGACATAAAACTAGGATCATCCTTCCTCAATGCTTAGAGTTAGGATTGGTAGGTCTGATAGATATATTTAAATTGATGACTGTGATTGATTGTTTGATTTTCTGACATTAGGTTACTCATGTGATTCCATTATTTTGATTAAACAAGAGGATGTCCCTATTTTGTACTTTCGGACCGTACCACATTGAGTGATGGAGCTTAGAGAGCAGTTGACTGACACCGAGAGGTGATTGATTAGGCGCTGTGGTTTGTTATGTGTATTAGAGCTTCCTCAGTTCCAGATGAACCGAGGTTTGATTACCGTTGTCGCAGAGCGTTGGCACTCTGAGACAAACACCTTTTGGCTACCACAAGGAGAGATGACCATCACTCTTGAGGATGTGTATAGGTTGCTGCGGATCCTGACACATGGGGAGATAGTATTGTGTGTGAGTGATTTACACCTTCATGAAATAACAAGATTTAAAGAGAATTTGCACTATTCAAAGCAAACTAATCTAAATAATGCACAATTAATCTAAATATCTCATGGTTCTCTAAATTGAAGTGGTAAATGAGGCTCTCAGCTGCAAATCCTCACTAGTGACACTCTAATTATGAGAATTGAACTAAGAATGATATGCAAAATAGATCTAATTATCAAATTCTAGCTCTATTTGATAAGAAAATCTCTAAAATGATCAACAATTAAGCTAAAATATCAATGAAAATGCTAAGTGAGTGGTGTGGATGCAAATTGCAAGAGCTTTGCTGTAATTCAAAGATATGGAGTGGATTAATAATGCCTCAAAATGCCTTCTATTTATAAGATTTTCCCAAGGGTAGGGGGTAGAGTGAGATAACCATGGTTATGCTTGGGTAAGGTCAATTGGCTTTGCTTTGTCCCTAAATGGGGGGACAAACATTTAAATGGTTTCAAAAGGCTGGACCATTTCAACAAAAGTGAGTGATTTGTGTCCATTTTGTCTCCTTTTTCCTTTGTTGAGGGAATTTTATATTTATTAATTAATTAAAGCAATTAAATTTAGCCATGAAGGGTAAGAGGTTCATTTTGATTTTTCATTTCAACAACTATGTCATCAATTGAATTTAATCAATTTCTTAGTGTTTTTCCCCTTTTCAAGCCTTATTTAATCATTTAATCATTTAATTGAATTTTCCTTTGTTCCATTTGCCTTTGTTCCATTTATCGATTTTTAATGCTATTTGATGATTTGATTGCACCTTTTGATTGAATTAAGCCTTTGCCAATTTTCTGTGTCTACAAATGCCCCTCTTTGAGTCGATGTGCGAAGAACACCGATTCAAAGATTCCCTTAGTATGATGATCTGATTCAGGTCCTGGTTCTGATATGCCTCTGATCGTTCTGATTGATGTACTTCCTGATGATGATGATGTGCCTCTGATGATGGTGCTGATATGATTCTGATGCCTCTGATATGATATGGGTCCTGATTTGATGATAGGTCCTGGGTTCACTGATAAAGGTCCTGGGTTAATTGATTGCTGATATGTTGATAGGTTTGATATGATGACAGATTGGATATGAAACTGATATGATATGATATGCCCCACTGATAAATGTTTTTGATGTGATGCCCATTTGATACTCTGATGCCCCCTTAGAAATAAAACATATTAATTCCTCGATTTGAAAGATTTTGATTGATTGGAATATGTTTTGATTTCTGAAAAATATTGATGATATGCCATGACTCACAAATTTGCATATCCAAGATAAATAGGTCTGTTGTAGGTAAGCAAAACAAGTGATTAGGATAACAGGATAATGGTACCAATGAATGTGATTTGTCAATCTGATAGGATAGTTCTGATATGGGATAAATCAATCAGTGTGAAAACCGATATGATTTGATACTGCTGCTTCGTTCTCAGGACACAGAGACACGAACAATGGTACTGGGTGTGATTGCTTGATACTTTGATAGGATTGATTGACGTAAGATGACTCACTGATATAGAATACTGATATGATTCCCTTGATTTTCCAAACAGGCACATTTCCGTAAATGATATATATATACGGACCTTAGCTTTCTTGGATATTTGAATTTAAGTCATGGATTTGACCTAACTAGAGTATAGGTTATTGAGATGATTGATTATGGAGCTCTTTCAGTTTGTTGATATTCTATCATGATATTTCAGTTATTGATCAGGACTTTGATGTATCACTTTGATGACATTGTATCTTTGATTAGACAAAGTTCATGGATCTTTGATATTATGGACACTTATTTGATTTATGGACTTTCTTTGATTCTTGATTGAATGACCCATTTTATGATTGATCAAGATTTCAATTGAATGAACCCCCTTTCCCTTGAAAAGAATACTACAAACAAATGCACATGCAATTAATCTAACATGATAATGCAATTAACCTTCCATGATAATGCAATGCAATGCAGCTAAGTGTCACTAGCTTTTAGCAAATAAATGCCTTGAGGATAAATTTTCATCATTGAGCACTTTGGGACTGGAAAGCAAGTACAATCACCACTGCCCACTGACATGATGATATGAATACCACTTTTTATCGCATTTGGTAATGTCCTTTTTGAACTAGTACAACCCACACTAGTCGAATAAACCAACTATGAGAGTATGAATACCAGTTTCAACGAATTCAATGTTGCATAAACAAGCAAAGGTCAACCTTCCACCGTATATGAAAGTCCTCGATGGTTCTTTGATGACCATGTCGTTAGACGAATTCACATAAGTTGTTGGATATCCCTCAAGATAGTCACTCAAAGGCAACAAAAATATCATGTCTCCATCATTGCCAATCTAGTCGAAACATCATCGATTAGCTAAAAAGATGTGATAAAATCAATGTAAGTAAAGATCATCAAAAGAAAGCTTCAAGTGTTTTGCATTGTTTCATGATTTTCAAAAAGTATTTCCAAGCATTCTGATCTTTTTAAAGTGTTGTCAATTTTTAATCCCGAATAATAAAGTCAATGAAGGCTCATGGATCAAGTTGTGGTAATTGAATTCTTGGTTAGTGAACAATGATATCCATCAAAGGTTCACGAAAATCTTCTTCTCTCTTCTGAAGCTCTTATAATTCCCTCTCTGATGTGACTGAATGTTGTACTATTGAATCCTTTTGAAGTTAATGCCTTGCTTCATGTGAATTCATGCTTGTTTGCTGAAATCCGCTGATTAAGATCAAATGCCCCAGTTGGATAGAAAAAAATGTTGGACTTGGACAAACTTCCAAAATATTATCGAAGCTCAGTTTATGCCAGATGTAGCTCAAAAGCACTTCATGCTGTCCTTTTTACCAGCTCTCAAACAAGATCACATTGGTTTGCCCCCAATGTCTTAGCAAGATATAGGACACGAAGGATGGATTTGCAAGCTAATGGATTAGAGATGGAAGGCTATGATGGAAGAAGTATGCGAATGTGACCCATAGGACTATCTCCTCAAGAGTACCCAAGCTAAGGAAAAAAATGATATAGCAATGTGAAGTATGTTTTTGGATAAGCCATGAAAGTCAATTGTGCAGGGCTAGATAGTGTATAGGATAACGATCTTCTGCCATGAAAAGGAGTGATCCAAAAGAGTGGACATGTCAAGAAGTTTTTGATAACAATTTTTTTCTTTTTTTTTTTCTTTTTTTGTTCAAGACCAAGGGTCCATTTGGGTAAGATGTGGATAAGATAACACAATCAAGATAAAGGAGTGATGGAGGCTATGAAGGGATGTTTTGGGATTATGAAAAAGCTATCAAGGAATAATGAAGGTGAATTTGGGATAAGCAAGATCATGATAGGGTAACATGGATGCAACAAGTACATAAGCTGATGGAAAGGATAGCGGATGTCAAGATACTCATTGCTCATGGATGTGTTCAACCTTGTCAAGATGAAGGTGATAGATGGAAATATGGATGAAAGTGAGGTAAATGATAGGAAGATGGAAGATGGCATGGATGAAACTTACCCCCAAGTGTAGAGTGCAAGAAGGAAGAATTACGCATGACGCCTGTTTGCCAGGTTTTCATCATGGTAATTGTCTAAGGCGCCACAAGAAGTGGTTTTCACCTTAGATTTATTTCTTTTTATTTTTGCTACCAAGGTGCCTATTGCTAGGTTTTCACCAAGGCACTTTTTCTCTTTTTTCATTTTTTTTTTTTTCTTTATTTTTTTCTTTTTTTGTATTTTTCAATATTTTCCCAACATTAGAATCTTTGGACAATGCTCCTCTGAAAGATATGCTATAATAAACCATGGGTATGACTAGGATGCTCAAAGGTATTGATAAGAGGGATGGAAGTATGGAAAGTATGCATTGGAAAATGAATGTGAGGATAAGAAGAAGGTATGTTGAAGATGGAAATGTTGGCAAGATCAACTTTGACACACACTTTGAAGAGTGGTGGAATGATGGAGGAATGATAGACGACGGAGATAAGGATCTTTTTGAGGTAATGGATTTTGGGATGTAAGAAGATGAAGGATGTTTGGAAGAAGATGGAATGAAAGCCTTTGGAAGCTTGAATGTCAATTTTGATTCTTCTTTTGTGTGCAAGTCTTTCAACAATGACTTGGGAATCCACATATTCTTTGATTTTTCCTCCTTTTGGAATGCATTTCTTCAATGAGGGATTTAGGAACCCACATTTTATTTTTTTCTTTTTGCCTGATGGACCTTTGCGGCTTTTTGGATATTTCATTTTTCTTTTCATTCACATGTCGATTAGATGGGACATTGTGATTTTTATGCACATATGGATTCTTGGATTTATGATTTTTATGTTGCACATCAAAATTGCTTCCAAAAGACTTAGGAATTGTGGATGAATAGGAATAATATGGATGGTTCATATGGATTGGTGTTTGAACATTCTTCAAGTATGTGTGTCTTTGTTGATCTTGATACATGGTAGGGTAAGTGAATGGATAGCTAGGGATGATAGGAATGGTTGATGGGGGAATATATGGACCTAGTATGGATGGAAGGAATGAAGACTTTTGTTTTGGGACATAGGCACCCAAAATGGATTTGGAGGATAGTGGAGGTATGTGGTTGTATTTGAATGGAGGGATATAAGGTGTGAAAGGGATATCGATATCTTTGGAAGGAGCTCCATCGTCAACGTTCTTATCTTTAGGATTTATCTTTATACTAATAGGCTCATGAGTAGCTTTGATAGGAACACATTTGATAGGATCAACTGTAGCTTGAAGGGATTCATTATCTTGCAAGGGATTTGGAAGAATGATGGTTTCTTGAGGTGAACATGGAGGAATATGACAAGGAAATGATGGGATGCTTTTATCTTGACAAGGATCTTTGAATTGTGTAGCGAAGGTATTTTTCTCTTGATTTTCAATATGCTCATTGGAAGTTATGGAAGGGATATCTTGATCTTGCTCGGGAAGTGGAGAAAATATGAAACTTGGAAGGGTATTTTGTTCTTGGAATGGAAGGATATCATCTTGAAAGACATGAAAGGATGCAAGGGGATCATCACAAGGTTCAAGGGATATGGGACCCTCATCAAATATGGGAGGGGTTTGTATATAATCTTGATCTTGATCTTGATCTTTATCACTATTTATCTCTTTTCTCTTTGTATTATCTTCTTGACATGGAGCCACTTCTAAGGATAAGGTAGATGTTTGGATATGTGTGGGGAATGTTTGGAAGAATGGTGTAGGATCCTCTTGAATAGGTATAATAGGCATTGAGGCACATGAAGCTTTGGGTTCTAAGATCTTTGAAGCATGGAAAAGGTCTGCAACAAGATGTGAGTTAGCTTGGGTTTCTTTTAGAGGTAGCCCTTGAGGGTAGACATAGTCAATGGGAAAAGTATCATCATTAGGCTCATTCTTTGATGGAGGAATTTTGGATAATTGTGGAGCTTTGGGAGATGAAGAAAAAATGAAAGGAATGCTAGCTATGGGAGGGTCTTTGCTAGATAGAGGTTCGGGAGATGGATGAAGGATGAAAGGTGTACAAGTCATCCAGGGAGAAACCTTGTTAGGAGATGGACAAAGGATGAATGGAGTACTCTTGCTATATGGAGGTTTTTGAATTAGATCTTGCTTGAGAGCGGTATTTTTCACTCCATATTCTTTATTATCTTGATCACCAATAGGTTGATTATGCAATTTCCTTTGATCCAAAATAAGTTTATCACTCTGAAATGCTTCTTTTTGTGAGGAGGATGAAGATATGGATGACCCATCATCATAGAGGAAAGGACAAATTGATCTTAATGATGGCTCTTTAGATAAAGTATCTTTTTGTTTTTCCTCATCCTTTCTCAAGGTTGATATGTCAAAATTATGTGGAAGCTTAGCTCCTGATTGAGCTAAAGTTAGGAAATATGCTTCTTTATCCCAGTCCAAAATTCGTTCCATTATTTCTATAAACACGGGATCTTGGGATGCTCTCACAACATCATCTTTAGACACCTCATCACTTTGAAAAGAATAGCTTGATATTAAAAAGGGCATTTTATATGATGTATCTCTTTGGTTTTCCTCATTCTTTCTCAAGGTTGATGTGTCATAATTATAAGGAAGTTTAGCTCCTGCTTGAGCGAAAGCTAGAAAATATGTGTCTTTATCCCACTTCAAAAGTAATTCCATTATTTCCAGAAACACGGGACTTTGGGATGCTTCAACAACGTCATCTTCAGAAACCTCATCGCTTTGATTCCTATGGAGATCTTGATCTTGACTTTGATAATTATGCTCCATAATAGGGTTGATTTGTTTCCCAAATAAACTTCCTTCGTGAATTTCAATCCGGTTGGGTTGGTTTGGAATGGGTAAATGGTATTGATCAATTTTTTAAGATTTAAAAATTTTAATTGTATTTTGATCAAATACTTTGGAACTTCTTGTTTGAAAAGTTGAAGACAATCTCAACACACACATCAATAATTCACCATATCCCTAGATCATTCTAATGTGTATATTCTCAAATGTTTCCACGGGTTTGATCACAAGAAAGACTTCCAAGCAAGCTACCTAGCACAAATTTGGCTTTTAAATGGCTCTAATAGGTAGTTTTGCTATTTTTACCGTTTTGTAGTAAGTTTTCCGTTCAAAATAGATCTTAGCCTTTCATCCCCCAAGTATGTTAAGGGGCTTCCCACACGCACAAAAGCACGATTTTGCGCAATCCGTTAGGACTACTAGAGGAAGTTTGAAAGAGCTAAAATCCTTTTTGTCGTGTACCCCATTAAGGATACCCGCATTTCATTTTATAGTGGGTCGGATTCTCGCGGCAAAAGCAAGTGTATCCCACTTTGGGCTGTCCCTCTCACCGGCCCTTTTAAGGCAATCTCGGGAGGCGAGCCCACTAAGTTTTAAACATGTTCATTTGAAAGCATGAAAAGTGGATTTGGTAGAGCAAGTTTGGGAATTTGATTCACTCAAAGAGTGAAGAGCATATCCCTATTGCTTTTCCCTTATCCCAAACACTCACAATCAAATTTGGTTCTTTTTCAACCCCGTGACAAAGGGATTCTTAGAATTGAAGTGTTTATTTTTTTCTTTTATGATTCAACTATGTTTTGAACTTTGAAAATGCCACAATTTAAGGGAAGTGCAAGCTTGATGAGAAAAATACCTCAAACGATGCTAGCAAAGGCTAGGCGCATTTTTAAGTAGTAGATTTTTGTTTTCTCTCCAAATCCTTCTCTTACCTTGGCAAAATGTTCCCTCCACCAACAAGTTAGTCAACACAAATTCATACAAAGTGAGGGGAAACCAAAATCAAAAAGCTTAAAATGATCAAATTGATTATGCTCTTGATTTTTTTGAACTCAAATATTTGCAAATTAAATCCAAAAGGTGCAAGGTATACTCTAATAGGACGTCCTTTTTTGTTTCTTTTTTGCATGCAAAAAAGAAAAAAAAAAATTTTGAGCACTTTTCTGTGACAGAGCATGTACCTGAGACAAAAAAATGGACAGTGAAGTTAGCATACAGTCCTTATTTTGACAAAATAGTGAAAATACTGTCAGGCGACATTGTCCAGACTACAGGCGAGATCAAATTTAATGAAGACGTGACTACTTTAACCGCGAGCGTCACCAAAAGGGGCTCCAGCGAGATCAAAATAGTCAAGTGCGATATTAAATTTAGCAAACGCGTGAAATCTTTATTACAGGCGACAACAGCAATTACACTAATACAATTTAAATGCTAGACCAGGCGACATTTCTTTTGCTAAAGGCGATATCTAATTTAATAAAGACGTAATTACTTTAACCGCGAGCGTCACCAAAAGGGGCTCAAGCGAGATTAAAGTGATTACGTGCGATATCAAATTAAATGAATGCGCAAACTATTTATCCAAAAGCGACAAACTAATTCATATAAGCGACATCTTATTAAATGAAAGCGACATTTAAAATAATAAGAGCGACAAATCAAAAGCAAAGTGCGGTAAACTCCCTTTACACCAGGCGTGAACTAATTCGTCGGCCGCGGCTTTTAATTCATTGTAGGCGACATCAAAATAGCCAAAGGCATCATATCTTTGTGCGTCAGGCGATAATCTAATGTCCGGAGGCGTGATTTCTTTATCCAGAAGCGTGACTCTGCTGGTAAGAAGCGTGAGCGTTCAGACTCCAGGCGACATCTAAATTTCCGCGAGCGACATCTCTTTACTGTAGGCGTGATTTCTTTACTGGTAGGCATGATTTCTTTCCTGTAACCTGCAAACAGTGAGCAAAATCATGCAATTCTAGCCTAAATTTGCAAATAACATGGAAATTTTGATAAATTTGAGGCCTAGAGCCCCACGGTGGGCGCCATTTGTGTGTGAGTGATTTACACCTTCATGAAATAACAAGATTTAAAGAGAATTTGCACTATTCAAAGCAAACTAATCTAAATAATGCACAATTAATCTAAATATCTCATGGTTCTCTAAATTGAAGTGGTAAATGAGGCTCTCAGCTGCAAATCCTCACTAGTGACACTCTAATTATGAGAATTGAACTAAGAATGATATGCAAAATAGATCTAATTATCAAATTCTAGCTCTATTTGATAAGAAAATCTCTAAAATGATCAACAATTAAGCTAAAATATCAATGAAAATGCTAAGTGAGTGGTGTGGATGCAAATTGCAAGAGCTTTGCTGCAATTCAAAGATATGGAGTGGATTAATAATGCCTCAAAATGCTTTCTATTTATAAGATTTTCCCAAGGGTAGGGGGTAGAGTGAGATAACCATGGTTATGCTTGGGTAAGGTCAATTGGCTTTGCTTTGTCCCTAAATGGGGGGACAAACATTTAAATGGTTTCAAAAGGCTGGACCATTTCAACAAAAGTGAGTGATTTGTGTCCATTTTGTCTCCTTTTTCCTTTGTTGAGGGAATTTTATATTTATTAATTAATTAAAGCAATTAAATTTAGCCATGAAGGGTAAGAGGTTCATTTTGATTTTTCATTTCAACAACTATGTCATCAATTGAATTTAATCAATTTCTTAGTGTTTTTCCCCTTTTCAAGCCTTATTTAATCATTTAATCATTTAATTGAATTTTCCTTTGTTCCATTTGCCTTTGTTCCATTTATCGATTTTTAGTGCTATTTGATGATTTGATTGCACCTTTTGATTGAATTAAGCCTTTGCCAATTTTCTGTGTCTACAAGTATATTATGATGTAGTGTATGATGGGACCTATTGTTGGCAAGTATTCAAAGATCTTTCTATTGGTGATGATTGCATCCTATGGCCTCAGTTTTCTTCATTTCCTATTTTACTAGCGATGTTAGGTGCTATTATTGGTGGCATGTTACTACCTGATCGTCGGGGTCGCAGATTTACAGTGGGTTGGGGTAGGATTATTGAGGACTTGCTTCATCAGCCTTGACAATTTGATTGGGGATCTTGTGTGCTTGCACAGCTATACCATGATCTGCATGAGGTGGTTTATAGGAGATCAACTGCTTTATCTATTGGGATTCATATTTTGCAGCTTTGGATATGGGAGCATTTACCAGTTAGTCGTCCGATATCAAAGCGAGACTGACCTTTAGGGTATCCTTTTGTGTGGCAGTACACTGGGATGGTGACACAACATCACTTGGGACATTTGGAGTATCGGCGGCGGCAGATTGATGATATGGATGAGGTCTATTGGAGACCATATGTCAATGTTGAGGATTGGAGAGAGGATGGCTTGGAGTTACTATATATATTTTCTCCTCGATGGATGATCGGCAAGATCAATTCGGTCCTTGAGAGATTTTTGGCAGGTAGAGTGTTACAACAGTTTGGGCGGATTTAGCCTATGCCTCAGGGATCTGCAGTTTATGCTCATTCTAGTGCAGAGAGGGTTACTTGGGGACACATGCCTTCATATGATGATGCTATTGAGCAGATATCATGGCTTGGTTTTATGGACTGGGATATGAGGTTACATATTAGAGATGTCGGGGTTACTCAGGAGTATCTGGATTGGTTGATGGAGAATCCTATGCCTCGATTTACAGATCCTGCAGAGCTAGTGCCTAGGAGAGATGATGATGATGATGGTGTCAGTGGTGGGAGGAGACGCAGAGGTAGACCACGAGGTAGGGTGGTGATTAGACTCAGAGAACAAGCAAGAGATATACATATACAAGCAACACCTCCTCCTCCTTCTCCTCCTACAGTAGCACAGAGACAGAGGGTAGATCGTCAGGACCATGTGAGGGCTGCTAGGCAAGATTCAATGTCAGGATAGGAGACGGGAGCGGGAATACCATAGGCTACCGTGGATGGTCAGGATACAGGTGCACAGTAGATGTCAGCAGCTTTTTCCCGTGATCAGGGGAAGGCTCCTATAGATACAGGTGATCCTTAGAGTACCTATGAGGTTGGTGAGAGTTCTAGTACTATCTAGCTGCGAGCAAATGTCAGAGCGTTATAAACAGAGGTATCACAGATGTCTTCGATGATTTAGCAGTTAGTATTAGGTCTGGCTCCCTTGGTTCCTCTCCTTGTTGCTATGGTTGGTTAGACACCTCTTCAGCCGCCTCAGCAGCCTCCATCACAGCCTCCTCCACAACCTCCTCTAGGACCTCCTTCCAGTGGTGACGAGAGTTGAGCTATGAGTATTCTTGTTGATCAGTTGTGTATTGATGTTGAGATACTTGATGATGTATCATATTCTTGTGACCTTGGTGTTACCCTTCCAGTTGTACTTTGATACTTGTTTGACATTGATGCCCCTGTTGATGGGCGATTATAGAATTGATTTATGATATCATTGTTATACTGGATGCGTTGAGTTTTGAGTAGACGTGTGATATGAGGACATTTATGATCTTTCCTATTTTTTTACTTGATGATATATGAGATTACCTTTAGATGCTGCTATATGTGTTTATCTAATGCATTTGTTTTGGATGGATGTGTCTATGGATGCAATGTATCTTATGTATGATATATATAGATGGATGCATTTGTTTCTTCATGTATGGGTGCAATTTTTTGTTTTTGTGTTATTTTTTCATGTATGCAATCTGTATCGCTGTCTAGATGTATGCACATGTAAATGGTTATTTCCTTCTTTTCCTCGATGGTATATCTATGTAATGATTAATGGTATGGAATGAATGCAAAAAGTATAATCTCATGTTTTTATTGTAGAAAGATGATATTGAGGTGATGTTGTCCTTGCTAATTTGACCTTGTTGATGATGTTATGTACCCCCTTTTTGATGCAAAATGAAGCCCTTGGGAAAAAAATGCATGTGCAATTATTCTAACATGAGAATGCATTTTAACCTTTCTATGAATGCAATTATCTTTTCTATGAATGCATTTTAACCTAAGTGTCACTAGTTTTTAGCAAAGAAATGCCTTGAGGATATATTTTCATCATTGAGCACTTGGGACTGGAAAGTCAATACAATCACCACTGCCCACTGACATGATGATATGCATATCGCTTTTTATTGCTCATATGGTAACCTCCGTTTTGCTTTCCCATCAGTCTTGTTGATACGACTATCACTGATTACAAACAATCATGAGAGTACGAATACCGATTTTGTCAGATTCTATGTTGCAAGTAGATTTTGGCATTTAGATATGAAGAATCTAAATATCCAAGGTATCTGGTTGCGTAAACAAACAAAAGTTAACTCATTGTTTTATAAGATAATCCTCGATGGTTCTTTGATGACCATGTCTTTAGATGAATTCTCATAAGGCAATGAATCTTCCTCAAAACATTCACTTCATAGTCAAGAAAAATATCATGTCTCCATCATTGCCAATCTAGTCAAACATCATTGATTAGCTAAAAAGACTTGATACAAATTGAATTAATGTAAGTAAACAGATTTTTAACCAACTTTTCAAAAGAATCTATCTAGGTGTTTTACATTATTTTCTGATCTTCAAAGAATATTTCCAAGTGTTTTGATCATGGAATGATGTTTGATTTTTAATCCTGAATAATAAGTCAATTTAGGCTCAAGGATTTTGTTGTGGTAGTCAACTTCTTGGTTAGTAAACAATGATATCAATCAAAGGTTTACAAAAATCTGATCTCTCTTCTGAAAATGTTGATCCCTTTCTGCTTGTGACTGAATGTTGCTCGTTTAAATCCTTTTTGAGGTACCCACTTTCTGATCTATTTTATGTTGCCCCAAGTGTTTGATGTATCAATTTTGACAACTTTTGGGCAATGCAAAGGATGATGCTAAAAAATGTTATTATGACTATGTACAAATGATGGATGCAATGAAAGTTTGGACAAATGGGATGATGAGATGCATTATGTACACATGTGACTAGGAAAGAAATGACTTAAGGAAACCAAAAGTGCTTGTTGCCAAGTTTTCACCTTTGGGTGCTTTTTTCTTTTCTTTTTCTTTTTTTCTTTTTTTTTTGTATTTTTCATTTTATTTTTTTTTGTATTTTTCCTTATCACCTTGGCACCTATTGCTAGGTTTTCACCAAGAGATAGTTTTTCAAATATTTTTGCTTTCTTCATGCTCAATTTTCCACTGTTTTTGATCTTTCTTCCTTTCCAATGTTTTTGGATTTTCCATTTTCAAATGTTTTTGTATTTTCAAGATCTCTTTTCAACTATGTACAATAATTATGATGCTCTCTCATCTGATACTTTTTATACTATTTCATCTGCTTTAGATGTAGAACTTCTTCAAATGAATGCTATTTATGGGTTCTTGTAACTCTTCACCATTACAATCTGATAACTTATATGTTCCAGTTCCAAAGGATGACACTATCACAAATGGGCCTATCCAATTAGCTTCCCACTTTCCTTTCTTTTCCCTTTGAGCTTGATTCTTGGGATTTTCTCTTAATACCAAGTCTCCTACTTGAGTTCTTGGTTTAATGTGTTTGTTGTAATTGCGTGAAATCCTGTTTTGATAAACTCTTAAATGCTCATAAGCTTGAGTCTGGTGTTCCTCTAACAATTCTAATTGTTGCAGTCTGGCAATCCTATAATCCTCATTAGTGATCAATCCTCTTAATGAAACCCATAGAGATGGGATTTCAACTTCTAATGGTAGAACTGCTTCAGTTCCATAGACTAAAGAGAATGGGGTGGCTCCTGTAGGTGTTCTGATACTAGTTCTATAAGCCCATAGTGCGGGATTTATTTGCACGTGCCAATCTCTTCCTGATTTGTTAACTGATCTTTTTAATATCTTGAGGATATTTTTGTTCGTTGCTTCAGCTTGGCCATTGCCTTGTGGATAATAAATGGATGACGAATGATGTGTAATGTGGAATGTCATGCAAAGTTCATCAATATCCTAATTTTTGAATTATTTCCCATTATCCGTGATAATGGCATGTGGAATACCATAGCGGCAAATTATGTGGTTCAATATGAACATTGAAATTTGTTTGCCGGTTGATGTTGTTAATGGAACTATTTCCACCCATTTGGTGAAGTATTCTGTTGCTGTGATGATATACTTGTGTCTGTTTGAAGATGGAGGATGTATGATTCCAATCAAGTCAAAACCCCATTGATAAAAAGGCCATGGTGTAATGAATGGGTGTAATTCTTGAGCTGGTGCATGTATCATGTTACCGTGATATAGACATTTGCTGCATGTCTTCACAAATTGACAAGCATCATTTTCTAATGTTGTCCAAAAGTACCCTAAATGAAGGATTTTCTTAGCTAGATTAAGACCGCTTGAGTGTGACCCGCAAATGCCTTCGTGGACCTTGCGTAAAGCTAACTTAGACTCTTCTTCCTCTAAACATCTAAGTAACATCCCATCAAGACCCTTACGATACAATGTGTCTGAAAGGATTAGGTAATGGGCGGCTTGGCGTATGAAGTTACATTTTTGGGCACGAGTTTGGTCTACGAGGAGTACTTGGTCTTTAAGGTAAGTATAGATGGGTCCATACCAAGGAGAGTCATGTCCATGTAAAAGATAAGAAACCAATAACAAGATTTACACCTTCATATCAAGTTAACATATCATATCAAGTTATCATATCATATCAATTTCATATTAGGAGGCAAATCAGTATTAGATCAGTTTACCATATCATATCAAACCTATCAACATATCAGCAATCAGTGAACCCAAGACCTTTATCAGTGAACCCAGGACCTTTATCAGTGAACCCAGGACCTTTATCAGTAAACCCAGGACCTATCATCAAACTAGGACCCATATCATATCAGAGGCATCATAATCATCAAGAAGTACATCAATCAGAACGATCAGAGGCATATCAGAACTAGGACCTGAATCAGATCATCATACTAAGAGAATCTTTGAATCGGTGTTCTTCGCACATCGATCCAAAGAGGGGCATTTGTAGACACGAAAAATTGGCAAAAGGCTTAAATCAATAAGAAGGTGCAACAAATCATCAAAATAGCATGAAAAAATTAATAAATGGAACAAAGGTAATTCAAATCAAAGGAAAATTCAATTAAATGATTAAATGATTAAATAAAGCTTGAAAAGGGGAAAAACACTTCGAAATTGATTAAATTCAATTAATGACATAGTTGTTGAAATGAAAAATCAAAATGAACATCTTACCCTTCATGGCTAAATTTAATTACTTTAATTAATTAATAAATACTAATTTCTTTCAACAAAGCAAAAAAGAGACAAAATGGACACAAATCACTCACTTTTATTGAGATGGTCCAGCCTTTTGAAACCATTTAAATCCTTGTCCCTCCATTTATGGACAAAGCAAAGCCAATTGACCTTACCCAAGCATAACCATGATCAACTCACTCTACCCCCTACCCTTGGAAAAATCTTATAAGTAGAAAGCATTTAGAAGCATTAAGGATCCACTCCATATCTTTGAATTGCAGCGAAGCTCTGACAATTTGCATCCACATCACTCACTTATCATTTTTCATTGCTAATTAGCTTAAATCACTTTGATCATAGTAGATTGTTCATCAAATAGAGCTAGAATTTGATAGAATAGATCTAAAATTTGCATATTATATAGCTTAATTCTCATCTTTAGAGTGTCACTAGTGAGGATCATAGCTGAGAGCCTCATTTACCACTTTATTTTAGAGATCCATGAGATATTTAGATTAATTGTGCATTATTTAGATTAGTTTGCTTTGAATAGTGTAATTGTCTTTTAAATCTTGTTATTTCATGAAGGTGTAAATCACTCACACACAAAAGTAAGTTAAGAATGAAGATGCAAGCTAATCTATGAAAATGAAAGTGCAAACTAGGCTATGAAAGGAAAGTACAAGTCTTACAATCCCTCCTAATTAAACTATGTGAGATTAATCTATAGCATAAAGAAAGTCTATACTAAGAATGTCATGATTATACAACTATGAAAGCAAGAAAACAAGCTAAATGAAATGAAACAACAATGTCTACAAAGCTTGAATGCAATAATATTTTCAAAGAGCTCCAAATAACCTAGAAAACTTGCAGCATAACATTAGCATAAAAGAGAATGACCTAGAATGAGGAAGAGAGCTCTTCTTTTATAGGAAATGAGGATAAATGGACCATGGAGATTAAGAGGCAAAATTCTTAATCAATGATGGAGCTTGGAAGAGGAGCAATCCATGTTCACAAATATTTTCCAATGAAAAAATAAGAGTTGACTTTTGTATCCATATGAGACAAAAAGAGTTTTTTTTCCTTTTTATAAAATAAGAATAATAATTTATTTGTGCAACTTAGGATAAGAGGAAAAGTGGGGGTTTTTTATTTAATAAAAGGGGAAGAAATATTCCCTTTAAATAAATAAAGACTTAGGATAAAATGGTTAGCCCAAGGCAAATAATTGAAAATGATGAAAATAGGATTTGATCAAGGAAATTAATATAATTGATAAAATGTTAATTTTTGAAAATATTGATTCAGGGATTTGATAAATTGTTGAATGGGGCCCAAAGTCTAGGCGGCCATTTTAGGGTGCATATATTTACCCTTCTTTGACTAATGTGTGATCATTTCGAGAACACATGCAGTCAAAGAAGTTGAAATGTGAGTTCATTTTGGGATCACAAAATAATTTAGACGTGTGTTCATTTTGAGAACACGCTCGAACAAAAACAAACAAAAGATTTTGGACATGAGTTCATTTTGGGATCACATCCAAAATAAGAGATAAAAATCTCAAGCTGAGCGAAAACTCATAAAAAAAAAGTTGAATCAAGAAAATTAGGGATTAAATCCAATAGGTACTGCCCCCTCGGAATCAAAATTGAAATCAGGTAGAGGAGAACAATAGATTGATAAAAGATGATCAAATCATAATGAAATTATAATCAAAGATAAAGGGTAACAAGATAACCATTAGGCAGTGAAGACATGCCCCAGTTTGACTAAGTTTGATTGAAAAATATATAGGATAAAAATAAAGTCAAACTTCAGATAAATGAAGTGAGTGAAAATGAATGATAGACTAAGAGGTTGGAAGAGATGGGGGTGAAGAAATAAAGATGCTCCAACAAAGATTGAAGGATCAGGCCTCAAAAGGTCAGCCAACTGCGTAGAAGAAGAGAAAATTTTGAAATGTGATTTTGACTATCAAGATTAACTCAAATTTTGATTTCAAGTCTGAAAATGGATCCAAGACGTCGAAATTATCCAGGGGTGCAATTTTTGCGCAATTCTGAGGTGTTTTGAAAATTAAGTCAAAAAGTCAAAATGCTATAAAAGATGATAAGATGTGGAAAGATAAAGAGCGAAAGACATGATTAAGAAAAGGAAAGGTGAGCGCAGTTGACTGAAAAGTCCATCTTAGATAAAAGGAGAGCTCTCTCCATAAGCAAGATGCAAAACTAAACTAACATGAACATAAAAATGCAAGCTACTATGAAAAAGTGGTTTACTTGCAAGGTCATAATGCTTATAGACATCTAATTATCATCATCGAGCATTATTGGTAGAGTCATAAGATCATACAATACACACTAGTATGACTATGTGAATATGAATATGATCTATAGGAGATAGAGATGTCAAAATCCCACCTAGGCACCAAAGACATGTAGGTCAACATGACTAGTGTAGTGAGATTACCTAAGTTTGCTATAGTGAGATTATACTTGCATTGAAACACAAGAAAGTCAAGATGGCTATAAGTATGCACTCACAAAATAGTCAAGGATAATACCTTGTAGGTCCGAATGTCAAGTCGAACAAACATAAGTGCTAATGACAGTTAGGACCAACAAAATATACCCACAAGCAGAAAAAGCAATAAAACATATCCTCATATCCCCAGTCTTCTAGCTATGCATCATTGAAAACTATCATAAGGAGAGAACACTCATCAAAGAAATCCTCATAAAAAACACAAAGAAAAATAAAGTCAACATATCTCAATTGAGTTGATTGTTTAAGTGCGTGTGTGTTGGTCATAAAGTCAAACTTTGAGTATCACATCTGCGAATAAGAAATATCGCATCATTCTAGACTGTAGGTAGAATATCTGATAAGTGTTGAGAAACACTAGATGCTAGGAGAGTTTTGAAAAACACAATTGGGTAAGTGTGACTATTTTTTGGGATTTTAAATTTTTTGGTATTTTTGGAATATATAATTTTTTTGGAGATACATCAAAGTGCCTATTGCTAGGTTTTCACTAAGATGATCATTTTTCAGGACATTTTTAAATTTTTAAATTTTTTTAACAATATATCATTTTTTTGAATTTTTTCAGGATCAATAAGCATGTACAAAGGATGCCCCCAGATAGAATAGGCATCAGACTCCTAAGCAAGATCACATCGTGTAGTCCCAATGTCTAGCAAGGTAGGGCATACAAGGGATTAGCAAGCTAGTGGAAGAGATGGAAAATGAGAGAATGAAGGAGAATGAAGGGAAAAATTTCTCAAAGGAAAACTCTTCAAGTGTACCCAAGCTAGGGAAAAATTGTCATGAAAAACATATTTGGACAAGCAATGAAAGGCAAGCATAGGATAAGTTAGAAAAGTGAAAAAGAAGGAAAGGATGCAGTCCAAAGGAGTAGACATGTCAAGAGACTTCAGAGCATCGTGTTTTACTCTTTTTTATTAGATCAAGACCAAAGGGGAAAGACATAGCGAAAGACTAGAATGAATGGAGAAAAATAAAAATGAAGGCTAAACATGAATGGAATGAAAGCAAGATAATCATAAGATAGCTTGAAAGATAGCCAAATGTTTGTGTATTCGTCAATATTTCCAAGATCAAAGAGAGAAGACGGAATGGATGAAACATTGTAGAAGAACTATGCATGATGCTTGATTGCCAAGTTTTCATCATGGTACTTATCCAAGGTGCCACAAGGGAGTGTTTTTCACCATAGGATGAATTTATTTCTCTTTACTTTTGCCACCAAGGCGCCTGTTTCTAAGTTTTCACCATGGCAAATTTTTTATTTTTTTAATATTGTTTTTATTTTTTTTTTATTTTTTTTGGAAGAAGGCAAGCTTTTTAGATAATGCTCCTTGAAAGGATAAATCATCATATGCCAACGATTCAAAATGATATGCTCAAATATGTTAATAAGGAAAGGAAGATGGAAGAGAAAAATGGAGGATAAAGTTTTATGTAAAGCGAGTGAGGTTGGAAGATAGGAGGAATAGGCAAATGAGGAAAAAAGATAGAAGGTAGAAAGATAATGAATGAAAGCATTTTGAAAGGGTAGACAGAAAGGAAGGCAAGATCAATGTCAACACACACCTTGAAGGGTGGCGAGAGGATGAAGGAAATGTGAATGAAGGAATATGGTGAATATTTAGCAGAGGTTGCGGTTCAACACATCAAATGGAAGAATGTTTTTGGAAGAAGATGAAGTGGAAGCCTTTGGAAGCTTGAATGTCAACTTCACTTGTTTCTCAACATTAGACTCTTTCAAGCAATACATTGGAATCCATATAGCCTTAGGCTTTTTATTTCCTTTTGATGATTTAGAGAGAATATCTTCAATAATAGATTTTGGAACCCATACTTGTCTTGTAGTTTTCTTCTTAGATATCTCTTTTGACTTTATGTCTCCATGCCAATTAGATTAAACATGGTGATCTTTTTTTTTTATGGATTCTTGTATTGCTTCTTTTTCTTGTATTGAACATTCAAGTTACTTCCAAAAGACTTGGGACTTGTGGAAGAAGAAGGATATGACTAGTTTAGATGGGTGGGTGGATGAAAAGGATTCAAGGGTATGCATCTATGTTGATCTTGAGGAAAGATAGGAGATGGAGGGATGTAAGTGTATGGATCAAAAGTGATCACACTTCTATGAACCATTACATACAAGGTTACTCAACAATGAGGCCTCACAAAGCAGCTCATAACTCTTTATGCACGGAGTTGCAAGGGACTATGATGAATTTGCTCTCAGCTAGAGCTACAAACTTGTGACCTTGCTAGTCAACCATAAAATGAGAGATTCACAATGAAGACAAGGGCAACAATGCCAATATCCCCAAATAGAATCAAGGTATGAAGATGCAATGCAAACTAATATGAATATGCAAGATTAATCTATCAAAATGAAAGTACAATGCCACTATGAAAAGAAATAGCAATGGATTACAAATCCCCTAATTAAGCTATGTGAGTTATTCTAAAACTTGAAAGTGAAATCTAAACTATGAAAGCATAAACATGAACTACTATGCAAGAATGTAAATTAAATTATGAAGCAAATGAGGAAATCTAAGATGTAATGCAATAATGATCTCCAAAAAGCTCCAAAGTCTTCAAGAATTCCTGCAGCATAAAGTTAGCATAAAACAAGTGTTGTAGAATGAGGGAGAGAGCTCTCTTTTTATAAGAATTGCAAAAGAATGGACCATGGAGATTAAGAAGCAAAAGTATCAATCAATGGTGGAGCTTGAAAAAGGAGCAATCCATGTGCACAAGTATCTTCCAATAGAAAAATAAGAGTTGACTTTATGTCTATATGAGATAAAAAGTGTTTTTTCTCTTTTTTATAAAATAAGAATAGTGCTTTGTTTGTGCAACTTAGGATAAGATGAAAAGGTGGGGCTTTTTATTTATTAAAAGGGGAGGAAATATTTATTTTAAGTAAATAAAGACTTTAGGATAAAATGGTTAATCAAAGGATAAAAATTCAATATATGATCAAAACTAAGATTTGATTAAGAAATTGATAATGTTGAAAATATTGATTATTGATAAAACTTATTCAGGATTGATAAATCAAATAAATGGGGCCCAAAGTCTAGGTGACCATTTTTGGGTGCATACATTTGCCCCTCTTTGACTAATGTGTGATCGATTTGGGAACACATGTAGTCAAATAATGAAGTTGAAATGTGAGATCGATCTGGGATCACAAAATAATTCAGATGTGAGGTCGATTCAGGATCACACCCGAATAAACATAAACAAAGGCCTTTGAACATGAGGTTGATTCGGGATCACATTCAAAGTAAGAGATAAGAATCTCAAATTTGAGCAAAAGCTCACAAAAAATGTCTGAATCAGGAAAATCAAGAGAATCAGGGATGAGAATCCCATAGGTATTGCCCCCTCGGAATCAAAATTGAAATCAGGTAGAGGAGAGACAACAAATCAATAAAGATTTGATCAAATCAAAATGAAATCATAATCGAATGTATAGGTCAATAGGGTAACCATTAGGTGGTGAAACATGCCCCAGTGAGGAAGTAGAAGAATAGAAATAGAAGACTAGGAATAGAGCAAATGAGAGACTAGAAAATTTGAGAGACATGGAAGGAAGAAAGTCCATCAAAAATTGGATTATACCTCAAAAAGTCAGTCAACTACTCAGAAGAAAGGGAAAATTTGAAATGCGATTTTGACTGGCAAGATGACCTCGGATTTCAATTTCGAGTCTGAAAATGGATAGAAAATGATGTGATATGAAAGACTAGAAATGAAAGATATGATCAAGAAGAATCAGAAGATGAACACAATTGACCGACTAGTCCGTAAATGATGAAAAGGAGCACTCTCTCCATATGCAAAATGCAACACTAGACTAACATGAACCTAAAAATGAAAACTACTATGAAAGTGGTTGACTTGCAAGGTCACAACGCTAATAGACATCTAATTATCATCATCGAGCATTATTGGTAGCATCGTAAAATCATACAATGCACACTAGCATAACTATGTGGATATGAATATGATCTTTATCAAATAGAAATGTGGAAAACCCACCTAGGCATCAAAGACATGTAGGTCTAGATGACTAATGCAATGAGATCACCTAAGTTTGATATGGCGAGATTATGCTTGTATCAAGACACATGAAAATCAAGATAACTAGAAGCATGCACTCGCATAAAATAGTCAAGGATAATACCTTGTCAATCCATAGTGTCAAGTAGGACCAGCATAAATGCTCATGACAGTTAGGATCAACAAACTATACCCATAAGAAGATAAAGAAAGAAAACATGTTCTCATACCCTCAGTCTTCTAGCTATGCATCATCGAAAACTTCTCAAGGAGAGACCACTCATCAAAGAAATCCTCATAGACAGCATACAAAGAAAAATAAAGTCAACATATCTCAACAAGTTAATTGTTTAAGTGCGTGTGTGTTGGTCATAGAGTCAGACTCTGATCATTGCATCTGCAAATGAGAAATATTGCATCAAACTTAGACTATTGGGTAAGACATCTGATAAGTGTTAAGAAACACTCGACGCAAGGGTAGTGTTGAAAAACACTATTTGGGGTGGTGTTGAAAAACACCTGTTGTGAAATGCCCCAAGAGACACATGGACCTAAAAGACCAATGCGAATAGGTATGCCCCCTAGACAAAGACAAAGACCAATTCCAGACCAAGTCAAATAAGGTCAAGACATGATGGAGAAAGGCTAAGTGTCGAGGACGCATGCTAAAAGACAAGGGTGCAAAGGCCTCATGTAGTGCCTGTTTCCATGTTTTCACCACTTGGAATCTTTTTTTATTTTTTTATTTTTTTATTTTTTTGTATTTTTTGCTACCTAGGCGCCTGTTTCCAGGTTTTCACCAAGGCACTTTTTCTTCTTTTTTTTATTGAATTTTTTGCATTTTTTGATTTTTTTGTATTTTTTCAGGATTGTATATGCTTTTTAGGATTTTTTTCAGCATCATATATCAATTTTTTTGGTATTTTTTCAGGATCAATAAAATATGTACAAAGGATGCCCCCAGACAAAAACGGGCATCAAGGATAGAATTTATTTAGGTGCAAAATGTTGATGGGCTCAGGGAGTTGTTCTCTATCTTCATTTGACAGTAAATATTCACCTATACCAAAAGCTGCTGTAATAATATATGGTCCAAGCCAATTAGGTTCGAACTTGCCCTTTTGTTCTCTGTTCTGTTGATTCTTAGGGTTCTCTCTCAAAACAAGATCACCTATCTGAAATTCCCTAGGGTGAACCTTCTTGTTGAATGCTTTGGACATACGCTTCTGATATACTCTCATGTGATCAAAGGAAGCCTTACACTTCTCATATAGAAGTTCTAGTTCTTGTAACCTCATGGCGCGGTAATCTTCATCTATAATCAAACCTTTGAGAGAGATTCTAAGTGAAGGTATCTCTACTTCTAAAGGCAACACTACTTCAGCGCCATAGGTAAGAGCAAAAGGAGTAGCTCCTGTAGGTGTACGAATGCTAGTTCTATAGGCCGATAGTGCCGAATTAATTTGTAAGTGCCAATCGCTACCATTCTTGTGTACAGTTCTATGAAGGATTTTAAGAATGCTTTTATTAGAGGCTTTTGCTTGTCCATTTCCCTGTGGAAAATAGATAGAGGACCAATGCTATTTGATTTTAAACTTCTTGCATAAATGTTTTAGGTCCTTGTTCTTGAATTGACCTCCATTATCAGTAATAATCTCAGAAGGCACTCCAAATCGACAAATGATATGATTCAGAATGAATAGGGAAACTATTTTGCCTGAGGCAACAGAAAGAGGGACTGCCTCTACCCATTTCGTGAAATAATCAGTAGTTGTGATGATAAACTTATGTCCACCTGATGAGTAGGGGTGAATTTGCCCAACAAGGTCAAAGGCCCACCACTGAAATGGCCAATGAGAAATGGAAGGAATTAGCTCCCTACCTGGAGCATGAATCAGGCTTCCATGTTTTTGACATTTCTCACAAGACTTAGAGAAAGCTACTACATCTGTCTGCATTGTGGGCCAGTAATATCCCAGCCTAAGAAACTTTCAGGCCATGGCAAGACCATTAGAGTGTCCACCACAAATGCCCTTGTGGATGTCTGCTAACGCTTGGTTGGATTCCTCCTTTTCCAAGCACCTAAGAAGTGTCCCATCTAAACCCCTCCTATACAAATCACCAGAGATAAGGGTGTGGCGAGAGGCATTACAGATGAGGTTTCGACATTCAGAATGGTTGAAAGTGTCAGGGATGATGCTATCACGTAGATATGAATAGATAGCACCATAGCGGGAAGACTCATGTGTGACAAGGGTACAAATGACATTGCTTTCAGATGAGTCAAATATGGGATGGTGTAGCTCTTCCACCATGAATTTGAATCTTGATTCATGTTGTTCCAACTGAAGGAGTGAAGCTAATGTGGCCATAGCATTTGCAGCTTTGTTCTTTGTCCTAGGGATCTATTGAAATGTCACAAATGTAAAGTAACGTCTCAATGATTCAACCATCTTTTTGTAAGGTACCAATTTATCATCCTTGGTTTGATACTCCTCATTGACTTGGTTGATAATTAACTGTGAATCCCCAAAGACATGTAATTCTGTTATGTTCCATTCTATAGCCATTTTCAATCCATTGGTCAAAGCTTCATATTCGGAAATATTATTTGTACATGGGAATAAAAGTTTGTAAGACTTTGGAATGTTGTACCCATGTGGAGAGACAAATAATACTCCAACACTTGATCCATTTTGCATGTAGGAACTATCAAAGAACATCTTCCAAGTGCAGGTAGTCATATATAGTATGTGTTCATTTGGGAATTCTACTTGAATAGGCATATTATCCTTAACTGGGAAGTCAGCTAATTAGTCAGCAATAGCTTGCCCTTTTATGGCCTTTCTTTCAATGTACTCTATATCAAATTCAGATAAAACCATCATCCACTTGGCAAGCCTACCCGTGAGGGCAGCCTTACTAAGCAAGTACTTAAGAGGATCAATTTTTGCAACCAAATGTATAGTATGAGCAAGCATATAGTGTCGCAACTTTTGGGAAGCAAACACTACTGCCAGACAAGACTTTTCAATGCTATTATAATTGATCTCATAACATACTAGAGTACGACTAATGTAGTAAATGGCCCTTTCTTTCCCAGTATCATCTAATTGAGCCAACAATGCCCCCAAGGAAGACTCTGTTGCTAAAATGTATAAAATCAATGGTTTCCCAAGAATAGGCGGCATCAAAATCGGAGGATTAGCCAAATACTATTTTATTTGATCAACGCTCTTTTGGCAATCCTCATTCCAAGCACATGTGGCTCCCTTATGCAATGTTTTATTGAATGGTTGTGCTCTATCTGCAAGCTGTGAAATAAACCTCCTTATGGATTGGAGTCATCCCTGAAGACTTCTCATCTGACTAACATTTCTTGGAGGTGGCATATTTAATATAGCTTGGACCTTTTCAAGATCAACCTCTATTCCTTTTGCTAAAATTATGAATCCTAGGAGTTTACCTGAGGCAACTCCAAATGCACACTTTTTTGGATTCAATCTAAGCTGAAACTATGCCATGCGATCTAGAATTACTTCCAGATCATCGAGGTGTGTGTCCCATTTTTTGGATTTAGCCAAGGTATCATCCACATAATCTTCCATGTTCTTATGCATCATATCATGAAAAATTGTGGTCATAGCTCGCTGGTATGTTGCTCCTGCATTCTTTAGGCCAAATGGCATGACGTTCCAACAATAGGTTCCCCATGCACATGTGAAGGTTGTTTTCTCTTGATCTTCGGGAGCTATTTTTATTTGGTTATATCCAGAAAAGCCATCCATTAAAGAGTATATCTCATAGCCCGCGGTCATATCCACTATCATGTCTATGTTAGGGAGTGAAAAGTCATCCTTTGGGCATGCTTTGTTAAGGTCTCTAAAGTCTGTGCATACATGAATGGATCCATCATGCTTTGAAACTGGAATGATGTTTGAGATCCACTCGGCATAATCGATAGCTCTAATAAATCCTGCACTGAGGAGTTTTTCTAATCCAGCCTTAACAAGGAGAGCTATGTGAGGATGCATTTTCCTCAACTTTTGTTTAACCAATTTTATTCCTGGAGCTATAGATAGATGATGCATAATAAGATTAGTGTCAAGTCCTGGCATATCTGAATACGTCCAAGCAAAGTTGATTTTCTTCTTTTGCAAAAACTTTGTATATGCTTCTTTTTCTTCAGCTGATAGAGACTGAACTAGGTGCACTATTTGGGGAGCCTCTTCTGCATTCACATTCACTGGTTGCGTAGGCTCAATGAGAACTGATGACCTGTCTTGGAAGTAACTTGGCAAGTTATTAAGTACCCCATCCTTAGGCACCTCAAAGAGGTTTTCGCCCTTGGATATGTCTTTTCTTTTTACTATTTTTGGTTCTGACACCGCCACAAAGTGGTTTTCGCCATTAGACCTTTTTTTCTTTTTTTCTTTTTCTTTTATTTTTAGACCGAGGTACTTAATATCAGGCTCCATCATACTTGTTGTCGGTTCATTGGTGGAAGAGACTACAGGTTCAAGAGCATTTAGATAGCAGGCAATTTCGTAGTCATTCTGAAAAGTGAGGAGTTCAGGCTCTTGATGTTGCTGAGACCAGTCAATTAGGTCGTAGTGAACAAGGGGTAAGTCAATGACTGGCTCAACATTGTTTATATGGAAGGTGTTATCTCTGGTGACCATATAATCAGGATTCATCAAGTCCCCTCCTAAGATACCTGAGTCAAGATTTGTCCTACCAAACAAAGTGTCGTCCACTAAGGCAATTCGAGGAGTACAATCCTCTAGTCCTACACTAAGCTCGTCAGTCACATCGGGTTGAGTACTATAAGTATGGACAACATCCATGTCCAAATCAACTATTGCATCTGAAAGTGAGTCCCATTCGAACTCATGTGAGTCTGTCTCTGAATCATTATTTGGGCCTTGTGATGTACTAGCATTGTTACTATCCGTCGCAGCTAGGATAGCAACACTTGCCATTGTCAATCTAGCATTCATATAGTCACTATCTGTCGCAGCTAGTATAGGAGTACTATCAATTGTCAAATCTTTTGAATCTCCCCAAAGGAGATTTGTTGAAGGCACCCAATCATCAGACATGTCTTGTTGATTGGAAAGATTAGGTGTGTAGTCTGAGTCATTGTCACTGTCTGTCACAGCTGAGATAAGGATACTTTTTTGTTTCTTATTTTCAAAACCTAAGCCAACTGTTGACTTATTCCTTCATCCAAAAAGGTCATGGTTAAGAGGTTCAACCTTAGCATCCAACCTATGACTAAGGGGACCATGTCTTGGATAACCCATATTCTTGACCAATGTATACCCTCTCCCATAAGCTCTAGGGGAAGGTGCAAAATTCTCATTATGTAGGTATTTCTCTTCTCGGTAAATCCAGTCCCTAACGACAACCTCTTCTTTTTCTTCTTGAATCAGAACTAAGGATTCCACAAACTTATCGAACAATGTCATGGCCGAAGACAAGGGCTTCATTTCTTGAGAAGGTTGGCCATAAGATCTAGGGGAAATTGGCAATTTTGTGAATGAATCCAATTTGTAATCCCCCATACCAAGATCTATGGTCTTGAATTTATTCTTGCTTTGTTCAAATGTAGTATCAAAAGTGCTAGCCTCCCTATTCAAAGGAATGTGAGACCCTGCTGAAATTGTGTTGACTGACAGTGTGCTGTCCCCAGGTATGCAGACTTCTATTCCATTGTAAGGGAACTTTACACACTGATGATAAGTAGATGGGACCACTTGCATCTCATGTATCCATGGTCTACCTAACAAAATATTGTAAGCCAAAGGACTGGCATCAACAATCTAAAACAAAATATCTTTCTCTACAGGACCAATTCGGATAGGAAGAACAGCCAATCCTTTAGAACTACGTTCTGCTTCATCATAAGCCTTGATAGTTATCTTCTTCCTTGTATCAATGACTTCTTCTGAATAACCCAAGGCCTTCAATAAGCTCAAAGAACAAATATTAAGCCCAGCACCCCCATCTATCAACATGCGCTTGACACGGGTCTTGTGGATCATAACCTCTATATGAAGGGCCAAATTGTGTGGGTGGCTTAATGACTTGTCATCTTCTTCTGAGAATGTAAGGTAGTGAGGGCTAGCCAAGTGGTTGACCATATTTTGGAATTGATCTATATCTATATCATTAGGGACATTAGCTACTCGCAAAGCATCCTCAAGGACAAACTTATGCCTGGGGGACAATTCCAAAAGCTCAAAAATAGATATCTGCGCTGGTGTGCATTGTAATTGATCAATAAGGTTATAGTTCGAATCAGGACCAATGACAGATTTAGGGAGAGCACCTTTTGACACGGGCTGCTTAGATTTACTAGAGCTAGGACCTCTAATAACAATGGGAGCTTGAGACTGGCTCCTGGTGACAGCATTGAGGGGTTCAAACATCCTTCATGAGTGAGGACCTCTTAGTACCACAACGGGTCCTTCATCAGGTATAGGATTTGAATCATCATCATATCTATAAGAGTCTTTCCCTCTCATCATGTTGACATTATCATCAGCAACTTCGAGCATGTTAATAATATTCTCCGCATTTGTGTAGGTGTAGTTAATAGCAGCCTTGCCATTCTTATTGCTAGAATTCTCTCCTTTCTCATATTTGGGCAACGGTTCTTTAAAAGCTTCATGATCCACATTAGTGGTTAAACCATCAACTTGTAATTGTCCACTTTCAATGAGATCTTGGACAAGATGTTTAAGTTTAAAACAATTTTCTATATTATGTCCAATTCCATTGTGAAAGACACAAAAGGCCTTCTCATCCCACCAATGAGGCTTAGGATCTGGTATGCGGTGCTTTGCAGGATCTTGGGGGTGTGCCAAATTATGAGCAATTAACGTCTTGAAAATGTCTGCATAGGAGTCCCCAAGTTTGGTAAATTGCCTCTTTTCTATTTTAGGTCTCGCTTGATACTTGGGTTTATTCTCTTATTATGCTGAAGATGTTTGTAGCTTCGTGGCTTGGACTGCATTGGAGAGATTAAGAACTCCTTCATTCTTAGGTTGAGATGAGTCAACAACTCCATCATTGACCACTTGCTTATTCTTGTTCCAATAAGGGTTCTTTTTGTCCTTATTACCATTATTGTTGTTGTTTTGGCCATTGTTGTTATTAGTTGGTTTAGCCAAAATTCCTTGTTCTTTTAGGACATCCTCTATGCGACATGCCACTTCTACCATGGTATCAAAAGAATTAAATGGGATCTTCCTGACCTCATACCTTACCTCTGGTATTAAATTACTCACAATGATGTCTATTCTTTCTTCCTTAGGAATTATCCTAGGATACTTTGAGCATAACCGTCTCCATCTTTGCAAGAAGGTGACAAAAGGTTCTCCTTGATTTTGTTTGAGTTTGTACAAATCAAGCATTGTGACTAACCTAGATAGATTATAAGCAAAATGTTGGACAAATATTTGGACACGTTCTTTAAATGTCTTCACTGGAGGAGTAAGGTTGGTGAACCACTCCATAGCTTGGCCTTTTAAACTCCTTTTGAATAATCTTATTAAATAGGAGTCTTCATGATGAAAAGCAAAGCTCATTATATAAAATTGTCTAACATGGTCATGAGGATCACCAATGCCATCATATTTGTCATAAGTCAAGAACTCAACCTTCTTAGGAAATTCAATCATCACCACACTTTTGTCTATAGGGTTGGGACATATGGAGTCCAAATTAAATGTGCTCTTAGGAGCCCTCATCCTTTCTATATCCTTTTGCATTTGCACGATCACCTCATTGGTTGAAGGATTCTGTTTCTTAATATTTTGGTGGACATCAAAATTATATGGGACCTTAGAACCTTTGTTGATGAGACTTTCTAGGAATTGGTCCTTGTTTTGTTTCACATATCTTTCCACATATGCTTGAAAAGCTGGTTCTTGTTGCATAGTCATAAAATCCATTTTATCAAAGTTGGCATAACTTCCTTCATGTCATGAACCATGATGTGCTCATTGGGAAGGTTGTTTTGAAAGTCTTTGAGGTGACCGTCTCTTATGGTGATCATATCTTGAAGTCCTTCTTCCTCTAGGACTTGGGGACCTTGAGGGTAGCCTTGACCTTCTTCTAGGACTTGGTGAAGGGGTAGATGGGGGTGAGTTGGTCCCACTATTGGTACCCCTCCCATTAAATTGATTTTGGAGTTGTTGTGCGTAGAGCCTATCTTCTTCTTCTTGGGCGACTCTTTGTCTTATGTCCAATAATGCACATTCCTCTTCCTCTAGTTGTCTAAATTTCTCTTTTTTGGCAGCTTGTTCATCTAGATAGGCTTGCTTCTCCCTTTCAATGCTTTTCAATCTCATATTTGCATATTGAGAGGTATCTTTAAGTGGAGAAGATTGTCTTGAATGCCTTATTGCGTTGGCTGTGTTGATGTGATGGTCACTAGATTCGTTGTTCTAGTCCTCATGTTGTGACCCTGAATCTGAGTGAGTTTGCCTATAATGTCTCTCAGCTCGTTGATGAGCATCAAAATACCTTGTGTTGTTGGGGGGTGACCCGGGTGGACTAGAATGAGAAGAACCATCGAACACTCTAGTACTCCCATGCCATTGGAAAATATCCTCAAGAGTTTGATTCATGGCTTCTCTTTGCTATCGAGTGAAAGTGTAACTCATGTCCATACTTGATGAAAGTGGTGCTAAAGAGGTGCTCACTTCACTAGGATTACCTTTTGGATTAAAACAAACCTCAGATTCACTTTTAGGAGATTGATCGAAAAGGGGTTCTTTTCCCTTGTGCTGTTGACGAGTCTTAACGGGTGGTAACTGGCTAAAGGCAACAGGGGGTTGCTTCCCTTGATTGACTTGGTACCTCATTGTAACTGACATGAAAGAAAGAGATTCTTGATGATGGGTCAATCTCTCAAAGTGTCAATTCCAACCTAGGATAATTGAGATTCTCTATTGTCCAAAGAGAAGATGAAAAGATAGAAAAATAAAAGGCGTCACCAACACTGTCAAAGAGGTGCTTCAAATCAAAGGGTGAATACCCTTGCACTTTTGAATCAGGAGGTTGGACTTAGCCAAAATTGAAATTGAAATTGAGATATACGAAAAATGATTTGGACAATAGTAGGATCAGAATTCTCCAAGGGTGTCATCAACAATCTTAAAGATAAACTTTTCACTAATAATAGCTTTCTAACTTGGCAAATTATTTTCAAGGTAACCTTATAAATCAATTGAAATGATCCCTAGAAGGCTAAAATCAAAAATTTGCAGTCAAAACAGGTCTCTAACAGCGAGGTCAGATAACCTACTCAAAGGCCAAGTCGTACTACAAGCAACTCAATAACTGAAACTAAGAATACTGCTGAAAATATCCAGGCGATAGACTCCAAGTAAACTAGGCGATATACCTAAGATCGGGTGATATTTCGTGCGATGTCAGGCGATAGATCTCAAAACTGACAGGCGATAGACCTAATAAATGTTAGGCGATACAGTTTTAGGTGAACTATCACGTGATATTTCTCTCTTAAGCAGGCAATGCTGATGCAATTTTTGACCAATTTGTGCAAAATTTCAAGTTTTTAAGGTCTGATTTTGGATTCTCTGAATGTTTAGGGTGAAAATATTTGATTTCAATCACAAATTTAACAGTATTTGGATAGGCTTGCAAATAGGAGAGGATCAAACATGTCTTCAAACACTTGAAACAAGGGCAAAAGCAACCTTGCCAAGACAAACACTTGTGATTTCAAAAATAAAATTGCACCCTATGAATGCTACCGATTGTTTGTATGTTGAGAACGTTTACACTGGTTTAGCACATTCGAGAACACTTCAAGCAATATCTACCTACAAGACAAGGCTCAATACTTACCAACTTAGCCCACAACTTGATGCCCCCTTGCCTCACACCAAGTGGTTGCCCACAAGAGATATTGGCTTTGTCATGGAAGTGAGAAACAACACAACCAAAGGGACACATATGGTGAGTATCTTGGGGTGATCTGGGTTAGTTCACTTGGATCAATCCTTACACTAAGAAGATAAGCGGCTAAAATAAGTGGCCTCTAACCTATGGTTCTTAGTATGTGCTTCCGTTCATAACACCCCTCTTGCTCCTCATAAAAGACTCAGACCTCGCGGCCTCAAGAGTACCTTAAACATTCTTGCTCAATGCTTTCCCCATGGTCGCAATCCTATGAGCTACTCACATCAAGTGAAGAAAAGTGTTATGTCTACCAAGGTTTTGTGTCCTCGATAGCCTTGAGATTATAGTGAGTTGGAATAGCCGGCAAAAGGCTTGTCCCCACTTGGGTCGTTCCTCTTGATTGCTCAAGAGCAGGCCCGCTAAAGGATCCTAAACTAAACACAAAGAGTGGATGATTTTTGAGATTCAAGGTTTTTGGCTCACCACAAGGGTGAAGAGCATACTCCCCTATCTCAAAAACTTCTCCCAAACACACCAAGCAAAGATTCAATTACCCCCTTGCTTTCAAAATCCCAAGATGGGTCAAGATTTCTGTTTCACCATAAGGGTGAAGAGCATACTCTCCTACCACCTCAAAATTCCTACAACAAGGTATTACGTGCCTATGAAATGAAACAACTAGTATATGCCACACTCAATAAAGAAAGCAATTAAACAAGTACTTGATTTGGTTTTTATGCTTAGGGCAGCCCTACAAAAACCATTAGTAGCCCTCTTTGACATGCAATGTATCAATTTCCTTCAAGCAAGAGCACCTACAAAACAACTTGTTAGACCAACAAGGGTTAAAAAAACCAAAATCTAACAATGGTTAGCACATGAAAAATTAGATAATCTGTAAAAGTAACTGATCAAATGACAAAATTTGAAAATGAAACCATCATGGTTGGATTAGGCTCGAAAAGACCTTTCCAATGATATATCACACTTAAACTTTTGATACCATTTGTGAAAATTTCTCAAAAATGGGTGCCCGTTTTCCAAAGTGGCAAGGATTTGAAAACATTGAAATTTTCAAAAAAAATTAAAAAACCAAAAACAGAAAGCAAATTGATGAATCTAGAATTCTGGACTCTATCTGTCACAAAATTTCACGCGAGACAATACAGAGGTCGCGCGAGAAAGTACAGAAGCTTGCATGAGATAGAACATAAGCCCGCGTGAGGAAGCACAGAAGCTCGTGCGAGATAGAACCCAGGCCCGTGCAAGGAAGCACAGAAGCTCGCGCGAGATAGAACGTAGCCCGCGTGAGGAAGTACAGAAGCTTGCACGAGATAGAACGCAAGCCTGTGTGAGGAAGTACAGAAGCTCATGTGAGACTCTGTGACAGTGACACATGAAAGTATGGACAACGCACGAAAATCACCAAAAAAATTAGAACAGCCAAAACATGCAGCAGAAATCCAAGAAAATAAGGACAAAACAGAGCTGTCTTGCCCCACGGTGGGCGCTAGAAATGTATGGATCAAAAGTGACCACACTTCTATGAACCCTTACATGCAAGGTTACTCAACAATGAGGCCTCACAAAGCAGCTCATAGCTCTTTATGCATGGAGTTGCAAGGGATTATGATGAATTTGCTCTCAGCTAGAGCTACAAACTTGTGACCTTGCTAGTCAACCATACAATGAGAGATTCACAATGAAGACAAGGGCAACAATGCCAATATCCCCAAATAGAATCAAGGTATGAAGATGCAATGCAAACTAATATGAATATGCAAGATTAATCTATCAAAATGAAAGTACAATGCAACTATGAAAGGAAATAGCAATGGATTACAAATCCCCTAATTAAGCTATGTGAGTTATTCTAAAGCTTGAAAGTGAAATCTAAACTATGAAAGCATAAACATGAACTACTATGCAAGAATGTAAACTAAATTATGAAGCAAATGAGGAACTCTAAGATGTAATGCAACAATGATCTCCAAAAAGCTCCAAAGTCTTCAAAAATTCCTGCAGCATAAAGTTAGCATAAAACAAGTGTCGTAGAATGAGGGAGAGAGCTCTCTTTTTATAAGAAATGCAAAGGAATGGACCATGGAGATTAAGAGGCAAAAGTCTCAATCAACGGTGGAGCTTGAAAGAGGAGCAATCCATGTGCACAAGTATCCTCCAATAGGAAAATAGGAGTTGACTTTATGTCCATATGAGACAAAAAGTGCTTTTTCTCTTTTTTATAAAATAAGAATAGTGCTTTATTTGTGCAACTTAGGATAAGATGAAAAGGTGGGGCTTTTTATTTATTAAAAGGGGAGGAAATATTCCTTTTAAGTAAATAAAGACTTTAGGATAAAATGGTTAATCAAAGGATAAAAAGCCAATATATGATTAAAACTAAGATTGGATCAAGAAATTGATAATGTTGAAAATATTTATTATTGATAAAACTGATTCAGGATTGATAAATCAAATAAATGGGGCTCAAAGTCTAGGCGACCATTTTTGGGTGTATACAGTAAGGACCCAAGATGGATGACGAATTAGGAGAGTTAGGAGGGGAAAGTGAAGGGACATAAGGGCCCAAGATGGAAGGAAGACATAAAGCCTTTGGTATTGGTGGAGGAAGTCCAAGGATGGATGTAGAAGATGCAAAAGGATAATCAATAAGTTCATCAACATCTATATGACAACCAAGGACACCAACAACTTTAGAGTGAGCATTAGGATTTCCAATAGGATCATGAACATCTTGAATAGGAGCAACTTCTTCGATAGAAATTTTCAAAGCTTGCAAAGACTAAGGAAGAGTAGAAAGTGGAAGCGAACATGGATTGGTAGAACAAGAAGATGGAAGACTTTGATCTTGATAAGGAGCTTTGGATAGCATAAGCGTATCATTTTTTTCTTGATTTTCAATAGGCTTAACATTGGAAGTAATAACACCATTTTTAATAACCTTAATGGAAGTATCATCTTTGGAAAGCGCAAATGTAGTAAGGTTGTTTTGATTGTAAATAAGCTCAACGGTGTAAGTAGTAGCTTGATCTTGCTTAGGAGATGGTGGAATGAATGCGGAAGAGCGTAGAGGATCAAAAGAACCATGAAGCAGATCAGAGACGTCAAGAAAAGGATTGGATGACATGGAGGGTTCTTGATGTTGATCTTTTTTTATATTATTTGCTTTATCATTTTTAAAGTCCTCTTGACATGGAGCCACTTCTAAGGACAAGGAAGCATGTTGGAATTGCATGGAAGATTTTGGAATAGATGGTGAAGGACTAGCCGAAGTAGGCATTATAGTGCATAAAGGCTTATGCTCTTTAGGTTTAGCATTATTGGAAGTATTTGCAACCAAGTGAAGGTTAGCTTGAGTTTCTTTAAGAGATAGCCCTTGAGGATAACTATAGGGAAATGCATGAAAAGTATTAGGATCTTTGTTACATGAAGGATTTGTGAAAGATTTGGAAGACTCGGAAGCTTTAGGAAGTGTATGAGTATTGGAGGAAGTAGGGGATGGAAGGGAACCATCATAAGACAAAGGTCCATTATTAACATAATCTTCCTTGAGAGTGAAATTTTTATCTTCAGCATGAGAGTCCTTAGAGGAAGGACTCTTATAATATTTATGTTTCAAATCAGTGCGGTACATTTTATAGTCCTTAATAGTGGTAGATGGATCATAATCAAGGTATTGTTCACAGAACTCATCAAAGTCTTTTTCAAAATCAGAATCATATGGATCACCATCACTATCTACCCAATAGGACGACCCTTTAGCAAGCACGAGCACACGATGAGGAGGACTCTTAGGAATAGAAGTTTCATAGGCATTACTACATTGTCCATCATCATAGCCATCATAATAGTCATCATAGTCATCAAAGGTGGGTGTGTCACCCTTCATGGGAGAGGTATCACAAGGATTACCATATTGCTCATATTGAGGAGTAAGACTCTTGGGAAAAGTAAAAGAGGAATGAGATTGTGAAGAAGAGGAAGGTGAAGACCTAGTGGAGGAAGAAGACTTGGATAATGAGGAATGATGAGAAGACTTAGAAGATGAAGAATGTTTGGAAGAAGGAGGTCATGACATGATCATGAGCATGATTCTAGCAAAGACGTCTGATTTAATCATCTTTTCTTTTATTTTTGCCTTAAGTTTATCACTAATGAGATAGCTAGAAGGACTATTGGAGGAATAAAATTTTTTGAATTGAGCAATGAGTTCAAGATCATCTATTTTCAAGAGAGGTTCTATAGCAAGATAGTTGAAACTCATGGTTCTAGAAGAGGAGGAATCAAGCATGAAAGAAATGAATAGAAGAGAGAAAATAGGAAAAAGTAGACTAGAAAATAAGAGGAAAGGAATCAAGAAGATATGAAGAATTTAGGAAGAATCATGAAGAAAGAAGAGAAAGGATGAAAATGGAAGACTAGAAAGACATGGAAGAAGTGGAAGAAAGAAGACCAAGAGTCATTTTGTGCAATTTGATACCATTGGAGTTCATTTTGATGTTGAGCAATATGTCATAGTACCTAAGATCTAAGATCTGGACTGACCAAGGAGGACTGGAAGTGACACAAATTAGTAGAATAGTCAAAAGGCTCTCGGCGACAGTTACCAGGCAGACAGGGTGACACTTTATGACCAGGCAATACTTCATCTTAAGCTAGGTGATAGTTTCCAATAAGCTCGAGCGATACTTTCCAGATAGGAGGGGCGATAGTTCAGCAAAAGCAAACTATCGCGCGATACTGTTGCAGATTTGGGCAATTCTTTGACTAGTGAACATAAAAATCTCAGTTTTGAAGTGTTTTGACCAAGTTCGAAGGTTGGATAGTGCAATTTCTCAGTTTGACAAGCAGTAACAATAGATAAAAAATAGGTTTGCAAACATTATAGGATCAAACATGTCATAGAACACTTGAAACAAGGGCAAAAGCAACCTTGCCAAGACAAGCACTTGTGATATCAAAATAAGAAAACACCCTATGAATGCTACCATTTTGCTTGAATGTTGAGAACATTTACACTGGTATAGCACAATGAAAACACTTCAAGCACTTACTACCTAGAAAGTCAAGGCTCATTACTTAGCAACTTGGCCCACAACTTGATGCTCCTTTGCCCAACACAAAGTGGTTGCCCGCAATAGATATTGGTGTTGTCATGGAAGTGTCAAAAATACAACCAAAGGAACACATATGGTGAGTGTCTTGGGGTTATCCGGGTAAGTCCACTTGGATCAATCCTTACACCAAGAAGCTAAGTGGCAAAATAGGGTGGCCTCTATCTAATGGTTCTTAATTAGGGCTTCCGTTCATAGTACCCCTTTTGCTCCCCAAAGGGACTTCTTACCTTGCGGCAAGTAATGGACCTCATGGCCTCAAGAGTACCTTAAGTATTCTTGCTCAATATTTTCCTCATGGTCACAATCCCACAAGTACTCACATCAAGCAAAGACAAGCACTACGTCTACCAAGGTTTTGTGTCTTTGATAGCCTTGAGTTTATAGTGGGTCCGAATAGCTGGCAATAAGCTTGTCCCCACTTGGGTCGTTCCTCTTGATTGCTCAAGAGCAAGCCCGCTAAAGGATTCTAAAGATCTAAACAAAAAGTGGATCAACTTATGAGGTTCAAATATTTTTTTCACCACAAGGGTGAAGAACATACTCCTTTATCTCAAAGCTTTCTCCCAAACACACCAAGCAAAGTTCAATTACTCTCTTGCTTCCAAAATCCTAAGATGGGTCAAGATTTTCTGGTTCACCACAAGGGTGAAGAGCATACTTCTCCTACCATCTCAAAATTTCTTCCACAAGATATTATGTGGCTATGAAATGAAACAACTAGTATATGTTGCACTCAATAAAGAAAGCAATTAAACAAGCACTTGATTTGGTTTTTATGCTTAGGGAAACCCTGTAAAAATGATTAGTAGCCCTCTTTGACATGCATTCTTTTGGAAAAATATTCAAGCAAAAGGCACCTACAAGCACAACTTGTTAGCCCACAATGGTTAGCACATCAAAAATTAGATAATCTGCAAGTAAAATAGCTAATCAAATGGTAAAATCTGAGAATGAAACTAGCATGGTTGGATTAGGCTCGGAAAGACCTTCCCAATGATATATCACACTTCAATTTTCGATACTGTTTGCAAAAATTTCTCAAAAATGGGTGCCCATTTTTCAGAGTGCTTGTTTGCTAAAATTTTCAAATTTTTTCAAAAAGATAGCAGAGAACCCGAAACTTGCAAGACTAAACAAAATAGCTCAAAAATAGCTCACTGCCGGGTATAGGCGATAGTTAAAGACACCAAAATTATCGCGCAATACTTCTCAATATACTAGGGTGATAATATTAGTCTGTGTGATACTTCGCTCTATACCAGGTGATACTTTGCCCGAGACTAGGCGATATTCTCTGTAATAGCCAGGTGATACTTTCAACAGGTGAAGTATCGCGCGCACATACAAAGAACTATCGCGCGATACTTCTCGAAGTATTGCATGATAGTTTGAGACAAAAAAATAGAGACCGAAAATGAAGCTCAAAACTTGCTGAAAATTTGACAGAAATTGATGAAAATGCAGAAAAAGAAGGGACAAAGCTAGTCTACTCTGCCCCACAGTGAGCACCAAAAATTTACACACAAAAGTAGTGCACTTCTATGAATCATTACAATCAAGAACACTGAAGAATGAGGTCTCAAAAATCGATCCATAGCTCTTTATGTATGGAGTTGGAAGATTGTAAAATTACTCTCAGCTAGAGCTAATAAACTTAATGACCTTGCTAGTCAACCACACAATAAGAGATTCAAGTGAAGACAAGGGCAAGAATGCCAATATCTCCAAGAATCAAATAAAATGCAATGCAAGTAAGCTAAGAATGAAGATGAAAGCTAATATATGAAAATGAAAGTGCAAACTAGGCTATGAAAAAAAAGTACAAGTCTTACAATCCCTCCTAATTAAAGTATGTGAGATTAATCTATAGCATAAAGAAAGTCTATACTAAGAATGCCATGATTATGCAACTATGAAAGCAAGAAAGCAAGCTAAATGAAATGAAACAACAATGTCTTCAAAGCTTGAATGCAAGAATATCTTCAAAGAGCTCCAAATAACCTAGAAAACCTGCAGCATAACATTAGCATAAAAGAGAATGACCTAGAATGAGGAAGAGAGCTCTTCTTTTATAGGAAATGAGGAGAAATGGACCATGGAGATTAAGAGGCAGAAGTCTTAATCAACGATGGAGCTTGAAAGAGGAGCAATCCATGTGCACAAATATCCTCTAATAGAAAAATAAGAGTTGACTTTTGTGTCCATATGAGACAAAAAGTGTTTTTTTTTCTTTTTTATAAAATAAGAATAATACTTTATTTGTGCAACTTAGGATAAGAGGAAAAGTGGGGGCTTTTTATTTAATAAAAGGGAAGGAAATATTCCTTTTAAATAAATATAGACTTAGGATAAAATGGTTAGCCCAAGGCAAATAATCAAAAATGATGAAAATAGGATTTGATCAAGGAAATTGATATAATTGATAAAATGTTGATTTTTGAAAATATTGATTCAGGGATTTGATAAATTGCTGAATGGGGCCCAAAGTCTAGGCGGCCATTTTAGGGTGCATACAGTGTATTTGTAATCCTTTAACAAGGAAGTCTCCTTACAGGATGCACTTCAGAAAAGTGCAAATTTGTGAGGTTTACTCACACTGTGGTTTTCTCCCGATTTGAGTTTCCACGTGATAAATTTGGTGTTGTTTATTGCTTGATTGTGTGATAGCTATTTTTGTGATAGAATTTGTTTCGCTTATAGTTTTAGTTACATTATATCATATTTGTTTTGAAATTTTAGTGGGTGTTGATTCATCCCTCCCGTCTTACCACCGGTTGGGACCATCAAACCCTTTGTTAATTATTTTATTTGAGGCATTGAGGAGTGTAATAGGTCTGTATTCATTAATTGTGTCCTCATATTTACCTTTGGGAATAAGCTCAATTAGCATTGATTAATAACATTTTTGAATAATTTAGTTTAATTCTTTCTAGGAAAGCATTATAAAACTCCTTATGGATGTGTGACCAAAGAGTTCTATAAAATTCAACTTGTAGCCCATTTGTTCTTGTTCTTTTTCCAATATCACATATTGAAGAGCTTCATTGATTTCCTCAATATATAGGAGATGGTCAAATAACTTGTTGTAGTTAGTGTCTATTTTATTAGCAATGCAACTGACAACACTATCCTCGAGAATATGGGTGAGTATGCCATCTTTAGATTCATTAGTAAAAGGGTTTATGAAGTTTTCATAAAAAGTTGTCATAATGCCATAATGGTTGGTTTGCTAGAAGTCATCATCAAATTTAATTGCAAAAATATGTTTATTTCATGTTTGCGGTAAAGGTGTTGAAATAAAAATTTAGAACCTCCATCTTCATCTTTGATCCACTATAGTTTGACCCAAATTTAAGAATATTTACTTTTGTGGGAAACCATTTTATGCAACATGTATTCAACATTAACAAAATATGACTAGAAGGTGCTATATTCATGATTGTAAGCTAAAAGTGAGTGCCCATGTTCCCACTGACCTTTCAAAGTGTTAACTATTGTTCCATGATCTTGGAGAAAGGTAGTGCATCTAGAAATATTTCTCCATCAGACTAATACAATATCTTATTGAGACTTGTGTTCAATGTTCAAGGATGCAAAAATATCATTTATGTAGTCTTTGTTAATAAGATGGGAAAATTTTAACTTGCAAGGAAGATATTTGTGAATGGGGGGGAGATTTGTGAAGGAAAGGGTGGTCATGATAGGAAGGTGTCCAAAAAGTGCAAATAGATTAAAATAATTAAGGTGGCAAACATGAGATAGAAGAATGAGGTAGTTGTGAGAAATATAAAAGTGGTCCAACCAATTGAGTTTCTTTAAGGTTCCTTTAAAATATTTGTTCTAATTAAACCAATGAGGCATTTAAATGTTTTTAACTAAAAGAGGATCATGCATATCAAGGGAGTTTTGAGGTAAAGTTCAAGCTTCAAACTTGGGCTTTGATAATGGAATAAGAATTGTGGTCAAATGGGTGCTCAAACATGTTAAAACCAACCCCAAAACCAATTTACCATTGTGAATTTTAATACATAACTACTCCTAAGGGATAATTCTCTCGATAATTGAATTAGGAGCATAAATAGAGAAGACCCTTACAAAAATGTCCTTAATGAGAGTGGTGACCAAAACATGATTTTATTAGGATAAAAACTTGTAACCCTGATATTCTTGACATGCCACTAGACAAGGCCCAAAAATGCATCATCACAACCATTGATATGATTGATATTGAAGAAACAAGCTTCAAGCAAAATTAGGAAAAGGGAAGCATCCAGGTGAATGCACTAACTTTCACTTCTTGGAGAATAAAAAATCAATATGATTGTTCTAAATAGATTGTTTGACATGAAATTTACATGTCGAAATAGTTAGTCCCTACGCATTCCAAGATTATACTTGCATTTCATTGGGTAGAGTCAGGGATATTTTCTTCATCTGACTTTAACATATTGAATTGATTCATTGGTACTCCATCATGAGTTTACATCATAATATCATGCCCAAGGGGATCATGATCTATATGATCTTGGGAAGCATGTTGGGATTGACTCCTTATAGGGATATTCAATTGAAATGGGGGGTTATAGTAAAAAAAAGGTTATAGTTGTGGGGGGTGTGGGGGGGATTTTTCCTTTTAGAGTCTTTAGGCTGAGGTGCAAACATAATATATTTATAGGGAAAAAACTAGAAGCGACAAGGGAATAGTTGGGAGAGGGGGTGAAGAAAGGGAGTCAAGGATGAGAGGGGCCTTATGATTATTTTGACGATATGGGTGTTGAAGTGGGGGGAGGACATGACTAAGTTTTGTAAATCTTCATCAATTTAATAAGTGACAATACAAGGATTATCTGAGAGTAGTTGAGATCCATTGGGTTTATTAAAAAGGCATTCATGGATAAGGTGGTTTTTATTGCAATAATAAAATTAAGTGAAAGGTTTACTTAACTAAGTAATGCACTATTCGAATCCAAAATCTTGACTGACTAGATTAATTGACTTGAGCAAAGATCTAGTTAGATCCATTGTAAGACATGCTCTATTTAGATCCATCTTAATATATACTCTAGGATGAGAACACAAGCTTGCCCACTTATCCAAGTGTTGTTTACACTACACAAATTTTCTCAATGTCTTGTAGGAAGGGTCAAAGACAAGATTGAGGAAAGGAAATTTAACCCACATGGATATTTTGATTTGGTTATTCCTTCCAAGTGGAAATTAAGATCCCAAGCTTTCATATAATAGGTTTGGCCATATATAATCCATAAGCTAAATATTGCAATACCACATGGACACGATTAAAGTCTAAAAAGATAGGTGCTACATATCCTTTTCCTAGAACCTTACAGGATTTAATAACCCAACCCTTAAGTTCCTAATTATTATGAGCCCATTTGAAGAAGTACTAACATAATGCCTATTAGAAAATTAGAATAATAGTTTTTACTTTGCACTTTGAAATGACATTGATGATTTCATTAGGTAAAGAAAATGAAATCACTTTATTTTCAAATCTGTTAGATTTCTACAATCCATACAAATGCTATATCAGTTTACTTTCCTATTTTTCAATGGTTAATATGTTCGACTTTTGAATGGCTTAATTGGAGGTGTCAAATGTTGTTTGTCTTTTATTTGTTGGATAAATAGAAGGTCAAGAAAACACACGAGGTTTTCTAGTATGAAAATATTTTTCTTGTTTTTCACACTAGACATGGTGTCAAGTGTGGGGTATGAGGTGTTTCCTCTTGTGACTTTGTTATTTTTATCTACTTGTCTCATTCCCTTGTATATTTTTCATGTTTCTTAGCTTGATTTTCAACACGAGATGGGCTCCAAAAACTACTCAAGTGTAGTACTTAGATTGATAATTGATGATAAAAAATGTCATACTAGATGTTATTTTTTCTTATTTGGTTTAGAATTCAAAGACTCACTATATTAAAATCACAATATTTGTAAATTGAATGTTTTCCCTTCAAGTTCACCTATGTGTATGCAAACCTAATCTCTACATGTGCTTGAAACTAAACTTAAGTATAGAGTTGGTTCAAGACTCACAAATGTGATATGATAGAATGCAGAGTCTATGCATTCACTTACTTCAATATTCAATATTTGCTTGCTATAATGACAAAAAATATTTATAAATACCTCTAGAGAACATGCTAGATTGTATGAGTCACACTCTTATGCCATGACCCTAGCTTAATAACTCTACAATTTTGAGTGAAAGTATACAAGAGACTTGTGTGACAGGCTTTAATGTAAGTGTTGTTAGATTATTTTCCTTTTTGGAGTGACAATCTTTAGATGTGATTATTAAGAATGTCTTGTGATGGTTTACATTATCACTATATGATCTCAAATAAATGATTTGGTGATTATAAATCAATAACCAGATGTATAAATCAAACCAACATGATGTGTACTAGTAATATAATAGGCATTTTAGGGGGGGAAGGATGAGCGAGAGTAGGGTTTTTGGAGGGGAGGGAGATGCAAGGGATGAATCTAGAGATTGAGACAACCTACATCATGATGAGAAGTGACTATTTATAGGCACTTTTGTTGTTTGTGATCTTTTTGGGAGTCATCATCTTTGTTTTTGGGCGTGTCTAGTCATCATGTCTATTCCATTTCCAAGGTGGTAGATCTTCCTTGCTCTATTTTTGGTACAAGTGGGGTGGTAGATCATTCCTAGTTTGTAGCTAGTGCAAGTGTAGTAGCATTTGGGGGTTTAGATTTTGGGTGTTGATGAACAAGGATCTTGCATATAATGGTTTATTTATGGAGGTTACTAGCCCCTCTCCCTTATTCTTTTTGTATCATCTTGTGAGTGTTCTTATTGGTGGTTGGTAGAGATAATTCTATGGGTTAGGGCTTGACACTTTAAGGGTTTTTTTTTCTCATTTAGAATCTTTGTGTTGGGTATTTTGGTGATTAGAGTGCCTTCTAGAGGGCACTAGAGGGCCATTAGGTTTATTTGGCATGGGTCTTGCAGTGGTTGCTACTAAGCAGGCTTTCTCCAAGGCATTGTCACTCAATATTACCTCTCTTTGGTGGGTCCTTAAAGGTTCCCTTTTACTTTGGTATCTTTCCCCCATGGTTTCTGTTACTTCTTTGGCTGATGGATAGAGCTGGTATGCTCTGATTTTTGTTGACCATTCTAGGCTCATGGGTTTCAATGACTCTATAGTGGTGGTCAGCATAACATTGTTAAAGGTTTTTCTTTTTGGTGGTACAATAAGGAGTATGAAAATAGTTTTCTCTCGATTTTCATACTTTTTTTATATTTTTGGTTGTGTTGGATCTAAACCTGATTGCCTGACCTTGTTAACGCTTAATTTAGTTTATGGCTTTTGGTTAAGGATCTCCTCTGTAGTGTTGGATGAGATTTTTGTTATGATGCTTATCCTCATGACCCTAGAATGTATCTATGCTTATCTCATGATCAAGGTTCTTTTAATCTTTTCTTAATAGTTGCTTCACAAGTCTTCTATAGAGGTGAAGAGTTGTGTGAGTTTATGCTATTAGTTGTTTGTTTCTTCTTTAGCACGTCGTATTAAGGTTGATGCATCTTTTATTGAGATGGAGAGGAGTTACTTGGGATAAATGGTTTGCTATTGTAAGGGGGTTGATTGTGCCCTTGGAAGTATAAAGGTAGATGTTTTTGTTTTGGTTATGGGACTCATGTAAAACCCATATTTTAGGTTATGGTAGCTTATCAAAACCCTTTCCAAGATTGAGGGATCCTTTTAAAATCCTATGTAATTCTTTGGGCCTTGACTTGTTGTTGGTGTAGCTAGAGCATCTTATTGTTAATATTTTTTAGGCTATTGATGTTTTGTTGGTGGTAGAGTTGTTGATGGGTTATGCCATTTTTTAATTTATTTTTTCTGTGTAGCTATTTGTACAAGGGCTCTAGATCCCACCAAAATCTATATGTAAAGGGTTTTAGGGTCCCTTCAAAACTTGTTTGATCCTTAATAAAAAAAATGATGTGAAATATAGTGAAAATGTTAATTAGACAATATTTTATTTATTTATTTTTAAAATAAAATATAATCCACACTTAATAGTACGGAGAGACATTCTACTATGGAAACAATGGGTAAAGCATAATGCCATGAGCATGTTAACAATAACTTTTACCTTTACTTTAAATTTGACAACCTTTTACACATCAAATTATTAATATTTAATAATAAGTATAACATTTTCAAAAAGAGTAGCACATAATAATAAACATATATACCATCATCAACACTTTGACTTCTCCAACATATTTGGATAAATCTTCAAAACTTCTTTTATAAAAAAAGTTATTACTTATATGCTAATAAAAAAAATCCTAAGTAAAAAGAATATTTTATAAATTTTTATTTATAAACAGTTATTTATATATCAATTAACAAGGCTTTAGGGAGCCACACCCTTATATTGAAATTAGAAAAGTTACAAATTGGAAAATTCATTGGAGGATCATAACAATTATAAATCAAAATTAGCACTTCCATTGGAGGGTCGTAGTTACTATATATCCAAATTGACCACCCAAGTGGGGACTAAATTACCTAGTTATATATTTCAATGTTCTATACATCAACAATTACTATTTCCATTTGCAAACATTTATTCCTTCATTTTGTATAACACTTAGTGAAGTGAACTATTTAGTGCATTTGATTTCATAGACCTCATCATCCTAGACATTCTTTGAGCATGTAAGGAGGATGGAAGACTAGTCCACAAGGCCCTATTTGCAACACAAAAGTTTTTTAAAAAAATTTCAAGCCCTAATGGGCTTTATGATGCCTCACTTTTACTTTTTTGTCCACAACTTCGGCAAGAAAAGGAACCCACAAGCCATTAAGAACCACTATTAATAACAATGATGCCTCTCTAGAAATGCTTTTGATGCTCCATTCATCATTTGGGTCTTATCAAGATCATTTCCACATGCACTACCACCTCTTTACCTTCCCCTAAATCAAGCACGACCACCACAAAATGGGAAGTGATGACAAAATTTACTCAATACCTACAAGAGAATTTCAAGAAGGCATCCCTAGGATCATCTTGATTTCTTGCATGACCACCATTGAATAGGTCTTAAGGACAATATCCAACTGCTTCTTTGTAATGACCTCCTAAAGGCAATGTGACATGTCTTTACAACTAGAGATATTGTTGGCTTCATTATCTCACAATAAAGGGGAGGCTGGGAAGGGGGACTAGATGAATAAGTCAAGAATCTTGGCCATTTCATATTTTGGTCATAAGTTATCATAAATACATATCATATGCCTAATTGATCACCAAAAGGATTCCACCAACCAAAATGCCTTTGAACATGCGTAAGTCATAATGATAGTGAGTGTGAAATTCATGACTCATTCCAAGGCCAACAAACAACACCAAAATTCCTTTGAATCATTTTATTTTAACTTACCCATCAATAGCCAGGTTGGCCTTGGAGTCAACATCAGTATTAGCCTCATGATAGATGTAGATGATATTAATATCTTATTTTTTAAAGAGGTCCAAGTATATCCATAATATACTATTAAATTTTTAGTTTTTAAATCTCCCTTCTCTTAAAGCATTAGTTGTCAATAAGGAGTCTGCCAAATCACTAGCTTTTCAAAACCAATATTCACTCCTTTAGGAAGGCCATGGAAAACAATTTGTAATTCAATCTCATTGTTGGCCATTAGGGGGAGAGGGATGCTCCATATGCTTAAACCCTCTTCCTTGCAACCCTTGAAAATGTAACCAACCTTGGATCTACTTAAGTTACCTCAAGAAGTCCTATTGAAATTTAATTAATCTAAGCTTACCCTTGAGGGAGTCACTTCACTTGTGATCTTGATGAGGAGCTAAGATGAAACTACAAAACTCCAAGAATGCAGGGTATTTTTAATGAATTTTCATATATTAATGCTATTTTTAAAATATAATTCTAAAAAATTAGATGCAAAACGTATTTTTTAACAAATAGAATCACCAAAATAATAAATCACCTACTTTTTGAAAAATATAATGAAACAAACATACTAAAAAATAAATTAGATAATGTGAATACAATAAAATTTATGTATTCATATATGTAATAAAAAATAAAATAGCTCCAAATTGATATCTATATATATTTTAGAGACATTTAAAATATCTATATTCATAAAAAATAAAAATAAAAAATAAAAATGAAAAAATAAAAGTCTATTAAAAAGATCAAGAAATGTTACATTTTAAATTGAATTCCACTAATAAACTCCCCCATTTTTTATGAATAAGAGCATCAAATTTTTATTAAATAATAATTGAAGTACATATTCAAAAGAAGGTTAGGTGGATACAAGATCACAACCCCAAAATCTCCAATGAACAAAATATAGAATAAATCAAATCACAACGATCTCCCCCCTCCTTGGATTGAAGTTGCTCTAACCCCTTAAACTACCTTTTTAATGTAAGCCTCTTTTTAGGAAAATATTGAGATCCAAGTTAATTGTTCTATTCATTCTCATGAGAGATGATTGGTTGTGAACCACTACCTATGAAACATAGGTCGATGAGGTTGACTAAAAAAATACACACTTAATTAAACCCTAATAGCAATGTTCCATTCATTCTCATGAGAGATGGACACTTTATGAATCACTATTCATAAAACATGGATCAATGAGTTTGACTCAAAAAGTGCACACTTAATTAAATTCTATAGCAATGTTCATTCATTCTCATAAGAGATGAGTTCTTGTGAACCACTACTCATAATCAATGAATTTGACTCAAAAAAATCTTATAACATTGTTAAATCCCAATATTCCATTCATTCTTATGAAAGATGGGTTATATAGACCACTACTAATAGATCTGTTTTAGCAGAGATGAGTTATGAACCACTATTCATAAAAGTAAATTTGACTAAAAAATTAGATCCAAGGTGTTAATCTTGATCAACTGAATTATCTTTCGTACGGTCCAGAGGTTACTACGTATTATCCTCAGATTCTCCGGAGTCGCTTTACCCAGTAAAAATTGGATCTTTTTTTGGTAGATTCGATTTATAACTTGCGGAATAGGGAAACCTAGGCTATACATAGCGATATGGGGAACCTAGGGTTAGTCAACAAGCCCTAAAAATTGTCCTTATTTAACAATTGCTACATATACTGCAGCTAACAGAGTTGGAGAGACGTTCAGAGAAGCCTGGTGGGTTCGGAGAAGGATCATCTGTAGCAGGAGGACACTAGGCCTGGGACGAACGGAAAGACTTGCACAAGTAAGAGTGCCAAGTATAGTCTTTCCGGATCCTCCCATGCCTATAGCCCTCCCTACATATCCTTCTCATTTCCATCTGCTCCAACAGATCTACTTTACAGGTATACGTACGGAATTACTGCTTTCTGTCTTAGATTCTTTGCTTTCTAAATGGGTCTTCCTACGGAAATTAGTTATGTAATGGGTAAGATTCAAATCTAGGTTTTTGGAGCAAATTTAAAAATAAGAAAATCTAGATGGATGTAGATCTGAGACTTTTGAGACATGGGTGCAACACAGTGGGTTACTACTAGGGGTTAAAACCCCTTTTTTCCACAAATCAGTGCTATGTGAAGAGCACAGCTGGTAATAATTGTCAAAACTAAGTCTCTTTTAGTTTTGCTAACTTTTCGACATCCATCCACAAGAACTTTGCCCTTTGATCTACTCTTCAGGTGTCTATTGTGATGATTTCTGTATAGGTTGAATGCTGTGCTGTTTTACAAGCCTTTTGTTGGAGGTGTTTCGTAGGTTTTCTGATGTATGTTTTATGTTTTAACTGAATGATGCCATCTGAACTGTGACCTTTTGATCTGATCTCCAGCCGTCTACAGTTGTGGCTTCTGTTAAATATGATGAGGGTTTCATTGTTTTATGAACTTTCTATTGGATTTGTAGGATGCTTTTCATTGGTTTTCTGCAAATTCTTTTTGTCGTTTAGCTGATTGATGCCATCTGATGAGTCTGATAGCATTTGGGCTTAAAGAGAGTTGTTATGTGTCAATATTGTTTGCTTTTTGTTGAACTCTAGATGATTGAATTTATATCTTTCTTCTGAAAGACATCTTAATGGTTCTTTACTTTAAAAAAAAGACAATAGTAAGCAGTTATTATCATATTCATGATATTATTGGCTGACACCAAATTCCTTATATCAAACTTTCTTATTTGGTAAGGGATTGTTATTGAGTTTGGCTTCCTTATTTTCACTAATGGATTGTTTTTCAATTTATGCTAGTTATTAGTTTTGTATATTCTCGAATTTGTTTATGTAATTTTTTCATTAAATTCCGAATCATATAAAGAGAGATTAGTTTTCTGTTCCAAATACATGTTGAATGTAAATTATCATTTTGGGGAAGATCTGCTATTACTCTCCTAATCACGATCCACATTAGTGTGCCGTTTCTTTAAATTTTCAGTAAGTGGTTTTGTTAATACATTGAACAGACTATCAGCTATTTAAGTCATATGTAAATCTGGTTTTTATTGATATGAAATAACAATTTTATTTACTTTTTCTCTACTTCATCACATTGTTTTCTTTCCCTAATTTCAGATATTTGTATAACTAATATTGAAATTTATTTAATTGTTCAAGTAAAATGGTGTAAATTGGAATGGTTCTGTGGTTTATTGTCTGACGTATTGCAAGAGTGTTAGAACTTCCGTGCTTTGGAGTATTTTTAGCATTTCCTGTATTTATTTGGGCACAGATCCCTGCACATTGTTTTAATAGCATGTTATTTACTTTTTTCGTGTTTTAAATTGGATTCTAAATTCTTAGAGAAACTGGTTTAACATCAGATGGTACTTTTTTGCTGTTTTTTTTCTCCTAGTCTAGGCAGTCCACTAATTTGGGAGATTCATTGTGAATCCTAGAGTTCTGTTATTCTATATAAAAGAGATGTATGGCGCACTAGTGAAATAAGAAATTGACAGTAGATAGTCCACATTTGAGTTTTGAACGAGCATAATTCTTTTCAGTTTTATTGAAAAAGATGTAATTCCGAGAGCTTGGATTTGCGAGTGTTCGCTGTTCAGATTTTAGCAGCATATATTTGTAGATTGTTGTTTTGATTGGAGTTACTGGTTTAAGCTTGTTTTCGAGGTTAATATTTAAATTTGTAAGTGCAGAATCTATCTAGATTTGTGTCTGAAATGTGCTGCTATCAATGACCATCTATGATAGGGAGCTATGGAAGGATTTTAGGAGGTGAGACTCCTTTACTTCGGCAATTGAAGTGATTTGGACCCATGAGAGTTTGTGGGTTCTCTAGTGATCGAAGTGTTGATTTATGCCTGTGACTGGATGCTAGTTTGAGTTTTTCCCGGTTGATCTGTTTGGTTTTAGCTTGTTTTAAAGGTGAAAGTATGACTAGATTCAGTGTCTATAGTTTGACAGTCTAGAAGGTATGGCTAGATTCAGTGTCTATAGTTTGACAGTCTAGAAGGTGCTTCCAACTTTACACATTTGAAGTGTAGATTGTGAATGCTAATCAAGTGAGTTGATCTATATGGAGTTTTGGGAGGGGAAGGCTGCAACTCCTATCGATTTTGTTTAGTTGGCTGGACTTCAACTAATTGGTTGCTAAAGGGAAGTGAATTATCCTAGATTTAGTGGAAGATCATTTTATCCTTCGCATTGTAGAGAAGACAAAGGAGGAGATGTCAGGCTGCGAACATTTCTTGCAAGATGTTACTAACAGACAAGCTCTGTGGTATATGCGTGAGTGATTAGACTCAATAGCTGCTTACAAACTGATTGAACTTCAAGATCAAAATGTTGCAACAGAGTTGAAGGTGGATGAAGATGAGATAGTACCTTAATAGTTAATTCTAAAAAGGTTCTTCTCATCTTGTAACTGACTTGTTTGAGATATTTGCACTCATGAGAAGCTTCCCACTTATGAAAGGCTTTAGGATGATTTCCTTGAAGAGGAGACTTCAGTTGAAACTGTTTTAGCCTAAGTGGAAGAGAACTAGAACCAAGTCCTTTTTGAGAAGACGAGGAAAAGCGGTAAGAAAAGGACCTGGGCAAGATTTAAAGGGTAAGGAAGACTCAAAATCCTCTTCAAGAGGAGAAGAAAGACACGGGCCATATCAAGTGATTAAAATGTTACAAGCTGAATGACTACTTTGTTTCTTCGTGCCCCAAGAAGGGGTAAGGACAAGTATAGGTAGTAGTAATAGCAGTTTGCAAGGATTGCAGAAGCTCCAATAGTAGTACACTTAAAGATAACCTGCTCTATGATGTCATGTCTATCCACTTTCGTGTGTAGGGTGGTGTGTGGATGGCAGAGCAAGACATAACTTCCATAATAACGCTTTCAGTAAACTTAAATAGCAAAAGATAGGCATACATGTGAAGCTTGGAGATGATGCTACATATTATGTTGTGATAATATATGTTTCCTTATAAATCCCTGTTGGTGACGGTCTTGAGCTGCATGATGTGGTGTAATAAAGAACATACTTTCAATGTCAACCATGTCAAACATTAAATGTTTTGTCAAGTTTGATGATTAATAAGTGATTATGAGAGTTTGTAGCTAGAATCTAGGTTGACTATAAGCTAGAGGTATGTGAGAGGATGATTGTTACAAGTGATTGTTAATTTGATCAAACACGGAGCCTTGATTTATGGTGGTGACATATAGTGTGAACTTTGACTCGTGAGACTTGGCCACTAACATCGTGGAGTATTACAAGTATAGGGTTCAAGAATTGCCAAGCTTAAATATGGAGAAAACTTGAGCATGCCAAAATTGCTTTCTCTACTAGTGGATATAGATATGATCTGCCTTTGTCAAGTAATTTTATTAGAAGGTAATATTTACTATGTTTTATTTAGTAATGATTATTGGAGGAAACATCAGATTTGCTTTATGGAGCCCAAATTTAAAGTTTGTAGGAAGTTCCAATAGTTCAAAGCTCTTTTGGAAAATCATATCGATAGGAAATCTAAGGTTTTGAGGTGTGAGAGTGGAGGTGATCATATTTTCAAGGACTTGTCTCTTTTGTAGAGATGCGAGGAGATAACTATGGCTTACCACACTCAACAAAATGAGGTCTAACACTTAACAAAATGCGAGTGTTCTACATGTCCATAATAAAGACATCAAAGGCAACGACACTTGTGTTTCTTGGGGTAGAGTCGTGTAGTGTTATACATGTTGAATAGTTGTTCTATGTCATTGAATGATAATACTCTAGACTAAGCTTTCACATGATAGAAGAGGACATGTTATTGACCTTGAGGAAATGTTTCTTATTTTAGGGTGTTTGGTGAAAAGAAAGCAAGTTGTGTGGAGCACTTTCAAAACCAATCTACTAAGGCAAGATTGTGCAAATTTTAAGCTCTTAAATAATTATTGTTAAGAAGATACACAATACAAGAAATATGGAAAAAACACTACATATAATTGCACACAACACAATATATAAGTAGGGAAAACCCTTGTGGAGCATGCCTTTTTCAAGAGTACATAACAATACTTGTAAATAATCTCATTATATAAGTTCAATTTGAACACTTGTATTTGTAGGGTTTGCAAGTGTAAAGCACACGCACATTTAAAACTCACACCTAATAGCAACTTTCCATCTTTGACTATGGTTTGAGTTATTTTCTCACTTGTTGAAGACCTTTGAATAACCAATGATAGCAATAGGATTTCTCTCAATGTTAGTGGCCATGAGTCCTATAGACTTAAAACAATAGGATTTCTCTTAATGTTAGGGGTTGTGAGTCCTATAAACTTACAACACCATTTGAACTTTTCTATGTTAATATGTTTTGTCGGCATTTGCAACATTTACTTGCGTGTTTAACTTTTTCTCCAACTTTATCATTCAATCCTTTAATATCACTTTCCCAAAATATAGCACTTTGATTGCCACTACAGCTAGTGATCAACTTTGCATTAAACCCAACATTTGAGCACAATCTCTTAAGCCACATGGTTTTCTTATGAGTAGTTGTCATATGCTCTATTTCTATTGGGGACAAATTAATTATAGCATGTCACTTACTCATCTAACTAATAGCATTACCAAACATTGTGAACACATCTATTGGTGGGTCTTTTGCTGTATTAGCATCCACACAAATCTACAAATATTGATTGAATGTTGAGGTCAAAACATAGGGAATACTTGGAAGTATCACACAAATGTTTAGACACCCTCTTTATCACATCCAATGTATTAGTGTAGGATTAGCCATTAATGGCAAGTTTTGTTTAGATCATGCCATACATCAAATTGCCAACAACACTTGCATAAGGTACTTTGGTCGTGCCTTCCATCTTAGTAGGAGATTCTGGACGATCTCTTGCATGTAACCTTTTCGATTACATAACATGAACAACCAAACATCTACAAGTTGCCATGCTGAATCTCTCCAACACTAAGCTCACATACTTTGCCTCAACCAAAATAATTTGCTAGCTCTATCTCTTCGAATCTCTATTCCCAAGATGTACTTGTCTATCCCTAGATCTTTCATCTCTAAATGTGTTTAAAGTTGTGAATTCACTTTAAAAATCAAACTCTTTACATTTCCAAAAAGTAACATATCATCTACCTACAATACAAAAACATAAATGTGATCATTATTAGTCTTGAAATAAACACAATGATCTAAATTTGTTCTTAGAGACTTCAAACTCAAAAGCATCAACTTTTGTAAATCATATAATTTTTTTCAACTTGCAAACTAGATGTTCTTTACCTTTGCAATAAGAGACAAAATCTCACCATGATCAATCCCTTCCATCTAAAAGTAACCCTTTGCAAGAAAGCTTGCTTTATGGTTCTCAAAATTGTCATCAATACCAAACTTCTTCATTAACACCCATTTACAACCAACGAGATTATGCCCATCAAGAAAAGGGTACCAGATCCCATGTGCCATTCTTCGTTAATGCAAATGCCCCCTCCACAAAAGAGTCTCATATCACGAACGAAACGAATTGCAAGTAACGGGGCAACAAATAAGAATGAATATTTTTTAAAGGCAACACACTAGATAACAAGCCGTGTAAAGTAATGCTGAGCAACGATCAAATTAATGGTAAACAATGATCAAATTAATGGTAAACATGTACTATCGTACCAAAACAAACAATCACAAGATTGAAAACAATCAACAAGCAAATACAGTTACATCAAAGGGAGGTCAATTAGGAAGATTGAAACAATCAACAAGCAAATACAATTACATCAAGGGAGGTCAATTAGGAAGATTGAAGCATTCAACATCAGCAAAAAGATCTAAGATTGACTCAGAGTCTAAACAGCAACCCCCTCCCCACCCCCCCTCTCTCTCTATATATATATATGAGCTCTAGCATGGAGCATCCTCGCAAGGTACCCTAGGCCCAATCTGACTACTATGGCCCAGTCTGCCGGTGTGAACTGACCTGTAGCCCTAAGCACCACAACATGCCTCTACCGTGATACAAGTGCATCTACAGACAAATGCAGTCAAAACCTCCCCAAGTCAGATATGGGTACTTCACATTTCATCCCCCCACAACCTAACCATTTCTAACTAATTCCCCCCCATCCCCTTTTCTTCCCACAAAAAATGTCCCTTCATTCTTGCAGGAGTTTTCAACTTCGTAGCTTATATTGACAGGAGCATGTTCCCGCCAGTATTTTTGAAACTATCCACAGTAACCTTGTAGGAATGCGTTCCCACTTATCTTCAGTGTGCGGGTTCGTGTTCTTGCAGACCATTTTTGCGTACCCGTTGGCGCGGAAACATGTTCTTGCAAATTCTGTGTAAACCCTTCCCAAACTCAAACATTTTTACAATCTAGCGAAAACGCGTTCCCACTGGACCTATGAGCGGGATCACGCTTTCAGGGACCTGGGGGTGCGAAAAAACCCAACTATGAAAACAAAAAAATTGGGGTTGCTACATGGTTGGTGGCTTGACATAAAAAAACATCAATTTTCTCCTCTGTTTGACCAAAATCAAGGAGCTTGAAGTGGATGATTGGCATTGGGACTATCTAACCACTGAAGGGTTTCTTGATGAGTACAAATTCAATGAAGAGGATGTGGTTGAGATTTTTTGGCAAATGGAGTTGGAGAGCGAAGAAGAGTGGATTTTTGAAGACCTTAGGATGTGGAGGATGTTGCAAGAGGGAAATGCCAATTGTGGAGATGACTTCCCAGTCATCCTTTGTTCCAAGAAAGTCAAGCTAACTATAATGAAGGGAGAGGTTGTGAATACAGCAAAGCACTGATGTCGATGGGCCCAAAATGATTGAATAATGGGGCACTCTTTGCCTTTGGTCTACATTTTGTATTTTTGGGTTATTGGTGGACTATTATTATGTTAGATGAGTCCTCTATTATAGACTATAGCTTAGGGGCTATTTTATAACTGAGGGTTTGGAAATAGTCCTCTCTTTGGAAAGCATGCATGAAACAAATGTAAGGATTCCATAATACATTAATATAAAATAATAGATTTTATGTATTGGTTATGTTATAGAAAATTCTTAATTTTTAAGTGAAAATACTCTTTTTTATCTTTTTAAAAATTAATTTTCATTTGTAAAATGAACGCAAATTAGAATTAATTAATGAAATCAAATGGTGTGATATAAATAAAACAAATAAATAATATCATAAAATAACATAACAATTTCATTCATAAATTGAAATTTGCTTAGTGCAACAAAGCATTTTTCACAAAATTTGTGAAATTTTCATTAATATTTGACATTTCTATGAATATTTACATTGAAGAGTAACTATAAGACCTTAGATCAATAGAATAATCGATTCCCACAAAATTTGATTACACTTCGAAGTGGGAATACCCCTTATTCTATCAAGAATTAACAATAATTCAGAATAACAATGGTAGGGTGCTCTCCATTCCAAAAAATAAGGCCGCCTACAAAACAAAAAAAAACATTCATTTTAAAAAATTAGGGTGCTCTCCTTCCCTCATTCTAAGTCGAATACATTGGAGATGAAAATTTGTGAAAATTCTTGCAACCATCCATAGTCTCACATTTGATCAAGGAGAAACCATTTATAGAGGAAATCCATCCCAATCATCACCCATTTCCTCTATCACGCTAGTTCTTTGTCATTCAGGTACATTATAATGGTTATCGAGCTACATTTTGGCCTCGCTAGAAGAGCTTGGGTATATTCCTTGGCCATGGGATCCCCACCCCTATTTCTATTAGGGCGACAACTTGAATGTGATCTCCCATGAATTCTTCTTTAAAAACCTACCTTAGCAACAACAATATCTCCACCTTGTCTCCTAGGTCTAGAATAGAGGTTACAAACTGAGACGTAATGCCCTTATTCACTCAGTATCTATCAACAGATACTATAAATTCACAGTCCGACACCATCCTCATGACCTCATTTGTAAATGTTCCAAAGTGGTCTGCCTACAAACTGATTGTAGAGTCTCGTCTGTGGTAGTGCCCAAAAAGGTTATTTGCTTCTCTTCAGTTGTACTTGTTAACTGTGTAGGATTATCCATCTTCAGATTCTACAACGTACAACCAGTTACTAGCTTATCACACTCTATCTACCCAAACTCTAATAGAATTTAGAAATAAAGATAAAATTTTAAAAAGGCGTAAACCAAACTTTCAACCAAGTACTACACTTTGTCTACCCAAGGAGAATTGAAGAATTAAAAAGTCAAAATCATCTAAAATAGCCTAAAAATGTCACCCAATCTATTTATCACTAGTCAATAATAATTTCCTATCCTTTTATATCTCTCTATAGATCTTTTACATAAATGGAAGAGTGCAAAATTGGGAATAACGTCATTTTGTCAGTACCAAATTTGACATCATCTGTGGATGTCTGCACTTGATAATGTTAGTGATAAGACATTTATTTAATGTCCATCGCAAGTTGCAATATTATAAATTGTTCATCTAACTAGTTGTGGTCAATGCTTAAGGTTATTGCATATAGTTAAGTATATAGATTGGACACATGTCTCCATTCCACAGAATTTTGCGTCCTTCAAAATTTTGTCCTAAAATAGAATTTAAGACATTAATCTTGGATCATTCAATGATCAAAATAATAAAAATTTATAAATTATAACGATGAAATGATGGTTGTTAGGTATGTGTGCCCGTGACCACAATTATCGATAACATAGTGTAGGAAACTTGGCAACAAATCAAGGCTTTATTCACTTGAGATTTGATGTGATGTTGTCTTAATTATTACATTAATTACCAATTGGCATTGGCCCATTATGATTAGTCCCGATTAATGGAAAATGGCTATTAATATAATGTGGACTAAAAAAATCGCCAAAGAAATATATACTTTCCCCACAAATAACAAAAGATTAGCAAAAAAAAGTGTACAATTTTCGTATGATTGAAAACACTTCACCAATACAATTAAATGTTTTTTCCTTCACAATAAAAAAATTGCCAATAAACATATTTTTTCCTTTATAAGTAAAACATTTGCAAATACATTATTAATTTCCCCCTCAATAATGACACATTCTCTATGAATTTATAGAATTTGTATACAATTGAAAAAAATTCGCCGATAGAAATTAATATTTTTTCCTCTAAAATTTAAAAAATTTGTCAACAAAATTAACCCCCCCCCCTCGCCCCCCCAAAATAATGAAAGATTCACTAGGATTTTATACCTTTACCCAGGGGCTTTCTTAAAGTTATCCCTGATCGGGTTTTTTAAATCTAGGCTTGGTAATTACCAAGCCATAACTTGATCGGGCTATCTCAGATTTAAAAACCCAATTGGATTATTAATGTTTTGGCCCTTTTTTCCTAGGGTGGCCACTTTTTTGCACACCATCTTTGTGCACTTACCCAAAATGCTAAGCACATTGTTATGATTGATGAGCAATTGCAGAGCTCAGGTTGAGTAACTAATAAGAGAAGATGATTGCAGGGATGAAGAGCATAACAATTCCTTAAGATTGAATGTCGTAATATGCATAAGTCACAAGAGAAATAAGTTGTGATAGAAAACAAAGTAAAGAATAATTTTTTTTTAATTAAGGATTCCCTTCATTCTTTTCACCATGAAACATTATAACTCCTTGCAAAATATGGTCCAACAAGTTGGAGGAGTTACCACCTAATGACCACCACTTAACCCTACGACTCTTGGTTACTGAATGATCATAATTTTCTTATCTCTAGGTTCTAGGATTAGATGAAAATTGTTCACCATTTTCACTACACGCTCAATTGTGAGCTGATTTAGATCCTATCAAAGTTTAATGTGAATTTAATTCGTTACTTAAATGTTATTTTAAGTTACAGAATTTGAAAAATTTGGAAGTACACTTGCAAAAATAGTAAGAGGATTGGGGTAGTCACTAATGACTGAGCAATGGAGAGCCTATCACCTACTAAATATAACTACTTCCCATACACTCATAAATATGAAATGTGCAATGATCATATAGAGAGAAAAGAAGAAACAAACTAAAATATGTTTTTAATGTTAATTAGTTCTTACCATGTGTAGATATAGGTGTTGGTACAATCAATTTCTTGAGATTACCATTGTTGAAATTTTTGAAGAAATCCTTTGCATGTGGGTTGAGGTGCCCTATTTTTGTTAGAGTAATAAAGTGTTTTCTTATTAATTAAATCATATTTGATTTAATTACTAAGTCACTTATTATCTCTTTCTACTTAAGCTAAATTTTAGGCATATAATAATTAATTATTTTATTAATTATTATTGTGCAAACTAGGGTTTACACCGTTAGGGTTTTGATCTCCTTTTATAAGGATTGATCTTCTTTGTTTTCATAACAAACTTTGAAACAGATTATTCATTATTGAATTGCAAATTTTGTTATTGCACATCAAGAATGATTTCTCCTCTCTCGTAGATCAATGTGTTCGGGCCTCCATAGCTTCTTGCTTCTTCTCTCTCTTTCTGTGACAAGTGTTTGCATGCAGATGTTCTTGGGAGTTGTGGGTTGTTTACTGATCAATTCCAACATGGTATCAGAGCTTAGGTGCTAGGAAGGAGAAATGCAAGTTTTTTTTGCAAGTTCTAAAGATCAGATCAGTTGCAAAGAATGGAGTTTTCAGCCTCTGCTCTTCTCACGCCATTCATCTATTTCGAATGCAGGCCATAGATTTTGCTTTGGTACACAAGTAGAGGCTTGTATCAAACAGTTATGGCAATAGAGACTGAGCTGGATTTTTCATTAGAGATAGATCAAGGTCATGCTCTCTTTGCATGGGCCTTGCCTTCTTTTCCTTTTTAGTGACACCATGTCAGTGGACCTGTCATGCCTCTCTTTTCAACATTATGAGGGTTTTCTACTGTTCATGTTGATAATTCTTTGCTTCCATAGTTGATTAGTGGTATATACAATTAGCACCTGTATGTTCAACCAACATTTTATTCTTGCATAGTTGAGTAGTGTCTTTAGGGTCACTCATACAAATTTATGTGTCATCTGCATCCTTGAATGATAGATGTTTTGCCTTTGTTTGTCATCTATTCATTGTTTGGGAGCACATATGCAGATTATTGTTTTCTGTATCTTCGATTGACTGATGTTTTGCCTTTGTTTTCCATATGTTCATGGTTCGAGTAGTGTCATTGGGGGCACTCATGCAGATTGACTCTGATCTTCATTTTGGTTTCAGAGAAATCTCTTCATTCAACACTATGGTACTTATCATTTGACAGATGTCCACAATTTTCTTGTCACGAAAGGTTTTTGAACTGCATCTTTTCTTTCATTAGTTTCTTGTTCTCCTTAGTTGAAATTAAGGGGGGTGTTAGCATATGTTTATTCCAACTGCCTATTCAGCTCTAATGCAGTCAAGGTGGGTGGATCCAATTAAGGACTGACCAACTTTGCAGCTAAACCAATATGCGGCAGAAATACACAAGAAAAACAACAGATCTGCAAAGAACAATAAGTCGTTATTTATGAAAACACCGGTTACATGCAATGTGCCGGGCTGTAAGGCCTTCCCAGTTATGGCCAATTACAATGCAAGTAACAGTCTACAAGATCTCACAGGATCTAAATCTTTTCCCCAACATTAGCATCTAGCTAGTCCAGGTCTGCAACACACAACACACTGGTAGGCACCTAGGAAAGATCTGAACTTGTACTCAAACTTCCAAGCAATCTTCCTGCTCCTAAGCTCGTAGGCTACTAACCTTCCTTCAACAACCTGATGCCCTAAACAACTACCCAAGCATCCTATAAATATTGATTCCCAGCCACAAGTCGGTTGATAAAACAATAAATCTTTACAAACAAATATTAAATGTTAAAACATCAATTGGCTCTCACATAGCCTTACAAAATAAATACTCTCAAAGATGTCCCCAACGGTCATCAGATCTGCATAGAAGAGTGCAACACGTCAGATCTAGGTCCCCACACATCTAATGGTCAATCTATAACACGAGGAGCATGACCCAAATTAAATGCACCAGTCGGCCAAGCCGATCTATCAAAACAATCCAATCGGTAAGCAAGAACACCGAGCAACATAAGAAATAACTGAGCACCAATCAATCGACCATGCCAGGCATGATCGAGGAACACAGTTATTGCCGAGCACCAGTGAACCGACGCCTTCAGTCACCGAGCATTCTTTAGAGACCGAGCACCTCGGTAACCATAGAAACTGAGCAACCAATCTCCCAAACCGAGCAAGAACTCCACCAAACCAAGACAATCTACCTCCAAAGACAAACATATTTTTGGTTGATATAGGATTGCCAAGAATCCTAGGATGCTCCTGCATTAGATACCCCAGGTAAGAAATATTTTCTCATAAGGAAATCAGGAATGTCTCAAGGGAATCAAAACAGGTATGCCGAATCTATTCTTCACCTATATCTCTTCTTGTCCTTCATCCCAAGTAGTCTTCACTTCATTCATTGTCTCATGCAGAAAGTCCCCCTGTCTTCCACTTCGCTTATCCCTTCGGTCGGCAACAGATAGCAACCGACTCTGACCACTATCGATCACATTAGTGCCTCGGTAAGGTTCATCCTTTTTAGACACCTCAGTCATCTCAGTATCATCTGCATCTCTTTGTGTCACAAATGTCACCATTTGTCGAACCATCTCTTCCAACAAAACCATATGTTTCTTAATCTCAACAAACTCCTTAGAGATATCATTCTCCTCCTCCAAACTAGATGTAACAAGAATAGGTTCATCAACCTTCTACTCCTGATGTGTTTCATAAGGACAACACATGATAACTCCACATCCCTTAACCCTTGTCTCCTGTAAAGGTATCAGCTTATGCTGAGCTCCTTCATGCCTAACCACATAGGTATTAGCACGACCATCAAACAAAACATTTCTATCAAACTATCAGGGTCTACTGAGCAATAGATGACAAGCATCCATAGGCAATACATCACACAATATCTCATCAAGGTAAGATCCAATCTGAAACTTGACCAAGCATTGTTCTTCAACTCTAACCTTAGAAACATCTTGTATCCAACTAATATGATAAGGATTAGGATGTTTCCTTCTTTCCAAATTCAATTTACTAACCATTTCATCTGAAACAAAGTTCTCAGAACTTGCACCATCAACTATGACATTACATACCTTATTCATGCACTTACATATGGTTCTGAACAAATTCCTTCTTTGCATTGGTTCAAGAACACATGCAACCAATCTCCTAGTGACAAGGCATTCACCTTTCTCTGGAACATTCTTAATTCTTCTTCAGCAGCTAATGCAACTCTTTTCTTAGGACACTACCAACTTCTATGACCAAGTTCACCACAGTTGTAACAAGTGCCAGTGAACTCATTCTTCCACTTTCCTCTCTGTCCAACATTCTTAGTAACTTGACCACTGCTAGATCCCACATCAGTCTTAGGATTCTTTGTCATATTACTCTCAACAACTGTCTCACTAGTTTTACCACCTCGGTTCCTATTGTTATGTTTTCCTTCATACTTCCTATTCAGCTTCTCTTCAATCTTTAATTCCATCTGATAAGCATCACCGATTGTTGTCATCCGCATAGTAAGTAACTCTTCCTGAATACTAGGTCTCAAACCATAGACATACCTAGCAACCTTCTCTTTATCAGCTTCAGAATGACCAGTCCTAATTAGGATTCTATAAAACTCCTCGGTATACTCTTGTACCGATTTGTTGGTCTGCTTCAAAGCTTGCATCTTCTTAAACATATCCAATTCATAATCCACCGGAATGAATTTTTTATTCAATTTGTCAACCATTCGGTTCGACTTAGTGATCTTCTATTTTCCTCTTCTACCTCTTTCCAACTGAACTTCTCTCCACCAGATATTTGCATGACCCTTCAACTTAGTCTTTGCAAATCTAACCCTATCAGGATCTTCTATTTCTTCATACTCAAAGTATTCATCAATCTCATTGATCCAATCAATCAATTCTTCAGGCCTAAGGCTTCCAACAAATGCAAAAACTTCAATCTTAGGTCTCTTCCCAATCTTAGACATAGCTTTCAGAGTTGTATTCTCCTCAGAATCTCTAGCTTCTTCGAAAACTTCTTCGAAATGGTCTTCCTCAGATTCATCATCACTATCTTCTTTCAAGGTAGGCTTCTTCTTTCTCAATTCCTCTTGTAGGTCTTGCACTTGTTTCTGCAAAGTTCTAAAATCATCAAGACAAAATTCTCTAGTAGCTTCTTCTTCCTTAGGGATCTCACGATTTTTTCTCAGAGGCATCTTTAAATCAAGATCTAGATACACAAGATCCATGAGGCTTCGAATGTTGTTTGCTTCCGATTCGACTTCAATCCGCTTGAACACGAACGTAAACTAAAATCGAAAACTGATTTTGTGTTCCTTTGAAGCATGCTGAGCTTTTCCTTTGCTTGTTTGTTTGTTTGCTTTTTCTTTGCCTTTTGCTTGTTGGTTTAGTTCCAATGATCCAAAGAATCTATCTAAGAGGGGTGTCCATTTGTAAGAGCCTTCATCTCATATTGGATGGCCATGCGTACTTCGACTCCTTTTATATGGACGCTTTGGTGAGGTTGGTTCTTCTCCTTGTCTGTTTCGAGTGACTTCTTTCTTCTACAAGTAAAATGGCTAACGCTCGTCCTGCTAAGTGAACATAAGGGTCACTGCGAGCACTCTTTGGAAAAAGAAGGAACTCTCGTGTGTCTGGTGTGTTTGTTCGCAAGAAACATTCATGTCATTCTATAAATTATGCTTTGATGCTTATGTTAACTTGCTAAATCAAAAGGAATAGGTGTTTAGGTCATTCTGGCTTCTTGTGCCTTAATGCTTGCACCCCATTCCGACAAATCTAAGACTTATGTCATATTCATATTCTCATAATTGTAATGTTAGTGAGGATTGTATGACATCTTGCGATCATCCCATGCTTAAATGAACTCGATGATGATAAATACGGTGAGTCCAACAACCAAGTCTTAGGGCTTGCATTTTCATTTTTAGGCTTGCATTTTAGTTTAGGCTTGCATTTGCATGTTAAGCTTGGATTTGAGACGATATCTTGTTACTCTCTTGATTGCTTTCTTTTAATCAAAGGTTCTCATCTTTTGTCTCAGGTTCATCTTGGCTGCATATAGTTTTCGGGATCGAAATTGAAATCTGACATCTCTAGATAGCTCGAAATCGAAATCCAACATCTCTAGATAGCTCGAAATTGCGTTTTAAATTATGGGACCCTTTGGGATCAAATGCTTGTGCAGTCAGCCTTCTGGTGTCATCTTCCTGCCAGACCCTCATCTTTGCATCATGTTCTCAAGATCTTTTCTCTTTTCATCAAAGTCAACTCTAGTCAAATCTAGTCAACCATGGTCAAACTTGGTCAACAGGACCTCTGCTTTGCTCCGATTTGCTTTTGTAACTTCTCGAATCTAGTCTAATTACCTTTGCTCTGCAACCTCTTGTTGTCAATCGTCCTTCTGACATGTCATCTTTTGATTTCGCTCCCGAGGGGGCAGGATGATTGCATCATTTGAATCTTGTCGAATTGATTCTTGAATCAGTCTGATCTGAATCATCAATTTTCATTGCTAGGGGCATCTCAATGTCTCACATCTTCCTATCTGGTCATCTATCTTTTAGGTATATGAGCAATCTAACTTGGATCCTCGAGAATCAAGCTTCGTTCTAGGGATGGTTCTCGAAATCTTTTAGGTATTGGGGCAATCTAACCCTAATTCCTAGGAATCAAGCTTCATTTTGGAGATGGCTCTCAAAATCTCTCTTAGACCGTTATCTAGGCAATCTAACCCGGGTCTCGGAGGGCTAAGCTTCGTATTGGGGCAATCTAACCCTAATTCTGGAGACAATCCTAAATTTGCAATCTCTCATCAATTGGTATTGGGGCAATCTAACCCTGACTCCGATTCTCTCAAGACCGTTGTCTTCGCAATCTAACTTAGACCTCAGAAAATCATGCTTTGATCTGTTCGGTGTCTTGGCAACCTAACCTAGACTTCTGAATTTCTTACCATCTGTCACTTCAGACTATTCTTTGAATCAATGTGCTGTTTGCACATCAATTCAAAGAGGGGCAAATGTAATACCCTAAAATTGGCACCTATTAAATTCAATTAATTTTGGTACATTTTTGTCAATTTTACATCTTCAAAGTCCTAGTTCCCTAGGCAATTTTCTCTCCTCTACCTGACTTAATTTGACTTGATGTCAATTGCAAAGACTATAAATTACATTAATCAAATATCAAAATTAATTCCTAAAGTCCTTGACTTTAATTAGCTAAATTACCCCTATGATAATTAATTTAATCCTAAGTCCTAAGTGCTTAGAATTAAATTAAACCCACCCCATTTGGCTAATTACCCATAAAATGAATTAATAATTGCTTGATATTCGAATGGACACACCTTTTTGAATTAATAATTCAAGATATTCGAAAGGCCACCAGTGTGGCATTTTCCATTATTTTTATTAAGTAATTCTTGCTTTTTTGTCTCAAATGGAAATGAAGGGTCAGGAGTTTCAAATCAAGAACCCCTTCATTCTCTTCTCGGGCTTTTCTATTTAATGGACCTATTTTCTTCATTCAAAAAGGCAATTTTTGAGAGTATCCTTACTATAGTGAATTTTAGTCTCATTTAATTCAAAGCTTTTTTTTGCATAATTGGTCTCATAGCTCATTTTAGTATAATTGCATTTCATATTAGAATTAATTTGCTTATTTGTTCTTAGCATGATATCATCTTTATTTCAAGTTCTCTAAAATAAATCTACATTTCATATCTCTTTCAAAAGCATTTCTAGATTAATTGCACTCATTTTAGTTCAATTTCAGTTTTGCATATCTTCATAACTTTGGAAAATCTTCCATTGTGAGATTGGTTTATGGTTGTTGGCTCTCGTTCTGAGAGTAATTAAACACCTCATCCACATCGGAGGCAATAGGTTGATTCAATCAATGTTGTGAGATGGATAATTTATGTTCATACTCGCCATCTCATGATTGAGCAATGACTATGTTGCGTTTGTGCCTGATTTAGAGGTCCACATTCAGACACACATTTTGGTGCCCACCGTGGGGTAGAAAATTTGATTTTTGGCTTCATTTTTATCTTTTTTGACAAGTAATTCAAACTCTGTCATGCGTCCATACTGTCTATGTACGGATCTTCGCGTGAGAATCCATAGTGTCCTGCACGAGATTTTGCTCCCTATAGCACTTCCTCACGCGAGCTTTCACACCTTTGCGTGGCATCCTATACTTTCTCATGCGCTAGGAGGTACTTCCTCACGTGAGACTGCAGGACAGTGTTTTCATTTTTCAGTTTCTGTCTCTCCAGTTTCAGATTTCTAACAGTTTTCTATTTGCTGCTGTTCATTTATTTCTCTGTTATTTTACACAGCGTAACAGTTTTCTACAGGACGTTTGACCAAGAAATTGAAAACATACTAATGGTTTGATTGCAGGACGATAGTCGAAGACTTGCTAAAATGTTGTGTTTATTTCATGCTTTCATTCACATAGTCTAAATAGGGCTCCATTAAAATTTCTTGAGGATTTTGATAGTGAGTAGGGACTTTAGCTCTTCATTACATGGAGGTGATGACCATGAATGAACCCAAAATCTTAATGATCTTACTAATATGACAAATTCTTGGGGAAGCAGAGAAAGGTAGTGAATCTTTACGCTTCTATTAGCCAGGGGATTATGCTCTTCTCTCTTCGAGAGAAACAGAAACCCAAAAGCTTGTAGTTGTGGTGGAGCGAAGCTAACTCAGTGATGAATCTTCTTGATGTGTTTGGGTGAGGAAACGAGATAGAGAAGTATGCTCTTCTCCCTTTGGGAGAACCAAAAATCCGACCCTCGAATCTAAACCAAGTCCACTGTCACCTTTAGAGGGCTTACCAAAAGTTGAACCTCTAGGAACGACCCAAGTGAGTACGCACTTTTCGCCGGTGATTCCACCTCACTCTAATAAAGAACATTTTGTTGAGTCTAAAGACTCCAAAACCATGTTAGCTTCCTTCTCAAGACTTTGACTATCATCTTGAGAAGGCTTTGTCTGTTATACTGAGCGGCGCCGCTCCTAGCCCTGCTTGCAAGCGTGTATGGCTTTCGGGTGTTGGTGTGGTTGTGAGGCCTCAACCCTATATTAGGGGCACTGAAGGTTAGCGTGAACAGAAGCTTATTAAAAACTTTCCTTAGCTAGTGGCCTACCTGGTTCACCTCCGAAAGGAGTCATAATCTTTGCCCAGGGAGGGGGAAGAATCTCTCCCATAGATTCCCATCATAGGCATACACCTGGACGTTTGTAGGTGGTTGCGACACTAGCCCTTGCTACAAGGGTAACCTTTGAACGTACACCGCTGAGTTCTTGGAAACACCAAAAACACGGGCGCCCTCTAGGGGTTGACACAACTGTGTGAGGTGCATGTATGCGCATAAGCAATGGGGCAAAGGTTTTGACTTCTCACCATTTTTTTTGTAGGGCTAAGCTATGTGTTTGTTATCGAGTCTTAGACATTGTCCAATCATTATCAAACAAAGACTCCCCTGATGCTATCAAGTTGCTTTGTCCTTGATAGGTCTGTTAACGACTGCTTCTTGTATCACAACTGCTTGATTTGAACCTTTGTGTCTTTAAATGAATGCTTGAAATCCTAAAATGAGATTGTTGATTAAACTGCTCTTCAAACCTGTTAGGAAACTGGATTTTCTGTTAGACATCAATTCAGGCTATACCTCAAAATTCAACTTTAACCTCGAAAATTGTGTCAGATTATCAGATTTTGCAATTTTCCCGCCCGAGGTTTCACACTTCAGAGCACTTTCTCACACGAGACTTTGTTCTCTCACGAAAAGACTGGTGTTCTCTTGCATAGCCTGGTACTATCTCATGCGAAACTGTAGCCCGGTTTGCAAAAATAGAGACCTATTTGATATTGACTGTTTGACTTTTTATTTGATCTGCTTTTTGTCTGAGGTCTATTTTTCTATTTTCCTGTCGTTCACTGTCAGAAACTAGTTGTTTTTGAGTTAGGAATCGATCAATATTTGCTTTGACTGTGGACCTCTAAATCAGGCACAAACGCAACATAGTCATTGATCAATCATGAGATGGCAAGTATGAACATGAATTGTCCATCTCACAACATCGATTGAATTAACCTGTTGCCTCCTATGTGGACGGGGTGTTTAATTACTCTCAGAACGAGAGCCAACAACCATAGACTATGTTGCGTTTGTGGCTAACCATTGTGGATTAAAATGTTGTTTGCTTCCGATTGAGCACCTTTGAATGTGGACAGAAAAGGTGTGTCTGAATGTGGACCTCTAATCAGGCACAAATGCAACATAGTCATTGCTCAATCATGAGATGGCGAGTATGAACATGAATTGTCCATCTCACAACATCGATTGAATCGACCTGTTGCCTTCTATGTGGATGGGGTGTTTAATTACTCTTAGAACGAGAGCCAACAACCATAGACCAATCCCACAATGGAGGATTTTCCAAGAGCTATGAAGATGAGCAAACTGAAATTGAACTAAATGAATGCAATTTAATCTAAGATACTTTGAAAGAAATGTGATACTATTCTAAATAGCTTGAAAGAAATATGCAAATTATTCTAAAGAACTTGGAAATAGCAATGATATTAAACTATGAGCATGTAAGCAAATTAATCTAATATGAGAGTGCAATACTATGCTAAATGATAAATTAATCTAATTGCAAATGAAAGCTTGAAAATAAAGTAAGACTAAAAAACGCTATAGTTCAATTACTCTAAAAAATTAATCTAATTGCAAACGAAAGCTTGAAAATAAAGTAAGACTAAAAAATGCTATAGTTCAATTACTCTCAAAAATTGCCTCTTTTGAATGAAGAAAATAGGTCCATTAAATAGAAAAGCTCAAGAAGAGAACGAAGGGGTTCTTGATTTGAAACTCCTGACCCTTCATTTCCATTTGAGACAAAAATGCAAGAATTACTTAATAAAAAGAATGGAAAATGCCACACAAGTGGCCTTTCGAATATCTTGAATTATTAATTCAAAAAAGTGTGTCCATTTGAATATCAAGTTATTATTAATTCCTTTTTATGGGTAATTAGCCAAATGGGGTGGATTTAATTTAATTCTAAGCACTTAAGACTTTAGGATTAAATTAAATTATCATAGAGGTAATTTAGCTAATTAAAGTCAAGGACTTTAGGAATTAATTTTGATATTTGATTAATGCAATTTATGGTCTTTGCAATTGACATCAAGTCAAATTAAGTTAGGTAGGAGAGTGAAATTTTCCTAGGAAACTAGGACTTTGAAGATGTAAAATTGATGAAAATGTACCAAAATTAATTGAATTTAATAGGTGCCAATTTTAGGGTATTACATTTGCCCCTCTTTGAATTGATGTGTGAACAGCGCATTGATTCAAAGAATAGTCTAAAGTGATAGAAGACCAAAAATTTGGGAGTCTAGGTTAGGTTGCCAAGACACCGAATAGATCAAAGTATGATTTTTCGAAGTCTAAGTTAGATTGCGAAGACAACGGTCTTGAGAGAATCGAAATCAGGGTTAGATTGCCCCAATACCAATTGATGAGAGATTGCAAATTTAGGACTGTCTCCAGAATTAGGGTGAGATTGCCCCAATACGAAGCTTAGCCCTCCGAGACTCGGGTTAGACTGCCTAGATAACGGTCCAAGAGAGATTTCGAGAGCCATCTCCAGAACGAAGCTTGACTCCTAGGAATTAGGGTTAGATTGCCCCAATACCTAAAAGATTTCGAGAAGCATCCCTAGAACGAAGCTTGATTCTTGAGGATCCGAGTTAGATTGCTCAGATACCTAAAAGATAGATGACCAAATAGGAAGATGTGAGGCATCGAGATGCCCCTAGCAATAAAAATTGATGATTCAGATCAGATTGATTCAAGAATTGATTTGACAAGATTCAAATGATGCAATCATCCTGCCCCCTCGGGAGTGAAATCGAAAGATGACATGTCAGAAGGACGATTGACAACAAGAGGTTGTAGAGCAGAGGTAATTATACTAGATTCGAGAAGCTGCAGAAGCAAATCAGAGCAAAGCAGAGGTCCTGTTGACCAAGTTTGACCATGGTTGACCAAATTTGACTAGAGTTGACTTTGATGAAAAGAGAAAAGATCTTGAGAACATGATGCAAAGATGAGGGTCTGGCAGGAAGATGACGCTAGAAAGCTGACTGCACAAGTGTCCAATCCCAAAGGGTCCCAGAATTTAAAACGCAATTTCAAGCTATCTAGAGATGTCATATTTGATTTCGATCCCAAAAATGGATTCAGAGCAGTCGATTTAGCCAAGGGTGCAGTTTTTGCGCAAAACAAAGCACTTTGGAAAATTAGGTCAAAAGCTATATAAGACTCGGAGGGGTCATTTTCAATTCATTATTCACTTTCGTCTTCTTGTGATTTTGAGCTCTGAGAGAGAGAATGGAGGGTCTTCCACTGCACATGCATCGATTCAAGCACTCCCGATGACACGCCCGGCCACCAGAGTATGACGCACCTGTAAGTAGTCGTTAAACCTCCTTGAATTTCAATCCGTACAACTTTATAGGTAAAAATAGGAAGATCTAGCAAGTTTTAGAACATGTTCCTCCAATCTTGCGCGAGAAATTAGTTTCCTCACGCCGGCCTAGGTTTCCTCTCGCGTGAGGAAATAGGCTCCTCGCATGACTTAAGTATTCTTTGCGCGAGCCCTGTTTGAAAGCTCGCGCGAGCTGAAAGAGGCTCTCACGCAAGATTGTAGGAGCTCGCGCATGGTCTACTCCTGTCTCGCGTGAGAAAATAGTTTTCTTATGTGAAGAACTGCTGCAGAATTTGAAGTCCTTGTCAAAATTTGTGTGAAATCAGCGTCACAAAGCCATGTCTAGAATAGATGTCTTGTTATTTTTACTGTTGTGTTAAAAAAAACCATGTTTGAGATACTGATCCAATGTTGTCACTTGCTTTGCAGGTTGACTTCCCTGACGTTGTCTTCTGGATGCACCATCCTGTTATCACCACATTAGTGTAGAGACTGACAGATGCATAGAGTGCTCACATTGATGCTCTTAGGCACCAGCCCAACTTGAAATAAAGATGAAGTGCAATTTTAATATAAGGACATTGAAATAAATATGATATTAATCTAAGAACAATTAAGCAAATTCTAGTCTAATATGAGATGCAATATTAAACTAAAATGAGATATTAAGCTAATTAATGCAGTAAAGCTTTTGAAAACAATGTAATAATAGAGACTAAAATTGACTATAGTATAGATGCTCTAAAAAATTCCCCTTTTTGAATGAAGAAAATAGGTCCATTAAATAGAAAAGCTCGAGAAGAGAATGAAGGGGTTCTTGATTTGAAACTCTTGACCCTTCATTTCCATTTGAGACAAAAAAGAAAGAATTACTTAATAAAAAGAATGGAAAATGCCACACAAGTGGCCTTTTGAATATCTTGAATTATTAATTGAAAAAGGTGTGTCCATTCGAATATCAAGCAATTATTAATTCCTTTTATGGGTAATTAGCCAAATGGGGTGGGTTTAATTTAATTCTAAGCACTTAGGACTTAGGATTAAATTAATTATCATAGGGGTAATTTAGCTAATTAAAGTCAAGGACTTTAGGAATTAATTTTGATATTTGATTAATGCAATTTATGGTCTTTGCAATTGACATCAAGTCAAATTAAGTCAGGTAGGAGAGAGAAAATTGCCTAGGGAACTAGGAATTTGAAGATGTAAAATTGATGAAAATGCACCAAAATTAATTGAATTTAATAGGTGCCAATTTTAGAGTATTACATTTTCCCCTCTTTGAATTGATGTGTGAACAATGCGTTGATTCAAAGAATAGTCTAAAGTGATAGATGATGAGAAATTTGAAAGTCTAGGTTAGGTTGCCAAGACACCAAATAGATCAAAGCATGATTTTCTGAAGTCTAAGTTAGATTGCGAAGACAATGGTCTTGAGAGAAGATGAGAATCGAGGTTAGGTTGCCCCAATGCCCAGAATGAGATTCAGATGCAAACTTAGGACTGTCTTCAAAATTAGGGTTAGATTGCCCCAATACAAAGCTTAGCCCTTCGAGACCTGGGTTAGATTGCCCAGATAACGGTCCAAGAGAGATTTCGAGAGCCAGCTTTAGAACGAAGCTCGACTCCCAGGAATTAGGGCTGGATTGCACCAATACCTAAAAGATTTCAAGAACCATCTCTAGAACGAAGTTTGATTCTCAAGGATCCAAGTTAGATTGCTTAGATACCTAAAATATAGATGACCAGATAGCAAGATGCGAGGCATCGAGATGCCCCTAGCAATGAGAACTGAAGATTCAGATCAGACTGATTCAAGACTTGATTCGACAAGATTCAAATGATGCAATCATCCTGCCCCCCTTCGGGAGTGAAATCGAAAGGTGACATAAGAGAGATTTTTGACAACAAGAGGCTGCAGAGCAGAGGTAATTAGACTAGATTCAAGAAGTTGCAGAAGCAAATCGGAGCAAAGCAGAGGACCTGTTGACCAGTTTGACCATGGTTGACCAAATTTAACTAGAGTTGACTCTAATGAAAAGAGCAAAGATCTCGAGAACATGATACAAAGATGAGGGTTTGACAGGAAGATGACGCCAGAAAGTTGACTACACAAGCGTCTGATCCCAAAGGGTCCCAAAATTTAAAACATGATTTTGAGCTATCTAGAAATGTCAAATTTTGATTTCGATCCCGAAAATGGATTCAAAGCAGTCGATTTAGCCAAGGGTGCAGTTTTTGCGCAAAATGGAGCACTTTTGAAAATTAGGTCAAGAGCTATATAAGACCCGGAGGGGTCATTTTCAATTCATTATTCACTTTCGTCTTCTTGTGATTTTGAGCTTTAAAAGAGAGAATGGAGGGTCTTCCACTGCACATGCATCGATTCGAGCGCTCTCGACGACATGCCCGACCACCGGAGTATGACGCACCTATAAGTAGTCGTTAAACCTCCTTGAATTTCAATCCGTACAAGTTTATAGGTCAAAATAGGAAGATCTAGCAAGTTTTAGAACATGTTCCTCCAATCTCACGCAAGGAAGTAGTTTCCTCACGCCGGCCTAGGTTTCCTCTCGCGCGAGGAAATAGGCTCCTCACATGACTTAAGTATTCTTCACGCGGGCCCTGTCTAAAAGCTCACGCGAGCTGAAAGAGGCACTTGCGTGAGATTGTAGGAGCTCACACACGGTCTACTCCTATCTCGCACGAGAAAATAGTTTTCTCACGTGAAGAACTACTGCAGAATTTGAAGTCCTTGTCAAAATTTGTCAATTTTTTGTGAAATCAGTGTCACAGAGCCATGTCTAGAATAGATGTCTTGTTGTTTTTGTTGTTGTTGTGTTAAAAACCACCATGTTTGGGATACTGATCCAATGTCATCACTTGCTTTGCAAGTTGACTTCACTGACGTTGTCTTTTGGACGCACCATCCTGTTATCACCACATTAGTGCAAAGACTGACAGATGCAGAGAGTGCTCACATTGATGCTCTTGGTCTGGGATACGTGGGTGATCTACCCAACATTTGGGTAAATCATGGTCTTCTTGGTGCACTCATAGAGCATTTCCATTCGGAGACGAACACATTTCATTTTTCTATGGGGGAGATGACCGTGACCCCAGAGGACATATACAAGATTTTGAGGATACCCATTCATGGTACTCGAGTAGAGTACGAGACACAGTCGAGGCAGGGTACATTAGCCTTGAGAACTATATTCTAGAATGATCTAGTGATGGGCCGAGCCATATCTTGGGATGATTTGACTAGTAGGTACGGTGGCGCTCATCCCTTTGTCATTGTTCTTGCGATGTTTCTGAGCTGTTACCTTATTCCGGATCGAGGTCAGCATGGTCTGGAGTGCGGCTGGGGTACGATGCTACAGAGGATGTTGGAGTGATCAGCCATCGGGTTTGGATGGGGTGAGTGTATGCTAGCGCACATGTACCATGAGATGCACGAGATAGTGTATCGTAGCATGAGGACCATGGCGGCAGGAGTATTTGTTCTTCAGATTTGGGCCTAGGAGCATCTTCCCATTTGTAGGCCAATTTTCCATGACACACGACAAGCTCTCGAGCCATATATTTATAGATATGCAGGTTAGATGACCCAACCCCTACTGGGCAAGACAGAGTAGTGGAGAGGACAACTAGATGACATGGCAGTTGTAGTATGGAGACCTTGGGTGGCTACAGAGCCATGGGACGATGCTCGTTGGGAGCTTTCACACATGTTTATTTCACGTCCATTGATCGGGCGGAGTGTCCGTACCATAGAGCGGTTTATGGTTACATGTGTCCTATGCTAGTTCAGTAGACAACAAGATATTTCATAGGAGTACTGCCCCTACGCTCGCTTCTCTGATGAGGAGAAGAAGGGGTGGCATGCAAGATTAGATCTCAGACGATGTGCGATTGAGGCATGCATACCAGTTGTGTGAAGGGATTATATGGTGGGGGTCACCAATGCAGGGGTGACTCCTGCATACAGAGATCACTTGATAGAATATCCTCATATGAGGTTTACAGATCCAGTTGGTGCAGGAGCCCAACAGTAGCCCGCACAGCAGTAGCAGGCATAGGACCAGTAGGCACCAACTCAGCAGGCACCATAGTACCAGAGAGTATTGAGACCCTGAGAAAGGTAGATTAGCATCTCGGCTAGGATGATGGGCTCAAATTCAGGAGCTGGGAGCAGTGGGACCCAACAAAGGTCCACCAAGCAGCAGATTGGAGATACTTCACAGCAGGCTCCTCCGGACGATGATATGGACATGCCCGACATTCCAGCAGGAGTCGAGACACCTCAGCTGTAGGAGGCTCTCAGGAAGAGCTGTGAGAGGGTATGAAAAGTGCAGCAAGAGCGGGATGATTACCACACCCGATTCATTCAAGAGGAGACCCATGTAGCTAATCGGGATGCTGAGATCAGCCAACTACGAGATGAGCTGGCGTGGTCGAGGATCGAGACTAGATATGAGGCTGCTCAGGCAACATATTACTATGCATCATATTGCAGGGTTGTTTCAAATCTGTTGGAGCAGATACCACCATTTGTGGATTATGTTGGGGCTCCACAAGCACCTCCACCAATACCACCATAGGCCCCACAATAGCAGGCACCACAGACACCCCCTTAGCAGCAGGCACCTCCACAGTGGTCAATGCCCCTACCTCAGAGACCATTGCCACCACCTCCTCCTGGTGGTGCGGGACCTAGCTAGTCCATTTTGATATGCATTATACATTGTAGCCCATTTTTGATACTGTGCTTGAGTAGCACCTTCTTCTTTGTATATGACATTAGATTGGGATGTATATGAGATCGACATCTTGATATCATCGTACTTGTTGTATATTGCTTTGATGTATGATGTTTATGAGATGTTTTCCTACATGCTTAGATATATGGATAGAAATGTATGAAAATGCACTTGTTTCCTTTTATGAATATGCACATGTTTTATTTTATGATGATGCAATGTGGAATGCAATGGTAGATGAATAGAATGTATGCAGATGTGTAATGTATGATTTATGCTTATAGTGAATGCACATGTATATGTAGATGCAAATGAATTGATGGATGCAAATGGAAATGAAATGCATATGTAATGTATATGGTACTAATCATCTCATGTAGGATTGTAGCAATATATGACAGGTACTAACCAAAAAAGATAGATACGTTCGAAGATCGGAAGTGAGGACCGGACACTTGTGTAGCCAAGAAGAACCTAGGACAAAAGATGAGGACCTTTGATGAATAGAAAGCAATCAAGAGAGCACCAAAACACCATCTCAAATGCAAGCCTAAAATTAAAAATGCAAGCCCTAGGACTTGGTTGTTGGACTCACCATATTTATCATCATCGAGTTCATTTAAGCACGGGACGATCGCAAGATGTCATACAATCCTCACTAACATTTCAATTATGAGAATATGAATATGACATAAGTCTTAGATTTGTCGGAATGAGGTGTAAGCATTAAGGCATAAGAAGCCAAAATGACCTGAACACCTATTCCTTTTGATTTAGCAAGTTAGCATAAGCATCAAAGCACAATTGCTAGAATGACTTGAATGTTTCTTGCGAACAAACACACCAAACACGCAAGAGTTCCTTCTTTTGCCAAAGAGTGCTCATAGTGACCCTTACGTTCACTTAGCTGGACGAGTATTAGCCATTTTACTTGTAGCAGAAAGAAGTCACCCAAAAGACAAGGAGAAGAACCAACCTCACCAAAGCGTCCATATAAAAGGAGTCGAGGTACGCATGGCCATCCAATATGAGATGATGGCTCTTAAAGACGGACACCCCTCTTAGATAGATTCTTTGGATAATTGGAACTAAACCAACAAGCAAAAAGAAAAGAAAATATCATGCCCCCAGTCTTTGCGTTTCTCAGTCAAGAAAGACGTCTTAGATTCACTCGAGGAGAAATGATAAAAAAAAAAAAACAAGCAAAGGAAAAGCTCAGCATGCTTCAAAGGAACACAAAGTCAGTTTTCAATTTCAGTTTACATTTGTGTTCGAGTGGATTGAAGTCAAATCAGAAGCAAACAACATTCAAAGTCTTGACGAGATAGCAACAATAGGCAAATGCAGTGAGAACCACTGGTGACCGTTGCGAGAGACAAAGTCTCAAGAAGATATCAGAGTGCAAACCAAGTATCAATAGGAAAATGCAGTGAGAACCACTGGTGACCGATACAAGGATGATTCTCGAAAGAGAGAATACAATGCGAGCGAAACATTAGCAGACAAACGCAGTGAGAACCACTGGTGACTAATGCACAAACAAAACTTTCAAAAGCGATAGGATAATGCCCCCTAAACCAGGAAGATGCCCCCAAGTGTGAACCAGTTCCAATCCATGAAGATTCGAGGAAAATCTCGCAGACAACTGAAAGCAAGAGCATGATCTAGCAAAGCAGGAAATGAGCTAAAAGCAGGAAATAAACTAAAGCAGGAAAGCGGGAAAGCAAACTAAAGTAGGAAACTAAAAGCCAAGCGATGCTGAGATGAGATGTAGCTTCAGGAAACAAGAGGCACATGTTTACTAGGTTTTCACCATCTTGGTAGAGATTCTATTTTTGCTACCATGACGCCCGTTTACCAGGTTTTCATCAATGGCACATTTTCTTCATTTTCAATTTTTTTGTACTTTTCTCTTTTTTTATTTTTTTTGTATTTTTGATCTTTTCATTTTTTTGTATTTTTTCAATTTTTTATTTTTTTAAATTATTATCAAGGTGCCTGTTTTCTAGGTTTTCACCAAGATAATAGATACATCAAAGCGCCTGTTTACCAGGTTTTCACTAAGATGATCATTTTCTTCAGGACAGTTTGCAATTTTTAGGATTTTTGCAATATATCAATTTTTTGGATTTTTTCAGGACCAATAAGTATCTATATGAGCATACAAGAAATGTCTTATCTGTAAAAATTCTTGAGATGAAGAGCGTTGATAGGCTCTTTGAGTTGCTCTCCTTCGGTAGTAATCTTTGAGAACACAGTATCATGTAGTAGTAGTCAGCTGAGAAGTTGTAGAATCAGAACCAGATGTTGTAGCAGTAACAAGAGATCCAACCAGTAGTGTCCAACTGTCGAGAGATCCATAGTCAAGGAAAGATCACTTAAGTGAGACCCACAAACATCCTCGTAGACCCATCTTAACTCTTTATCAGATTTCCCACGCTCTAAACGCTTAGGGAGAGTACGTTCTAGATTTCTCTTAGTCATGTCATTAGCAATGAGGAGATGCTGATATGCACTTTGGGACAAGGCAAGATGGAGTGAAGAGGGTAAAGTATGAGAGGCAAGGGTGATGGAATGGAGGGAAGTATGAGAATTTTGGAAGCTCGAATGACAACTTTGATTTTTCCTTTCTTTGGAATCCACATAGCTTTTGAATTTTTTCGTCTTTACTTTGAGGTGCTTTTGATGACAATGCCTATAGAATGGACTTCGAGATCCATTTTTTATTTTATTTTCTGGCGTTTGATTGTCTTCTTCTTTTTGAGGACCTTTGTGGTCTTTTGAACACCTTTGTTTCTTTCCTTTCTTCATAGTCACATGTCGATTAGATGGGACATGGTGACCTTGAGATATAAGTGGATTCTCATTATTTTTATTTTTATGTTGCACATCCAAGTTACTTCCAAAAGACTCGGGAATGGTGGATGAAAGAGGCTTATATGACTAGTTCAGGTGGAGAGGTGGAAATGAAAGTGGACAAGCCACTTTTCTAGGAGATGAAGGGGGAAGAAAATTCGATGGGATGGGCTCAAGTGCAAATATATCAATATCATCCTCATCATTCATGAATGCATCAGATAGATCAAGAAAGTAATCTTCCATAGAACATTGTCGATTGTGAGTTATCCTAGAAGAGTCAGATAAGTTTGGAGGAATATTATGTGAGCCTAACCAAGATGGTCTATTCCAAGAGTTAGGTCCCCTTTTAGGTGGTAAGAGTGCACGAACATGAACCATTTCAATTCTGGATCTAACAATATTCCATGAAACTGTAACAGAATGGGGTCTTACATACCCATGATTTTCTAGAGCAGTAGGAGTATAGCTTGGAGTAGATGGCCTAGGAGCCATAGGAATGATCTCCATAGAAGGGTGGAAAGGATCATCATCAGTTTCTTGATCTGGAGGATTAGAACTTCCTCCTCTTTCAAAGTTGGGAGGACCAACATCTTTGTGTACAACATCAACTGGTATTTTTGTAGTAGCATCTGATATGGAGTCCCATTCATATTCCTTTGAATTCATTTCTCTATGGCAACACTATTTGATGTAATCAACTAGAGATATAGTAGGTGGAAAATCTTCTTTATTGCTATCATCTATCATAGGAAGTGTTTCTTCAACAGTAGGATCTTGCTCAATAGCAGAAGTGGAGTAATCTAGAATAGGCATACCCAAGATAAGGGAGACATAAGCTATTTTCCCCCATTCAGTATGTGTTCCATTAGAATCAGCACTAGTAGAAGTCTGTTCAGTAAAGTGGATAAAATCCTCCTGGTGAGGACCAGGATCATGTTCTTGAGGTATTTGAGAAGGTAGATAGGACTCTCTCTGGTAGTCTAAATCAGGATTTTGAATATTCAAGGATCTTTCATGTGTCATAGGCTGGATCTTTGTATCTTCATTATTTGAATCCTTGTATGAGTGAAAGCTACAACGAGGTTGGTCAAGCTCATGGCTCTGATAGCCAATACCAAATCTATCTTCAGAGGGCCTCTCATAGGAGTGCAAAGATTGAGGAAGAGATGTTAGTGACAAGATGGACTCCACCTGATATTCCCCCATGCCAATATCTCTGATCTGTAGGGTCTTTTCTATCTCTTTGAGTTTAGCATTATAAAATTCTGTAAATTCCTTGTTGGTCGGAGCAAGGCTATCACCAAATTCTAGGAGCATATTGCAAGTGAGCAAGGGAGCATTATGGCTCAAGGAATGATCATCTTCTTTAGAGAAGGGAAAGTGATGTGGCGAGGTCAAATGACCCACCATATATTGGAACTGATCGAGATCTTTGGGGATGTTTGCCTCAGTGAGGGCTTTATCCATAGATAGTTTTGGTCTGAATGTCGAAGGCTCGAGACCTTTGAGAATAATCTTCACACAGGATTGAGTGATAGCATTCGCATAAGCTGGAGACGGTGTGGGGTTACAAGAGGGAGGTGCAGTGCCTTGCAAGACAAATGGAGCTTTGGGTTTAGGAGCATCTTTACTCCCTGGAGCAGTGGTCATGTCACAGTATTCAACATCAATAGGTTAGATCACATTGATGACAATGTCGCTAGTATCGTATGTATAGTTGACCACATTGTTGGTACCTTTAGACTTGGATAATTCTCTTTTCCCATGAGGAGGAAAGGAGTCTTTAAATTCCTGATGATCTGAATTCCTATTATGGTTCTGCGCCAAAGTCCTATAAACCACATCAAGCGGTTCTCCCAAGGAAGTGGAGTCACACTCAGGTTGAGAGAGCCAAGGTTTGTTTCTAGTGAATCTTGAAGGTGGTTGAGTTTTCGTCACAGCCTTCTTAGTGGTCTTGACCACTCGTATACTAGAGCTGAGATTAAAGACGGACTTTGAGGGTTTTGGCATCATATTGTCAACAACCCTGTCATTCATAACATCTATGTTTCTATTGACAATCTTATCCTTATCCCTATTCGAGGGAGAAGTTCATTGCTTGTTGTCTTTGTTCAAAGTCAATCCTCCCTTCTTGACCATAAGTGCTTCTATCCTCATAGCTCGCCTAATCATATTGTCAAAAGTGAGGGGACCTTGTAATCGTACTTGGTATCCAAAATTTGGGACAAGATTATCCAAGAAGATATCGAGCTTTTCAGACTCCGGTAATTCATACGGATACTTCCTGCATAGTTGTCTCCATCTCTGGAGAAATGTTAGGAAAGGTTCCCCTTGTCTCTGTTTCAAATTGCAAAGGTCCTAGATGTTGACCAGATATTGAATATTGTGGGATTGATCACAACTCTTGTCATTTTGATACTGACCATGACCTTGGTCACTTGGAGATTGCTCATGACTATCGTTGAATTTACCTCCCCTTGGGAAGTGGAATGGATCTCCCATCTTGTTGGTAGTATTCTGAGAGATCATGAAAGTAAGATCAAAAGAGTCAATAGGTTTGATTCTAGAAAGTGACCCTTCAGAGCCTTGCTAGTGTTGAAACAATGGGTTATAATATTCTTGAAATAATAAGTTAGACTGTATATGAAACAATGAATTGTAATACTCTTGGAACAAGGAGGAATGTGAGGATCTCTCACAAAGTTTAGATTTCATAACAGATTCAGGATGACCTATTTCTTGATTAGGAGATTCACTTCTATCTCGACAAGTATTCTGAATGGGATAAGTTTTGCCACTTCGAGTCATGACAGTCATAAACGAAGATGAAACGAGATAGGACTCGAGACAATGCTAGACTCGGTCTCTAAGAAAAATGCAAAGGAGATAAAGAAGGCTAGAACAACCAAGATGCGAGATGGATCTAGTACGAATTGTCAAAAGAGGTGGCTAGAACAATCGAGACAAGACTATCACAACACGAGATACAAAAGGCATAAAGAGATAAGGTAAACCAATGAGAGATGACATGAGTCAAAGCAAAGATCGATCGATTCCTAACTTGAAACAACCAGTTTCTAATAGTGAACGATAGGAAAGCAAAAAAATAGACCTCAAACAAAAAGAAGATTAGATAAAAAGTCAAATAGTCAATGGCAAACAGGTCTCTATTTTGAAAATTGGGATACAGTCTTGCGTGAGAGAGTACTAGGCCACGCGAGAGAACACTAAACTTCGTGCGAGAAAGTCTCGTGCGAGAAAGTTCTTTGAAGTGTGAAATCTCACACAGGAAAAGTGAAAAATCTAACAATCTGACATAGTTTTCGAGGTTAAAGTTGAATTTTGAGGTACAGCCTGAATTGATGTCTGACAAAAAATCTAGTTTTCTAACAGGTTTGAAGAGCAGTTTAATCAACAATCTCATTTTAGGATTTCAAACATTCTTTTAAAGACACAAAGGTTTGAATCAAGCAGTTGTGATACAAGAAGCCATCATTAACAGACCTATCAAGGACAAAGCAACTTGATAACATCAGGGGAGTCTTTGTTTGATAATGATTGGACAATGTTTAAGACTCAATAATAAACACATAGCTTAGTCCTACAAAAAAAATGGTGAGAAGCCAAAACCTTTGCCCCATTGCTTATGCGCATACATGCACCTCACATAGCTGTGTCACTCCCTAGAGGGTGCCTATGTTTTTGGTGTTTCCAAGGACTCAGTGGTGTACGTTCAAAGGTTACCCTTGTAGTAGGGGCCAGTGTCGCAACCACCTCCAAACGTCCAGGTGTATGCCTATGATGGGAATCTACGAGAGATATTCTTCCCCCTCCCTGCACAAAGATTATGACTCCTTTCGGAGGTGAATCGGGTAGGCCACTAGCTAAGGAAGGTTTTTAATAGGCTTCCATTCACACTAACCTTCGGTGCCCCCGATACAGGGTTGAGGCCTCACAGCCACACCAACACCCAAAAGTCATACACCCCTGCAAGCAGGGCTAGGAGCGGCGCCGCTCAGTATAACAGATGGAGCCTTCTCAAGATGATAGTCAAAGTCTTGAGAAGGAAGCTAACATGGTTTTGGAGTCTTTAGAATCAACCATATGTTCTTTATTAGAGTGAGGTGGAATCACCGGCGATAGGTGCGTACTCACTTGGGTCGTTCCTAGAGGTTCAACTTTCGGCAGGCCCTCTAAAGGTGACACTGGACTTGGTTTAGATTTGGGGGTTAGATTTTCCAGTTCTCCCAAAGGGAGAAGAACATACTTCTCTATCCCATTTCCTCACCCAAACACATCAAGAAGATTCATCACCGAGTTAGCTTCACTCCACTACAACTACAAGCTTTTGGGTTTTTGTTTCTCTCGAAGAGAGAAGAGCATAATCCCCTAGCTAATAGAAGCGTAAAGATTCACTACCTTTCTTCGCTTCCCAAAGAATTTGTCATATTAGTAAGATCATTAGGATTTCAGGTTCATTCATGGTCATCACCTCCATGTAATGAAGAGCCAAATTCACTAGTCACTATCAAAATCCTCAAGAAATTTTAACGGAGCCCTATTTAGACTATGTGAATGAAAGCATGAAACAAACACAACATTTTAGCAAGTCTTCGACTATCGTCCTACAATCAAACCATTAGTATGTTTTCAATTTCTTGGTCAAACATCCTGTAGAAAACTGTTACGCTGTGTAAAATAACAGAGAAATAAATGAACAACAACAAATAGAAAACTGTTAGAAATCCGAAACTGGAAAGACAGAAACTGAAAAATTAAAACATTGTCCTGCAGTCTCACATGAGGAAGTACCTCATGGCGCGCGAGAAAGTACAAGATGTCGTGCGAAGGTGTAAAAGATCACGCGAGGAAGTGCTACAAGGAGCAAAATCTTGCATGGGACGCTCTGGATTCTTGCGTGAAGATCCGTACACAGACAGTACGAACACACGACAGAGTTTGAATTACTTGTCAGAAAAGATAAAAATGAGGCCAAAAATCAGATTTTCTGCCCCATGGTGGGCACCAAAATGTGTGTGTCTAAATGTGGACCTCTAAATCAGGCAAAAACGCAACATAGTCATTGTGTGTGTGAAAATTATACCTGATCTGTAGACACAACACTCAGTAAAACATTAGAGGTTAGCTATAATCAAAATCATGCAAAATTGAAAGCTATCTAACCAAGTGATTTACTGCCTTCTAATAGGTGCGAGATTAATGTTCTTAGATTGTAATCGAGATCAGTGACCTAGACGACACCTAAATGAAGGATTTGAATGCAAAAGATGGATATGAAATTGAATGCAATTAATCTATATTTTTGATATTTTCTATGCAATAAGAATGAAAACTTGATATGAATCTATGCTAATATGAAAAACTTGATATGAAATGAATGCTAAATGATCTAACAATGAAGATTCTAACAATGATATGAAAACTATGAATGCAAAAATAAGATTGATCTCACAAAGATGTCGATTCACAAGAGCTTTGATTCTTCAATTCCAATTCTCCAGCGTGATTGTGCAAAATATGAGATGATTTGTGAAGAGCTAAAGCCTTAATTTATAAAAATCCAGGGCTTTGGAGGTGCATGAATAAAAGCCATAAATCACTCAAATTAACTCATCTTGATTTTTGAGTTATCTGATCATAAAAGATAGTTAATTCTCAAAATCATGCAAAAACATGCAAAAACAGCTTTTTAACTCAAATTAGAGTTTAGATCAGCTTTTTGAACTCCAAAAGGATGTTGAGTTCCAAAAAGTCAATAACTTGCATTGATTTTCTGATTTGGAGTTTAACTGTTTCTTTTGAATATGCATAATAATTAAGAATTAAATAAATAAATAAAGTGATTTATCCTCAACTCAACTGATTTTTGAAAATAAATAATTAATTTATGGGTTAATTAACTATTTATTCAAACTTTTATTAAAAATTATATTATTAAATAATGACAACATGCTTTAATTAATTAAATAAGAATTTAATCAATTAAAGATAGGAATTTTGATTTATTGTCAAAATTAAATAATACAATTAATAATAGATAGAATTAAATTTAATTACATAATTAAGTGGCAAATATTAAATCTAATTAATTAAATATGAAAATATTCAATTAATCAAATTTTAGGATAAATGTGATTTATTGCCAAATAATTATAAAATTAAAGATAATTAAGATAATTAGGAATATTACTAGGAATATTCTTTGATGCAAAATTTAAGATAATCAATTAGATTTGATGATGTTTAGATGTGCCTTAGATTAGGACTTTGATGTCGATTTCATATGATTTGATGATATAGGAGGTTAATGAACTTAAAGCCCATTTTTGGGGTATTACATTTTGCCCCTCTTTGAATTACTGTGTGAAGCGCAGTGGTTCAAAGAAAGTCTGTGTTTGATAAAGATATGAAACTGATTCAAAAGATAAACCAATCTCAAGATAGAAACCGATTGAAAGATATTGAGATAGGAGTTGATTGATATTGACTTGATATGGAGATAATAGGTCTTGAATGACCAAAGATAATGTTCACTGTAGCAACAAATGAACCTATGATTGCGAAAAAGTGTCAAAATGCCTGATTCTGAACCTTAGGATTGATAAGAAGTGAGTGACCCGTTCTAGACTCGATTGTCTTAGCAGAACTAGCAGGTATCACATCCGAATCCTTTAGTTTTCGAAGAACCAAGGAAATAACACTATGATCTGATGGTTGCAAAAATTGATACAGATTACAAGATTAAGAGAATACCAGATTGATATGGATCGATGAATCTGATATGCCCTAAGTGATGATAGATTTGCCCCGAGCGATGAGGACTTTTGATGAATCAGTAACTAGACGTGATTGTTTGTCTTGATCACTGATGAAAGATATTGATAGACTTGATCGATAGAATTTGATTTACAGACTTTGAATGATGTGCAATACCATGCCCCCTTCGGGATTAAAATTGAAATCTGACAAGAAAAGTCAGCGTTGATAGTTTAGAAGCATGTTAATTGATCTGAGAAGTGGTTATTTACATCCGAGAACGCATTCTACATCGTTGGAAGGTCCCAAAAGACCAAGTTTGACTAGGTTTGACCATGAGTTGACCATGGTTGACCAAGTTGAAATTTTGATAGTTTGATGTTAGATAATCAGTTAAGTTGAATACTAGATTTCTGTGATGATTGAAGATCAAATATGCAAGTAGTTAATAATATGAATGATCTCAGATTTGAATTTTGATCCCGAAAAAGGATTCTACTTGCTATTTCATTGGAGGAACCTTCGTGTGAGATTCAGCTCTTGTTAGACTTGAAGATGCGATTTGAAGAATCATTTAAGCATTGGAGTTCGTTTAATCATTGTGAGATCATGCAACATGCAAAATGAAATGAGACATGCAAAATGAAATGCAACCTAAGACCTAGGACCTAGTCACTGATCATATGTCGATTTGTTATCATCATTGAACTTTTAGGTAACCGGATAAATCAATACAATGCCCACTAGCCATGAAACCATAGACATATGAATATCGATTTGTATGCGCAAGAATCAATACAACACCCACTGGTCAAACAACCATGGATATATGAATATTGATTTTGTTTTCGAAATGTCGGATTAGATATAAGCACCAAGGCACAAGCGCCAGGATGACCTGAATATCATGTCCATTTTGATATAGCAATTTGTACAAGCATCAAAACATAAACATTGTGATAACCTGAGTACGCCTTGCATTGCAAACACATCAAACAGTCAAGAGATCATTCTAAATCCAATGTGAATTACCCGTAGTGACCCTTTATCGTTCACATCCTTAGGCAAGATTGTGTTCCACAGTAGGAGAAAGAACTTACTCAAAAAGACAATAGTTAGATCAAACTTCCTTGAATTTTTTGGGTATCAATGGTCGAGGTACGCATGGCCATCCAATTCGAGATAGAGGCTCTTACAGTCGGACACCATTTCAATCCAAAATTTCCAAAGTTGTTAGATTTTCACATACAAGCAGAAGACAAAGAAAAGATTATGCCCCCAGTCATCACTCTCTAAATCCTGTAAAGGACATCATTGAAGAGCTCGAAGGGACACAATATGCAAAAATCTCAATGCGAATCAGTAAGCATACAAGGAGATAAAAGCATGAAAAGCACAGATTGTTTTCAATTGAGTTTTGATGTTTGATTGCATTGTTATAGATGCAAAATCCTTTCTGGAGATGAGACAGACTGACTGACTCAACTTGAAGCTTCAAAGGACTCTGAGTGGATAGGAAATGTCTAAGATACATAGGAGACCATAGGATATGACATTGATTGCCCCCAAATTTGAACATTGATAGGATACAGACGCTTGAGCTGATTGGTGTACAGGCCGACTTATTGAAACCAGGATATGCAGAAACAAACCGGGAGATATGTACAAACTAAAGCAAGACGGAAAGCTGGGAAAGACCAAGATTGTGCTGATAGATGGAGCATTTTGGAACAAGTGGCGCCTGTTTGCCAGGTTTTCACCATCTTGGTAGAGATTCTATTTTTGCTACCAAGGTGCCTGTTTCCAGGTTTTCACCAAGGCACTTTTTTCTTTTTCTTTTTTCATTTTTTTGTATTTTTCATTTTTTCAATTTTTTTGTACTTTTGATATTTTTAAATTTTTTTGTACTTTTGATATTTTTTTTATTTTTTTGCGAATCATCAAGGCGCCTATTGCTAGGTTTTCACCAAGATGTTCATTTTTTCAAGACTTTTTCCGATTTTTAAGATTTTTTCAGGACATTTACCAAGCACTGAATGCCTTAGGCATAGAATTTCTTTAGATGGAGAACGTTGATTGGTTCTCGGAGCTGTTCTCCTTCAGTGGTTGAGAGTTGATAGGCACCAGAGCCAAAAGTAGCAGTGATTACAAAGGGACCCAACCAATTGGGTTCGAACTTCCCCTTGCGTTCTCGATGTGATTGATTTTTAGGATTTTCTCTCAACACTAGATCGCCAACCTGAAATTCTCTATGTCTGACTTTCTTGTTGTAGCCTCTAGACATTCTTTTCTGATACACTCTGAGATGATCATACGCTGCTTGTCTGCGCTCATCTAGTAGTTCAAGTTCTTGTAACCTCGACACTCTGTAGTCTTCATCAGTGACAAGTCCATGCATTCTAATCCTGAGTGATGGGATTTCAACCTCAATAGGCAGTACCGCTTCAGACCCATAAACTAAAGCGAAAGGTGTAGCCCCTGTAGGCGTTCTGATACTAGTTCTGTATGCCCAGAGAGCTGGATTGATCATCAGATGCCAGTCTCTTCCTGTTTTATTCACTGTTCTGTGCAAGATCTTCAGGAGATTTTTGTTTGAAGCCTCAGCTTGTCCATTCCCTTGAGGATAGTAGATAGATGACCAATGTTGAGTAATTTTGAACTTGGCACATAAGTCATCTAGGTCCTTGTTTTTGAATTGTCCCCCGTTATCTGTGATTATAGAGTGAGGGATCCCATATCTGCAAATGATGTAATTCAAGATGAACATAGAGATCTGTTTCCCCGTTGCTTGTGTTAGAGGAACTGCTTCTACCCATTTTGTAAAATAATCTGTAGCTGTGATTATATGGGTATGTCCATTAGAAGAGTGCGGATGGATAGCACCTATGAGATCAAATGCCCATTGTTGAAAAGGCCATTGTGTAGTAAAGGGAATCAGATCTCTCCCTGGAGCATGAATCAAGTTGCCATGTACTTGACACTGTTGACAGTTTTTAGCAAATTTAATAGCTTCTTTTTCCATTTCAGGCCAATAATACCCAGCCCTAATAAGTTTTCGAGCTAACGTTAACCCGTTCGAGTGTGACCCACATATACCCTCGTGGACTTCCTCTAATGCACGTTGAGACTCTTCTCGTTCTAAACATCTAAGCAGTGTACCATCTAGACCTCGTTTGTACAGATCATTACCAATGATGACATATCGGGATGCGGATCGGATAAGGTTTCGTTTCTCAAAACGGTTAAAGGACTCAGGGATGATTTGGTCGTGGAGATAGGAGAACAAATTTTTGTAGCGAGATGAGTCATAACTTACAACAGTGCAGATCATGCAGGTTTCAGGGGAGTCATATGCAGGATAGGATAGGGCTTCCACCAGGAACTCATAGCGTAGTTCATGTTCAGGTTGTTGTAAAAGAGTAGATAATGTTGCCATTGCATCAGCAGCCTTATTCTCCATTCTGGGTATTTGCTCAAATGTGATAGAGATGAAGTATTTCTTTAGATCATCGACCATTCTCTTGTAAGGAATGAGCTTTTCATCTTTGGTTTGGTACACATCATTGACCTGGTGGATGACCAGTTGTGAGTCTCCATGAATGTGCATCTCTGTAACTCTCCACTGTATTGCCATTTTCATACCATTGAGAAGTACCTCATATTCAGCAATATTGTTTGTGCAAGGAAACTTTAATCTGAATGCTTTGGGTATCGAGTATCCTTGAGGAGTAATGAACAATATCCCTGCTCCGGATCCATTCTGTGTGTAGGAGCCATCAAAGAATAATCGCCATGCTCTAGAAGAGAGGTGCATGATAGAGGAATCGGGAAATTCCATTTGCATGGGTGTATCATCAAACAATGGTGCTTCAGCTAATTGATCAGCAATGACCTGTCCTTTGATAGCTTTTCTTTCAACATATTCAATGTCAAATTCGCTCAAGAGCATGACCCATTTAGCTAGTCTACCTGTGAGGGCAGCTTTGCTTAGGAGATATTTCAGTGGATCAATTTTAGCTACCAAATGAGTAGTATGAGCTAACATGTAGTGTCTTAATTTCTGTGATGCAAAGATCACAGCGAGACAGGCCTTCTCTATCATTGAGTAGTTCTTCTCATAGGCCACTAAAGTTCGGCTGATATAGTAGATGGCTCTTTCTTTCTTGTTCTCATCATGCTATGCTAGCAATGCCCCCAGTGATGTATCTGTTGCGGAGACATATAATATTAATGGCTTCCCATGAATAGGAGGCATCAATATAGGTGGATTTGATAGATACTTCTTGATATGTTTAAAGTTGTTCTCACATTCTTCATTCCATGCAAAGGTCACACCTTTATGTAATGTTTTTGTAAAAGGCTGTGAGATGTCCGCTAGCTGTGATATGAATCTTCTGATAGATTGAACTCTGCCTTGCAACGTCCTCATTTGACTAATATTTGTGGGAGGTTGCATCTCTATTATAGCCTTGACCTTAGCTGGATCAACTTCAATGCCTTTCTTGGAGACGATGTATCCTAGGAGCTTTCCAGAAGTGACTCCAAAAGCACACTTTTTAGGATTTAGTCGAAGACTAAATTTTTCCATTCTGTCGAGGATCATGCTCAAGTCTGTTAGATGTTCAGTTCTAATCATGGATTTTGCCAAGGTATCATCTACATAATCCTCCATTGTTCTATGCATCATATCATGAAAAATAGATGTCATTGCTCTTTGATATGTAGCTCCAGCATTTTTGAGTCCGAATGGCATAACATTCCAACAGAAAGTTCCCCACGCACATGTGAAAGCTGTTTTCTCTTGATCTTCTGGAGCAATTTTGATTTGGTTGTATCCAGAAAAGCCATCCATTAAGGAATACATTTCATAGCCCGCAGTCATGTCCACTATCATATCAATGTTAGGTAGTGGGAAGTCATCCTTAGGGCATGCTCTGTTCACATCTCTAAAGTCCGTGCACACTCTGATTGAACCATCTGGTTTTGAAACAGGTACAATGTTGGAAATCCACTCAGCATAGTCAATGACACGGATGAATCCAGCTTTTAGGAGTTTTTCTAGTTCTGCTTTGACTAAGAGTGCGACATGAGGATGCATCTTTCTCAATTTTTGTTTGATTGGTTTTACTCCGGGAGCAATGGATAGATGGTGCATAATGAGATTGGGATCCAATCCTGGCATATCTGAATATTTCCATGCAAAGTTGATCTTTTTCTCTGATAAGAAGGTAGTGAAGTTTTGTTTCTCTTCATCTGATAGAGATTGTGCTACATGTACCAATTGTGGTTCCTCTGTTGTACCCAAATTGATGGATTGAGTTGGCTCAATCAGAACTGGAGATCTATCCTGTAAATGACTTGGAAGGACATCAAATATCTCATCCTTAGGTGCCTCAGAGAGGTTTTCACCTTCAGATACGTCTTTTCTTTTTACTTTTGTTGGTTCTGAGACTGCCACAAAGTGGTTTTCACCCTCAGAACTCTTTTTCTTTTTCCTTTTACTCTTGTTTTTCTGACTAAGATATTTGATGTCCGACTTGGTCATGCTAACACTCGGTTCACTGATGGAAGTACTCATAGGATCAACTGCATTGAGGTAGCAGGCAAGGGCATAGTCATTTGGGAAGGTATACATACCATGGTTTGGGTTGGTGGAAGTTTGGTCGATAAGATCAGGGCGTTGGATAGTCAAAGTGGGAAAGGCTTGGGATATGGTGTTCACGGATGTGGATATGTCATCATTGGTCCTAACCTGATGCTCAAGTTCAAAGGTGATATTACAGCTCAGAATGTTCAATTCGTGAATAGGCTCAACATCATCATAGGAGTCCTCTTCAGCCATAGGTGGATCAGACACGTTAAGTTCATTGTTTCGCTCTAGACCTACATTGGGTTGAGAGACATATTGGTGAATAACATCAATAAATTTCTCTGTTATAAGCTCATCTTCTTCTGGAATGGCACCCCATTCATAATCATTTGACTCATCTTCTGATTCAGAATCTCTAGGAAATCTTAGAAAGTGCGTGAAATCAGGATGAATACCCCAAGAAGGATTACCCTCAGTCTCTGACTTGAATTCATATTCATGGGAATCAGTGTCAGAATAACTACCCCCTGCTTCTCGATCAGTTTGATTGCCTTCGAGATTGGTTGGTTCTTGTGGTACAACCATCTCTTGCACTACAGTAGGTTCTTGTGTTTCTACTACATTAATTCTTCTGATAGGATCATCTGTATCATCAAGAAGATCTTTGATCTCTTTAGGCAATTTTTCATAGGGGATAAGCTCAGAGCTATCTGAATCATCATCAGAGGGTTCTATTTCTTCTTTCTTAAGAAGGGGTTCTCCTGGTGCAATTTGTTCTATGACATGAGAACAACCACCTTTGAGATGATAGGGTTTCTTCTTAAACCCTATGCCACCATTATCTTTTTTGGCTCGACCAATATGTGAAATGGGGGTCACAAGACCCTTTCCCCTAATTCCTAGAGGTCCTTGACCAGAATATCCCATCTTGGCTATCAATTTGTTTCCTGGACCATATGAATTAGAAGGGACTGTAGGTGCTATAGATTCACTAGGTTGAACAATTTTAGATTCAGAATCCTCTTTATATAGCCATGCCAGCACAGCTTCATCCTCTTCAAATTCTTGTTTAGATACTTGCTCCACCACAAAATGTCTTTTGTATGCTTCCATAGGTTCCTTAGGTTCTGATTTAGACTGCTTCAAGGATTGGCCATATGACTTAGGTGAGATTGGGAGAGATGTCAGAGACAAGACTGGCTCTATAGTGTATTCTCCCATCCCATTTTCTTTGATATTGATCTCTTTAGCAATGTCATCCATCTTAGATGTGGAAGCCACATTTTGTTGCTTGATGGAAGATTCTCTGTTATTGGGAACAAGTTTATCGGCACTTTCCTTCAATGTATTGCAAGTTGTACTCAGATCAGCTGGGATAGTAACCTCCACTCCTTCATAGGGAAATTTCAAGCATTGATGGTATGTTGAAGGAATAGCCTGCATTTCATGTATCCAGGGTCTCCCTAGAAGGATATTGTAAGCCAATGGTAGATCGAGCACCTGACATGTGGTATCTTTGATGACTGGACCCACCCGGATGGGCAAGACAATGGTGCCTTTAGAAGCTCTTTCTTGTTCATCATAGGCTTTTATGGTGATCTTCTTTCGAGGATCAATAGCCATCTCTGAGAATCCCAACTGTGTGATTAAGTTGTAAGAACAAATGTTGAGGCCTGCGCCCCCATCTATCAACACACGTTTGACTCGACGGTTCTGGATCAAGACTTCTATGTGCAAGGGCTGATTATGTGGGTGACTTAGGGAGTTGTCATCCTCTTCTGAAAAGGAGATATATTGCGGAGATGTTAGATGACCAACCATAGTTTGGAACCTGTCTAGATCTAGATCATCAGGAACATTAGAGCTGAGTAAAGCTTTGTCTAGGATATCTCGGTGAGCTGGAGAGATTCGAAGTAACTCAAACATAGAGATTTTGGCATTGGTATGCTGGAGTTGTTGTACGATGCTGTAAGATGTAGGTCTGGTATCCTTTGGATTGGAAGATTTCGAGGCAACCTTTTGTTTAGAAGCAGATGTGAGATTGAAAGGTATCTTAGGGACATCAAATGAATTTGGTGTTTGTCCTTTCAGATGCGTCTGAGCTTGTGATCTGGTAACTGCATTAGTTGAGGAATGATTTCTATCTCTTCGTACAATCGTGATGACATTACAGCTCTCAGAGAGGCATGGTTCCACCATATTGATGACAGCATCGTTTCCAGGGTAGGCATAGTTGACTTTTGCCCCCATGTTAGGCTGAGAAGTGGAAACTCCCTTGCCATGTTGTGGAAAAGGTTCTGTAAATGCTGTGTGATCATTATTGCTGGTAGGATTATCGATTGTGATGTCCCCTTGATCTATCAAGTCTTGAATGGTATGCTTCAAATGGAAGCATCCATTAGTTCTGTGGCCTTTAGTTCGATGGAAAGCACAAAATTCATTATCTTTCCACCAACATGGTTTTGGATCCGGATCAGGTTTTCGGATTGGTGGTAAAGAGATCATGTTATCAGCTATCAGGGTCCTCAGAGCAGATTCCAAAGATTCTCCTAGGGGAGTAAACTTTCGTTTATTATCCCATCGTTTGAATGGCTTCTTTGGAGATGGTTCAGCAGATTTTTGCTCTGAAGCTTCAATGGCTTTGGTGGCAAGGGTGAGATTGTAGGCCGGTGCCTTTGATGGGGTGTGGATAGTGTCAACAACACCGTCAGAGACGATACCTTTGTTTCTATTCCAAGTCTTGTTTTTATCTTTTGAGCTAGATCCCGATTCAGACTTGTCCTTTTGAAGTGTGATTTCTCCTTTCTTGACAAGTACTTTCTCAATCTTGATTGCATTATCCACCATTTTATCAAAAGATACATGATCTTGCATTTGCAATGGATAGTTGAGCTCTGGAACAAGGTTATTGATAAAGATTTCAAGTTTCTCCATTTCGGGAATTGGTCTAGCATATAAAGAAAACTTCTTTCGCCACCTCTTGAGAAAAGTTAGGAATGATTCCCCTGGATATTGCTTGAGGTTACAGATATCGATCATGGTAATCGGATGTTGAATATTGTAGGAATATTGTTGATAAAACAATTTAATCAATTCCTCAAAAGTTTTGATTGTAGAAGGTAATCTTGAAAACCACTGAATGGATGCTCCTCCCAAGGACCTAGGAAAAAGACGCATGAGATAAGTCGGTTCATGCATGAATTCCATGGATTGTGTACAGAACTCTCTGACATGATCTTGAGGATCAGAGTGTCCGTCATATTTGTCATACTTTGGTATCTCCACTCTTTTTGGGAATGGAGGCATATACAAGTCTTTGTCAAAAGGGAAAGGACAAAGGGCCTCCATGGAGAATTCCTTGGGTTCCTTCTCTTTCTCAATTTTATTCATTTTGACCTGCATAGCGTGCAGCTGGTTCATTATGGCCGTCATCGGAGTTTCTTCCTCATGCGTGATGATGTCTTCGACATTGAAGTGAGGAGGAAGTTTAGCTCCTTCTTGGGCTAATTGCAAAAAGTATGCCTCTCTATCCATTTTCAAGAAATGCCTCATCATTCTTTTGAATTCATCGTCATTCTGACACCGATGGATTTCAGAGGGTGTAGGGTCTTGGTCGGCATTATGTTGAGAATGGTGTCCCTGGGATCCTCCTCCTAGAGAACCATGGTTTGTCCCTGCTTGAGACATGGTAGGAGTTTTTGGGCTCCCTGGAATAGATTGAGGAGGAGTTTGTTGATTACCTCTGTGAGTTGATAGAGGAGGTATGTAACCAATTTTTAATCGAAAGTTACCGAGACCGTCGTCTTCGTAGATACCTGACTTGATGAGTTGTTCAAGAGTTGGACCCGGGGTATTGGTCAAAAGTAAGTTCTGAGATGTTTCTTCTGATTTCTTGTGTGAAGAAGCTCTGGTCTCCACCATTAACTTTGAATGAAACAGAAGAAAAGGAGGAAGACAACTGAAGAACAATTTGATTCGAGAAAATCAGATGACGCAACCTTGTCAAGATTATGATAGTTTTGATGATCTGATGAGATGTGGGTGAAGGAAACTGTGCCCTGGATGTATGGGATAGATCGCCCAAAAGATAGCGGACATGAGTTCTCAACACTTAGTTTGTTTTTGAAGATTGATTGATTGAAGATTGATAGTTATGACAAGGTTTTGACACGAGATAAAAAGGACTCAAATTGATCAAATAGAAGACTAGATCGGATTCAAAAGATCAAACTCAGAAAATGGTAGAATGCTCAATAGCTACTGCTCTGTTCCTGACACAATGATATTTTTGACAGATTCTGGAACTAGGCTGGAAACATTGGATATCTTGCAATTTGACAATTTCTGACAACTTTCTCAAATTTTTCCAAACGACACTCTGCAGACTCGTACGACACTGTGTAGTCTATGAAATGACAGTTGCTAAACTCATATGACAGTTGGGTAATGCTGAAATGACACTTGACAAAACTCGCACGACTTTTGAATTCTTGAAATGACTTTTGACTCCAGAAAGAACTTTACGTCAATTTTTGCAAAATTTAAGATTTTCAGTTTTGGATTGTTTGCAAATTGTACTGTCCAGATTTTGAAGGTTATACCAGATTTGATCGTTTTTAATAGTCAAGTAGATAAATAAGCACGCAGAACAGCAAGCAAGTGATTCCAAGCACGTCTGAAAACAATGAACAAGGGCAAAAGCAACCTTGCGCATGAACAATCAAGTGACCAAATTGTGCTAATCCCTGAGAGTACTAATTGTGTATGTTCTGAAAAGTTTTGCAATAACACACATATACCTGAGAATGAAAAATTGGCCTCTCTAAGGTTTTTAGTAATGGTTTGACTCTGCAACTTTTATGATTCAAAGGGGTGAACTCCAATCCCGGCGCACCAGGGTTTTGACACAGTCCGAGAACTTAATCTTCAAGAGCTGCTAGGGAGATCTGACAACCCAACAATGAACCATACCCGTGGAGATTTCTTCCACAAGGACATTTATATAGCGGTTGTCACTACCATGGCGAAAATGGCTATTACCGCTTGAGGTTCCGTCAATGCAGTTTGCCCTGTGAAGGGATTGTCCGCTATGGTTAACCCTCTCTAAAGATGACTCACAATAGTATACCACAAGGGGACTTGGCTCTAGATTCAAGGTTTTGACACCTCTTCACTTTTAACCCAAACAAAGCAAGCAGATTAATCCGACACGCTAAGACAAAGTTTTGTTCCACCAAGGTCTGTGATATCAACTCCACGTGATCTATCAACCTCTCCGGGGAGAGAATGTATCAATCAATAAGAGAAGACGCACTAACTAATTTTGATTCACCAAAGCTTGTGATATCAACCCCACATGATCTATCAACCTCTCCGGAGAGAGAATGTGTCGATCAATAAGAGAAGACTCACTAACTAAGTTGAATGTGAAACGCACTAAGTATCCTCCCTACCTACAAGGATTCTATCGTCAAGAAGGATTTCGCTAGGAATCCAATCTCTCAAGAATCACAAATAGTGTTCATAGGGCCTAATTACTATGTGAGCACAGATGTATGTTCCGAAAGCAAATCTACCAAAAGCATCCAAAAAGTAGAAAGAGGAACACTTAACGTTTAAAGCGAATATGAGATGAGTCCACAAGGTGGAACACTTAACACCTCACACAAGCTAAAAACGAGTCCACAACTTAGAAAACAAGGGAGTTCCTAAAAGCACAAAAGGGTTGCCAAGTGGAACATTTAACGCTTATGTCCTGTTGACCCCTCCCCTTTATGGCGCTGAGATTGCAACCACGGGGCGGAAATGAGGGGCCGGCGGATTAGCGAGTCCAATAACCCAAGATAGCAATCAAGATCAATCACAAGTATTCTAAGACTACTTAATGAATCCTTAAGGGTTCACAACCTAGTATCAATTATGCAAGTGTGTAGAAATAGATCAAAAGCATGAAAAGATGCACACAAGCTTGACACATAAGAGATTTATTTTAAATCTCAAATCAAAATATTATTAGATGAAGGAGAATACCTGGGATCCTTGCAACGCGCTTAGTAGATTTTACTTGATTTTTAGCAATTTTTGTTGAGCTTTTCCATGCAAGCAAGTGACGAACTCTCCAACAAGCAAACAAGCAAACAAGATATGCAAAATATATTCAACTTATGAAAACCATAGGGTTAGCTCTAAAAATCAATTATTATCAGTAATAATAACCAGCAATCAATCCAAATGACAACTCATATCATTCATTGAACCATGTAAAAAAAATAAGTGCATACCCATCACAAAACTTTATTTTTTTTGCTGCATTTGACCTAGTCAACAAGATCTAATTTTTTTGATATGATTTTGGCCACAAAAATAGAAATTCAGAATAGAGACCCCTGCTAAAAAACAGAGAGCTTTCCAAAAATGCAAAAATTTTAGAAAAACCTCTTCATTTGTGCCCTAGAGACCCATTTTATCAATACAGACCAGTTTTTGTAAATTGACTATTTGAGCTATGATATCATTTCCAAATTTAAAACACAAAGAATGGACCCCCTGTATAATTTAAAGAGCTTTCCGAAAATATAAAAATTTTCGAAAAATATGCTGATTTGCGTCAGATATTAATTTTTTCTGGAATTTCAAGAAAAAATTATTAAAAATTCAAAACATCTCAGAAAATTCTAAATTTTTTACTGTAGCTTTCATGACATGTCACCAACCTGTAAAAAAAATTTCAGATCAAAATTCCAAGCCGTTAGGGAGATAAAATTAAATCTTTGAAACTTTGGGGTTTTAGCTCCCAAAAAAATCAAAACCAGCATGCAAAGGTGGGTTGCCCCACCGTGGGCGCCAAAAATGTGTGTGTGAAAATTATACCTGATCTGTAGACACAACACTCAGTAAAACATTAGAGGTTAGCTATAATCAAAATCATGCAAAATTGAAAGCTATCTAACCAAGCGATTTACTGCCTTCTAATAGGTGCGAGATTAATGTTCTCAGATTGTAATCGAGATCAGTGACCTAGACGACACCTAAATGAAGGATTTGAATGCAAAAGATGGATATGAAATTGAATGCAATTAATCTATATTTTTGATATTTTCTATGCAATAAGAATGAAAACTTGATATGAATCTATGCTAATATGAAAAACTTGATATGAAATGAATGCTAAATGATCTAACAATGAAGATTCTAACAATGATATGAAAACTATGAATGCAAAAATAAGATTGATCTCACAAAGATGTCGATTCACAAGAGCTTTGATTCTTCAATTCCAATTCTCCAGCGTGATTGTGCAAAATATGAGATGATTTGTGAAGAGCTAAAGCCTTAATTTATAAAAATCCAGGGCTTTGGAGGTGCATGAATAAAAGCCATAAATCACTCAAATTAACTCATCTTGATTTTTGAGTTATCTGATCATAAAAGATAGTTAATTCTCAAAATCATGCAAAAACATGCAAAAACAGCTTTTTAACTCAAATTAGAGTTTAGATCAGCTTTTTGAACTCCAAAAGGATGTTGAGTTCCAAAAAGTCAATAACTTGCATTGATTTTCTGATTTGGAGTTTAACTGTTTCTTTTGAATATGCATAATAATTAAGAATTAAATAAATAAATAAAGTGATTTATCCTCAACTCAACTGATTTTTGAAAATAAATAATTAATTTATGGGTTAATTAACTATTTATTCAAACTTTTATTAAAAATTATATTATTAAATAATGACAACATGCTTTAATTAATTAAATAAGAATTTAATCAATTAAAGATAGGAATTTTGATTTATTGTCAAAATTAAATAATACAATTAATAATAGATAGAATTAAATTTAATTACATAATTAAGTGGCAAATATTAAATCTAATTAATTAAATATGAAAATATTCAATTAATCAAATTTTAGGATAAATGTGATTTATTGCCAAATAATTATAAAATTAAAGATAATTAAGATAATTAGGAATATTACTAGGAATATTCTTTGATGCAAAATTTAAGATAATCAATTAGATTTGATGATGTTTAGATGTGCCTTAGATTAGGACTTTGATGTCGATTTCATATGATTTGATGATATAGGAGGTTAATGAACTTAAAGCCCATTTTTGGGGTATTACAGTCATTACTCACATAATCAAATTACAAGAGAGAATATGAATTACTCAATCTGAAATTTATTGTGAAGCGACTTGTTGCCTCCTATGTAGATGGGGTGTTTAATTACTCTCAGATTGGAGAGCCAACAACCATAAGACCGGTTCTACAATGGAGGATTTTCAAAAGCTAAGATGAAAAATCAATGAAATTAATCTAGAAATGAGTGTAATTAATCTAGAAATATAGAAATGCAATTATTCTAAAAGCTTGAAATAAAGATGAAGTGCAATTTTAATCTAAGGACATTGAAATAAATATGATATTAATCTAAGAACAATTAAGCAAATTCTAGTCTAATATGAGATGCAATATTAAACTAAAATGAGATATTAAGTTAATTAATGCAATAAAGCTTTTGAAAATAATGTAATAATAGAGACTAAAATTGACTATAGTATAGATGCTCTCAAAAATTCCCCTTTTTGAATGAAGAAAATAGGTCCATTAAATAGAAAAGCCCGAGAAGAGAATGAAGGGGTTCTTGATTTGAAACTCCTGACCCTTCATTTCCATTTGAGACAAAAAAGCAAGAATTACTTAATAAAAAGAATGGAAAATGCCACACAGGTGGCCTTTCGAATATCTTGAATTATTAATTCAAAAAGGTGTGTCCATTCGAATATCAAGCAATTATTCATTCCTTTTATGGGTAATTAACCAAATGGGGTGGGTTTAATTTAATTCTAAGCACTTAGGACTTAGGATTAAATTAATTATCATAGGGGTAATTTAGCTAATTAAAGTCAAGGACTTTAGGAATTAATTTTGATATTTGATTAATGCAATTTATGGTCTTTGCAATTGACATCAAGTCAAATTATGTCAGGTAGGAGAGAGAAAATTGCCTAGGGAACTAGGAATTTGAAGATGTAAAATTGACGAAAATGCACCAAAATTAATTGAATTTAATAGGTGCCAATTTTAGGGTATTACACATACTTTGCCCAAACAGGAATAAACTTCGCTCTTATACCACCTAATGCAGTCAAGGTGGGTGGATCCAATTAAGGACTGACTGACCTTGCAGCCAAACCAATATGCAATGAAAATACACAAGAAAAATAATAGATTTGCAAAGAAACAAAAGTCTTTATTCATGAAAACATCGATTAAATGCAATGTGCCAGGCTGTAAGGCCTTCCTGATTATGACCAATTACAATGGAAGTAACAGTCTACAAGATCTCATAGGATCTAAATCTTTTCCTCAACATCAACATCCAGCTAGTCTAGGTCTGTAACACACAACACACTGGTAGGCACCTAGGAAAGATTTGAACTTGTACTCAAACTTCCAAGCAATCTTCCTACTCCTAAGCTCGCAGGATACTAACCTTCCTTCCAACAACTTGATGCCCTACACAACTACCCACACATCCTATAAATACTGATTCCCAGCCACAAGTTGGCTGATGAAACAATGAATCTTTACAAACAAATATTAAATGTTAAATCATTAGTCAGCTCTCACATAGCCTTACAAAATAAATAAACTCTCAAAGATGGCCCCAATGGTCATCAAATCCACATAGAAGAATGCAACACACCAGATCTAGGTCCCCACATGTCCAACGATCAATCCATAACATGAGGAGTGTGACTGAAATTAAATGCACCAGTCGGCCAAGATGATCTATCAAAATAATCCAATTGGTAAGTAATAACACCGAGCACCAGTCAACCGACCATGCTAGGCATGACCGAGTAACATAGTTATCATCGAGTGCCAGTGAACTGATGCCTTCAGTCACCAAGCATTCTTTAGAGACCGAGCACCTCGGTAACCATAGAAACCAAGCAACCAGTCTCCTAAACCGAGCAAGAACTCCACCAAACCAAGATCAAAACTAACAATATACCTTCAAAGACAAATATATTTTTGGTTGATATAGGATTGCCAAGAATCCTAGGATGCTCCCGCACCAAGCTCAGTTCAGATGATGTTTTATGGATGACAGTCTGTAAGGATTTAGTTTTGTTCAGTCATTAGTGCTCGTTGATTTGAAAGAAAGCTTCAGTTTTGATTAGAAATTTTTGGATCACCAAATCCAACTGCAATGGAACTAATGTTTAATTCATGATTGTACTCTTCACCATAATTTGTTATTGCTAACTACGGTTACTCATTACAATTTTTATTGTATAAATCATGCACTATGTGCATAATGTAATAGTCATTGAATCATTGAATGAGAGATAGAATTTCATTGTTGATCCATTCTATTTTTTTAATTCTATTTTTGCAAACTGTCATTTTTCTTATTTCCTAGCTAGATCTATGCTGAAAATTCTATAGTTTTAGCCTTCATGCACTCAGGTTTTTTTGTGGTGGGTTTTCCTTGGCCAATTTACAGTCTTAGGTAGAATGGACAATTGTTATTTTAGAGAAAATCATTCTAGGGAGTTGTCAAACATTTGTCATGTTGGGAAACAACTTATTTTTATGCATCAACACACACATAAGAAGTGCCAAAAAGGCACCTAGTATATTTGGCAGAGCTTGAGCACGAGGACACCTTGTACTTGGTAGACTGATAACCAAAACTTCATGGGGTCCAGTATCCAGTATCAAGTAAAATCAAGTTTCAAAAAAGTGACTATGGTTGAATAATGATGGTAGAGGTTTTTCAAAATTTGGTGGGGTTGCTTCACTAAATGCATCAAATAAAGTATCATGTCAAGTATCCCAACCTAAAGAGAAACAATGCATAAGTTATTCAAAGAAAAATAAAGATTGAGAAAGCTAAAACGATTGGGATTGGAAGCAAAGTAGTAGAAATTCAAAATTTCCAAAAGGTGTGGCCCAATGCAAATGATTAGGTTTGGAAGCAAAGTAGTAGAAATCTCGAATTTCCAAAAGGTGCAGCCCAGTGCATGATTTTAGTTTTGGCTATTGGATTCAAAAATTTAGGAGTGATTTTTAATGATGATCTGAAACCCTCCATTGTTTAAAACAATAAAAATAATTTTCCAAGTTATTTGGTAACACTACCATTAACAATGGGCTGATCTAGGCCGTTGAAACATATATTTTCTACAACTCAAATGAGAAATAAATGTGTATACCTTTCAACTTATATTTAATCCTCTTTGATCATAAATAAACATGTGAACACTATTTTTAATCTAGTTCAATGACAAATAGAGGCACATACCATGATTTTTCCTTGCACATCAAAGAGAAGTGGAAGTTCTGTCAGATTTTTATAGTTTATTGTAATTATTGGATGCAAATAGATCAGTATTGTGTGCTCTTATATAGATCAGTAATGTGTTCTCTTAAAATCTTACGTGGAAATTTCAAATCACTCCCAAATTTTTATAGAAGCTTACTTTGCAAGTCCCCTACTTATAACCAAGGTTTCAAGGCCACATCATCAAATATGTGCCACATCAAAATGCTTTTGGCCAAGGTGTCCAAAACAACACAAAAAAAGTCTGACCAATAGTAGTGAAAAAGGGACACCCATACTTGTGCACCTTGTGTGGCATCACATGATTGGTTTATTTTAAAACTAAAGGATATATTTCATTCAATTATAGGGTAGTCATTATCAGCAATAACAACTTTAAAGTTACAACTTTTATTGTAATGTTGTCAAATTATTGAAGATTAAATCAACAAGTATGAACATTAGTTCAACAACTACTATCATAGCCATTGAAACACACTTGGGTAGAGGACCATTTCCCAATTTTGATTTGGACAAATGAATCTGCATAGTGGTTGATGTTGTAAATTAACTTATAATTTTCTTCTTGCTTCATTTTTTTACATAATTAGCACAATTTCATAGTTTTCTTTTTTAATACTTTTGATGATATTTTAAGGATCTATTCTTTAACCTCATGCGTATGGGGCTCTCATTTTATTTGAATATCATATGTTTCAATGCAAATTGCCAATAAAATTCCTATTCCTTATATCTATCAAAAAGTGGTAAATAGTTACATCCTATTTTTCTTTCCTAATTTAAAAATTAATTATTGAAGTGATACAATGATACAAGTTGATGACCAATTATACTACTATATCTACATTGCATTTTCTTGTTTTCATTTTGATACATGAGAAAATAGATCTCCATAATTATTTGATAGGCAAGAAGACATATCTAGAAAGATGTAAATTAATTTACATATTCAACCCAAAAAAAAATTCATATCTCATTCCTTTTTTTCAAAATATGAAATCACCTTCTCCTATTTGTGAGATTTTACTTTGTATTTTAAAAATTGAATACTTAGCATGTCAAAAAGGTTGCACTATATGATTACTTTGCACAATATTTTTTTATATCTACAATAGCAATTCTCATTGCATAGGCTAAGATAATTTTTTCTATACATATTCAAATTTGAATCATGTTAGATTTATACAAGCCTCAAAGGGTATTTTTAGTGATTTGATTTAATTGTTTAATGTTAGTTTTATGGTTGTTTTTTTAAAAATGGAGTTTAATTATACAAGCCTCTCTCTCTCTCTCTCTCTCTCTCTCTCTCTCACACACACACACACACACACACACACTCACATTATCCACATCTTTCTATCCCCCTTCATATATCTTACCCCTCTCTGGAAATTTGATGCTTCACTAAATGCATCAAATTTCCAAAAGGTGCAGCCCAGTGCAAATGATTGAGATTGGAAGAAAAGTAGTATGAATCTCGAATTTCTGAAAGGTGTGACTCGGTGCAAATGATCTAGATTGGAAGCAAAGTAGTATGAATCCAAATTTTTTGAAAGGTGTAGCCCAGTGCTAATGATCAAGATTGGAAGCAAAGTAGTATGAATCATGAATTTATGAAAGGTGTGGCCTAGTGCAAATGATTAGGATTGGAAGCAAAGAAAGGAAAATCTTGAAACTCCATAAAGAAGGATGGGACCCATGCTTTAATCCAAAGAATTGATGCTTAGGGTGCAAGTGATCAAAATTGGAAGCAAAGTAAGGAAAATCCTGAAATTCTATAAGGAAGCTTCATCGTCCATCATAGAACATAGGAGGTAAGTGGATTATGGGCCCTAAGTGACAAGTATTGATGTTCCATGTTCCCACAATCTTGGTTGAAAAAGAGATGAAAATATTCCTAGGATTGCAACATGTGTCTGCTGTAGGATAAAGTGGAATGCGGGCCCAATGGTGATAGTTGGAAAAACTTCATGCCCCCGTGATCCCAGTTGATAAAGAGAGGAAATGATCCCGAGATTGCAGTACATGGTGGGGCTGATTAATAGAATAAGGTGATGTGTTGGTCATGGTGGGGAAGAGGTGGATTTGAGGGCCAATCAGGAGTTACCACATGGAAGTCAAAGGTTGTTGACTGGATTGATTGGGCCAGAATTTGAGCACAAATTGAAGAATAATTTGCATTGTTGCATATCTTTAAGTGAGATAAAGTAAAGGGTTGTTTGTTAACTGGTGGTCAAGTAATTTTTCATGCACATGTGTAGTTGTAGATTATTTTGTTGGCTTTTTATCTGAGTTTTAGCTAGAGATATTTTCATGATATTATTGCATGTGTGTAATGGGGCCAATTCTCTGGCCATCAAAAGGTTTTATTTTCAACTTGATGAAAATAGAATGTAAAAAAGGTACTTAATAAAGAGATGAGGGATATAATCTTTTAGAAGAGTCATATAGATCACATGAAGAAGATGAACAAGTGGTAGAATCAGAATGATTCCAAATCTCTTTTCCTCTCTATAATATTCTCCTCTTTTCTCTGTTGAAAGGGACCTTTATTTTAGCCAATTTTTTACACTTAAAAAATTCTAGAGGATTGTATTGAGCACATTGTACAAAATATTTTTCATTAGATTTATATAGATACAACGATTATTTTTCATTGGTTTTGTGTTGCAATATTATGGATCACTTGCTTAATTGTTGTGTTTTACCTTCAATTAGGTGTGTCCTTTTATTGTTATTGCAAAAAATGTGATATATGTGCATGCAAGTCTTGGTTTGTGTCCTTTATCTTAGATGATACCAAAAGGAACTAGCATTTGAATCTTAGAGATTCACTCTTGCCATAGAATACCCACAGTCTGAGAGCATCTCAATATTCCAACAGGATAGCTGAATTTCACATTCTTCTATAGGCACAATCTTGATTGAAAACAACTTTGAATTTTCCTTGCATTTTCCTCCCCTCTCCTTGATGATACTTGCACCCCCTTCTTCATGGGTGATCCATCCTCCTACACCCACTTGGCACACAAGGTAGTTAGACATAATCTTTTTACCATTTTTGTATCAATATAATAAACATTAATTGCTAGCATAATCCATCAGTATCCATCAACATGCATCAATTTCCATCAATATACATAATAAACATATTTCAACATTAATATCTCATCTCTAATTAAGCTAGTTAAAATAATTATATTTTAAAATTTTATGGAGGGGTGTAACATAGGACGTAACGATTGTTCAAAACATCTTTTCATATTTCTATTTTAAGTGATATTTCATTAGTTAATGAGTTTAATTTGATGTCTGAGTTCATTTTAACTTTCTCTTCTTGCTCTATTTCCTCTCTTATTAGCTTTCTTATACTCCTATTAACTAATTCTTCCAAGTACTCTTTATATATAGTACAACCTTATGAGAGTGTCTAGGAATTTGAGAAATCTATCATCTATTTTTGCCATTATGTTTGATAAATCTAGTTTATTCTGAGAGTTCTTAGGAAGTTACAGTAGAGTTGGAGCTTTCTTGCTACTACGTTATCTTAACAAAATAACATAAAATCCTTTTGAACATCAAAAAAATATTTATCATTTTTTACAAACTTGCATTAAGCTTGATCAATATTTGAGTCCTTCATTCTCTTCTCAAGAAATTTGGCAACATTATGTTCATCATATCTTCATATAGGGTATGTGCAAGATCACGAGGGGCCAAAAAGTGGCGATGTGAAAAATATTCACTTTTCACTCATCCAAAAGCGCATGAAAATGCTTGTTGACTTTTGAGTAGGCTTGGGTGTCAGTACACCTGGGCAAACTTGACACCAAAGCACAGGCCTAATCGGGTACCTGATAAAATATCGGGTACCAGATACTTGTGGCATAAATTTGAAACCCGCGCCCCCTTTTCCTCATTTCTTTTCACGGTTTTTCTTAGGAAAATGACTTGATATATCGGATACATGATATATTTTTGGGTATCTGATTTTGGCAACAACAAATTTGACTCCCCAGCATATTCGGTAAGTAAATTTTTTTGTTTATTTTGATTATTTTATTTAATTTTCATGCCAAATGTCTTTTTTTTGTTGAAATAGGGTTTTGTATTTATATTTGTAATAATATATGAAATTAGATTGAAATTTAGATTTTTTTTTATTTAATCAGGCATGGCTGACAACAATGAAGAAAATTAGCCTCCCGCACCAAATAACGATCCTGAAAATAATCCCCCATGTCAAAACCCTCGATCTTTAGGAGATTTGATACAAGATAATTTGAACACAATACGAGGTTTCAAAAATACATATCAAAATATACCTACATTAGGTCCCATGCTTGCCACACTAAATACAATTGTTGAAAATATTGACACTCTCACGCAGCAACATAATGTTGCTCTTCATTGGCGTGATGATATGCACGCCCAATTTGATGATGGGCTTGACCATGATGGGATTGCAGCCCTTAATATAAGTAAGGAAGATATAGCCACCCTTTTTTTCAATCCTTAAATCGGAATACCAGTTGACCCCAAAAAGCCCAAATTATCAATAAAATGGTGCACAAATGAAGCAATGCGCACAAACTTTTGGGATCCCTGGTGAATGGTTTTTGATAAACCACCCCATAGCAATTTGGAGGTCCCCTTTTATTTCATAAAAAAATTGTATGTTGAGTTTGTGCTTGGTCACCATGTTGATTATTGGAGTATGAGGCCCAACATGGGCATAGGCAGAGGAGCTCCTCAGACTAGGCCATTTGCCCAGTGCAAAAAGGCCACTACCTTTGTCCCCCCCACTGATGTCGCACCCCCTCCTCGAGTGAAGCATCCTGATATCATTGCAGAGGCTGCCTCACAGACTATTAGGGTCATTCATTTACTGAGTGATCAGTTGATCACATAGACCAAGTTAGTGTTGCCTCCTAGTGTGGATGATGCTAGCGCATCGACATCTCATCGGAGTTCACATGTATGCGAGCCCCATATTTGCATTATATGAAAAAATATGTGCCTCGAACCGCTTACTGATGCTGATACATATCAGTATGTTATTGATGAGGAGGATATAGGAGATGTAGCTACAGAGGCTGCAACACCTCATGGAGCATCTACATCTCATGAGAGTGCTCAGGAGGTGTACGTAGAACCATTGACTCTTGTTGATACAGTAAGAGTAAACATTATAAATAAATCTGTCACATGACTTATTTAATTTAAAAATAATTTATTTATTTAGATTAGTTTTAATGATTGCATGCACTTATGTATATATATTTTTTCCATTTATGTTCAGTCGATGACACAGGAGGAGGTGAGACAGGTGGATGAGTCCACACTTTCGACCATTTCATTTGGCCTTGATGACTATACGGTATATTATAAATTATGTACCCATTAGTTATTTTTTATATCATTTGGTGTACATGCTTAAATCTCTATCAATTAGAGCAATAAAATTCATACATTTACTTATATATTGTCATCTTATTGTGTTCTTGCAAGCTACAGCCGATGTCAGTGGGGGGCACGAGGGGGTTCCTTCATTAGGTGTCGACAAAGGAAAGGTAGTTAATTGTTTAAGATTAATTATGCATGCATATGTATGCCACTGGTGTGTAGTAATAAATATTTTACTTGCACTTTATTATATAGGGTGTGGCTATTGATGATGTCTCGACAGCAGTTCGACAACGTAGGGTTACAGGCATCTTGATTCAGAGTGATAGCCCGATTGTACGTAGACTTTTACATATTGTTATTTATATTTTGTAACTAGGGTTGCTATGATGAAGTACATTTATATATAATTGACAATCTTTTTACTCTCATAGGTTACTCTGAGTGTGAGGGAGGGCCCATGAGAATCTTTCGTATCTTTGTTGACCCAGCCCACTATTCCGGAGGAGGGATCACCAGATGTAAGTTTTAATTTTAGTTCAATCAATTTGTAATTTTATTATGCTATCATCCTATTTTGTAGATTTATTACTCTATGTTGCACCACTCTACTAAGATTGCCTTTCCAAATGCAAACGAAGTTGAATCGCCCAAAACTGAGAGAGGTTATTGTAGACCTTAGAAAGATAATCCCGTAGCCCCTAATGGTTTTTTGATACCTCTCATGAGGTCTGAGATATGAGCCACAAAAGATTGCTGCCCAATCATGCTTAGTGCACCTTGGGGTTACTTGGGTCGAGAGTGGTCGCGAGCGTTCCCATGACTCTGTGGGAGGAATGGGGTTGTAACTGGCATTTATCTGGCCAACTAGAGTCAATGGAGTAGATGGTTTGATGCCAGGTCAGATAGTTTGAAAGATACACTGCTGAGTCACTTTCAACTGATCCTCACTACAAATTTTGGCATCGATTGAGATTGTCTTGCCAAATGCAAACGAAGTTGAATCACCCAAAACTGAGAGAGGTTATTATAGACCTCAAAAACAAGATCCCGTAGCACCTGAAAATTTTTTGATACCTCTAATGAGGTCTGAGATACGAGCCCTGGAAGATCGCTGCCCAATCATGCCTAGTGCACCTTAGGGTCACTTGGGTCGAGCGTGGTCGTGAGCGTTCCAATGAATCCATGGGTAGAACGGGGTTGTCATTGGTGTTTATTGGGCCAACTAGAGCTGATGGAGCATATGGTTTGATGCCAGGTTGGATGGTTTGAAAGATACACTGCTGAGCCACTTTCAACTGACCCTCACTGCAAGTTTTGGCATCAACTGAGATCGCCTTGCCAAATGCAAATGAAGTCGAATCAACCAAAACTGAGAGAGGTTATTGTATACCCCCAAAACATGATCTCGTAGCACCTAATAGTTTGTTGATACCTCTCATGAGCTCTGAGATACGAGCCATGGAAGATCACTGCCCAATCGTGCTTAGTGCACCTTTGGATCACTTGGGTCAAGCGTGGTCGCGAGCGTTTCGGTGACTCCGTGGGTGGAACGGAGTTGTTACTAGAATTTACCTGGCCAATCAAAGCTGATGGAGCAAATGGTTCAATGCCAGGTTGGACAGTTTGAAATATATGCTGTTGAGCCACTTTCAACTGACCCTCACTACAAGTTTTGGCATCGACTCAGATCATCTTGCCAAATGAAAATAAAGTTGAATCACCCAAAACCAAGAGAGGTTATTGTAGACCTCAGAAACATGATCTCGTAGCCCCTAACAGTTTGTTGATACCTCTCACAAGCTTCGAGATACAAGCCCTAGAAGATCACTGCCCAATCATGCTTAGTGCAGCTTGGGGTCACTTGGGTCGAGTGTGGTCGCGAGCATTCCGGTGACTCTGTGGGTGGAACGGGGTTGTCACTAATGTTTACTCAGCCAACTAGGGCTGATGGAGCAGACGATTCGATGCTAGGTTGGATGGTTTGAAAGATACGCTGCTAAGCCACTTTCAACTGACCCTCACTACAAGTTTTGGCATCGATTGAGATTGTCTTGCCAAGTGCAAATGAAGTTGAATTGCCCAAAACTAAGAGAGGTTATTGTAGACCTTGGAAACATGATCTCGTATCCCCTAACAGTTTTTTGATACCTCTCATGAGCTCTGAGATACAAGACCCAAAATATCACTACCCAATTGTGCTTAGTGCACCTTGGGGTCACTTGGGTTGAGCATGGTTGCCAGCGTTCCGATGACTCCGTGGGTAGAATGGGGTTGTCACTGGCATTTACCTAGCCAAGTGGAGCTGATGGAGTAGATAGTTCGATGCCAGGTCAGACTGTTTGAAAGATACGCTGCTGAGCCACTTTCAACTGAACCTCATTGCAAGTTTTGGCATCGACTGAGATCACCTTGCCAAATGAAAATGAAGTCGAATCACCCAAAACTGAGAGAGGTTAATGTAGACCTCAGAAACATGATATTGTATCACCTAACAATTTGTCAATATCTCTCACGAACTCTGAGATATGAGCCACGAAAGATCACTGTCCAATTGTGCTTAGTGCATCTTGGGGTCACTTGGGTCAAGCGTGATTATGAGCGTTCCAGTGACTTCATGGGTGAAATGGAGTTGTCACTAGCATTTACTCAGCTAATAAAAGCTGATGGAGTAGATGGTTTGATGTAATGTCAAACGGTTTGAAAGATACGCTATTGAGCCGCTTTCAATTGACCCTCATTGCAAGTTTTGGCGTCGACTGAGATCACCTTGCCAAATGCAAACAAAGTCAAATTGCCCAAAATCAAGAGAGGTTATTGTAGACCTCAGAAACACAATCTTGTATCACTTCATAGTTTGTCAATACCTCTCATGAGCTCTGAGATACGAGCCATGAAAGATTGCTGCCTAATCGTGCTTAGTGCACCTTGGGGTCACTTGGGTTGAGCATGGTCGCGAGCGTTCCCATGACTCTATGGGTGGAACAGGGTTGTCATTGGCATTTACCTAGCCAACCAGAGTTGATGGAGCAAATGGTTTGATGCCAGGTCAGACAGTTTGAAAGATATGCTGCTGAGCCGCTTTCAACTGACCCTCACTACAAGTTTTGGCATCGACTGAGATCGTCTTGCCAAATGCAAACAAAGTTTAATCACCCAAAAATGAGAGAGGTTATTGTAGACCTTAGAAACATGATCCCGTAGCCCCTAATGGTTTGTTGATACCTCTCACGAGCTCTAAGATACAAGCCCCAAAAGATTGCTACCCAATCATGCTTAGTGCACCTTGGGGTCACTTGGGTCGAGCGTGGTCGCGAGCATTCTGGTGACTCTGTGGGTGGGATGGGGTTGTCACTAGCGTTTACCCAATCAATTGGAGCTAATGGAGTAGATGGTTTGATGCTAGGTCAGATGGTTTGAAAGATATGCTGCTGAGCCACTTTCAACTAACCCTCACTACAAGTTTTGGCATCGACTGAGATCACCTTGCCAAATGCAAACGAAGTGGAATCACCCAAAAATGAGAGAGGTTATTGTAGACCTTAGAAACATGATCCCATAGCACCTAATAGTTTGTAGATACCTCTCATGAGCTCTAAGATACGAGCCATAGAAAATTGTTGCCCAATCGTGCTTAGTGCACCTTGGGGTCACTTGGGTCAAGCGTGGTCGCGAGCGTTCCGATGACTCCATGGGAGGAACAGGGTTGTCATTGGCATTTAACTAGCCAACTGAAGCTAATGGAGTAGATGGTTTGATGCAATGTCAAATGGTTTGAAAGATACGTTGCTGAGCCACTTTCAACTGACCCTCACTGCAAGTTTTAGCATCGACTAAGATCGCCTTGCCAAATGAAAACAAAGTTGAATCACCCAAAATTGAGAGAGGTTATTATAGACCTTAGAAACATGATCTTGTAGCACTTAAAATTTTGACAATACCTCTCATGAGCTTTGAGATACAAGCCACAGAAGATCGCTGCCCAATCGTGCTTAGTGCACCTTAGGGTCACTTGGATCGAGCGTGGTCGCGAGTATTCCTATGACTCTGTGGGAGGAATGGGGCTGTCATTGGTGTTTACCCAGCCAACTGAAACTGATGGAGTAGACAGTTTGATGCTAGGTCAGATGGTTTGAAAGATATGCTGCTGAGCTGCTTTCAACTGACCCTCACTACAAGTTTTGGCATCGACTGAGATCATCTTGCCAAATGCAAATGAAGTTTGATCACCCAAAACCAAGAGAGGTTCTTGTAGAACTCCGAAACACAATCTTGTAACCCCTAAAAATTTGTTGATACCTCTGACGAGCTCTGAGATACGAGCCCTGAAAGATCATTTCCCAATCGTGCTTAGTGTACCTTGGGGTCACTTGGGTTGAGCATGGTCACGAGCATTCCGGTGACTCCGTGGGCGGAATGGAGTTGTCACTAGCATTTACCTAGCCAACCAAAGCTGATGGAGTAGATGTTTCGATGCCAGGTTAGATGGTTTGAAAGATACGCTGCTGAGCCACTTTCAACTGACCCTCACTGCAAGTTTTGGCATCGACTGAGATCACCTTTCCAAATGCAAACAAAGTCAAATTGCACAAAACTAAGAGAGGTTATTGTAGACCTCAGAAAGATGATCTCGTAGCCCTTGATAGTTTTTTGATACCTCTCACGAGGTCCAAGATATGAGCCACAGAAGATCGCTACCCAATCATGCTTAGTGCACCTTGGGGTCACTTGGGTCAAGCATGGTTGCGAGTGTTCTGATGACTCCATGGGTGGAACAAGGTTGTTATTGGTGTTTACCCAGTCAACCAGAGCTGATGGAGTAGACAGTTTGATTCCAGGTTGGACGGTTTGAAAGATACACTGCTGAGCCGCTTTCAACTAACCCTCACTACAAGTTTTGGCATCGACTGAGATCGCCTTGCCAAATGCAAATGAAGTCAAATCACCCAAAAATAAGAGGTTATTGTAGACCTCAGAAACATGATCCCATAGCACCTGACAATTTTTTTATACCTCTCACGAGCTCTGAGATACAAGCCCCAGAAGATCGTTGCCCAATCGTGCTTAGTGCACCTTGGGGTCACTTGGGTTGAGCGTGGTCGTGTGTTTTAGTGACTCTGTGGGTGGAATGGGGTTATCACTGGCATTTACCCAGACAACCATAGCTGATGGAGTAGATAGTTCGATACCAAGTCAGACAGTTTGAAAGATACGCTGCTGAGCCACTTTCAACTGACTGTTAGTGGTATGTTTGAAATTTGAACTGTGAAACTAATCATGATTAAGCTTGTAAAATTTGATCTGTGAAGCTTATTATGTTTGAGGTTTAACTTTTATAGATTGTTTGAAATGATAAAAAATAATATCCTTAAAGCATAATAAACAACAATCAAACATGTAAGAATTCAAACCATGCAAATGACATGTAAGATCCCTTCTTGTCACTATTGGCCACCCATACATGATTTTGGTCATAAGTCCTTATCAAGAGTTTTAGGACATTTAACTTTTAAATCAAATTGATTGTTACAAATTGCCATTATAGGCTTCAGAAGATCTCAATTAACCATTAAGGATCCTTTTTGTCCTTCTATCTCTGATGGATCCATGGTGATCGTAGGCATCTTCATAGGTGCTCTTGCACAAGTTACAATCCACATACAAAACCAAGTTTATTGACTCAAAATACAATCTAAGAAAGGTGAAATTAATGTATTGAAATTAAGCTTAATGAACTTAGAAAACAATGCACTAAGTTAACTTATTACCTAGTCAAGTGTTCCTGAAGGGTCATCACTTTGCTTCAGGGTCTCCAATAGTGCTTCATGATGAACAATACTAATAGTCCCAAAGTTATTTTGTCTTTGGTCTTCCTTGATGCTTTGACAACTTGACATTTGTTTCTATAACAAGGTGTGAATACATGAGAATAGTTTTGTGCTTCTCATAGTCTTCAAATGTGGGAATTCCATTCTTTCTAATCATGTATGTTCGCAGCCATGTTCTCACAATAATAACTGAACCAGTAGGATATGTGAACCCATCACCATCTGTCATCGGTTGTAAAAGCTTCTATTTACCTTGTACACAATGTGCTAACCAATAATATGACCTCTCATCATTCCTCTACGGTGCAACCAATGCAAAATCATTTCCTAGCTTTAGAAGATCTGAAAGATGGTCATAGTCAATTGAAGTGTCCATGTCATCATTTCTCATAGAGAGTGTCAAAGATAAAGGAGTTAGATACTATGGAACCCATGTATCCACCCACTCACTTGACTCACAATGATCCCAATCATACTAAAAACACATGGGGCAAAAACAAGCCAACTCTCATGTCCAAATGGTCCATGTACTACTATTAGAGCTTTGGAATGAATGCATTTTTGAAGAGTCTTTCACTATTTGACAATCCAATCTATCTCCTATAGTTCCCTCCTCAACCAACCAAAATAATATATGCACTATAGAATCAAGAGTCCCCCCCTGTGACAATGCTAAAGTACACCAATCAACAATAGAATGAGCATCAAGAAGTACAACACCTAAAATCCTCAATTGCTCCTTAACTAGAGATCTCTTCACACATGCACCTACTCCATCATGCTCCCCTTTCCCATGCCTTGACTCAAAAAAAATCCAAATATGAGGTACACCTCTCTCCACATGCATTCTACACAACCAATAAAAAATTCTAGCATTCTTAAATTGACCGGTGCAATTATCCGCCCAAATGAGATGCCTATCCATAGCAATACCATTTTCCTGCAAGAAGTCAAAATAGTTCTGGAAACAATGTTGAACAAACTCATGAGAGTGAGACCTGTCGTCACTCATATAAAAATGGTACTCTCTGATTATCTTTCGCTCATCTTTTGTGCTATCAGGGGAATTTCTATATGTGATGTGTACAAAAATAGCAACCTGAATGGAATTGTAATATTGAGCTTGAGTCTCATTTTGGGGCTGCAATGAATAGTTCTCCGCAAAGTCTACAATGGATATAATAGTTCCAATGGAGAAAGTGTCCTTACATGTCCTAAATTATTGATCCAACCATTGAGATCTGTGACTATGCCTTGCATACTTGTAAAAAAGATTTTTCTTGAAATCTGAGATAAAATCATCAACATTGTATTCTTTTGCAACTAACTCACATCTAGAGCCTTCACCTCCACTCTTCAATGTATATTTCACCATTTCATATACCTTTTTTTGGACGAGTGTCTTTCCAAAATTGTGTTCCAAACCCTCATGAAAACATGTTCTAAACTTTGACAAGCCACCACATTCTGAGCACTTGGCATTTAAGCAATCTTTTTTATGAAATAAACAACCATCATCTCTATGACATAAAAATTGATCTAGCAAGTCTCTTGATGATTTGGGAAGACCACTTGCACCACAATCCTCTAGCATTTCATTAGTATGCAAAGTAGAACGAATGGACAGTAATAATTCATGATGCATTGAAAACTCAACATGATATTTGCAACAACATGTATTCCGAATCTTAAGGGGTACACAATAACATGGCTTCACGGATTCAAAAGACCTTTGTGATATTTTCAATGTTGGATGTGTCTCACATAATTTTTTATACAACATTGTTTGACTTACCTCCACATAATGTTTAGGATGTGAAGTGTGGTCTCAATTGCCAACTCTCAACTTCAAGACATCCTTCACATTTGGTAACACTCTTGAGTTAGCATCCCAAAATTGTTGAATTTCATCCTTGACAACATCTGTTAGCTTCTTATCGAAATGTGGAAGTCTCCCACCATAAGCCCATGTATCAATTTGAAGCGGATCATCAAGTCTTTCTCTTCTTGCAAGTACTCTACCCAAAGTTTTACGGTCTATATTGAAGTCAACACAAGTTTGTCTCATCAAACAAGCCTTTCTCAATTGATGACTTACTAAGGAGGTTGTAATAATCCTCTGAGAAACACTCTTGTCTCTTTCTCTGCTAGTCTTCCCAATGCTATTGAGAGCATTGAAAAGATTCTTCACAAAAAAGGCATTTCTCTCCATTTTCTTGTTCACACGAATCTTCAATTTCACAAGCACAGGTCTCATCTTTTGCATCTTTAACAACTGCACAAAAATTTGACATTGCTCAACCAATGTCTTGTTTTCAAAAAATTGATCATAAAGTCTTGAAGCCCACAACCTAACAGTTCTATGTGACCTCTTTCCTTCCCAATTATTCATAATGTTCTCCTCAATTTCAATTAACCATTTAGGTCTTCCTGAAAGCCCCAAATTTGAAGTTTGATTATCTTTATTTCAAGGAACTTCATTTCGCATATATTTTGGAGATGTGTAACGTTCATGTGGTTCTTGTGCAACATTTTCATTCCCCAAGTCTACATTTTCAATCTCCATCTGTACATATTCAAATTCAACATCCTCTTCACTTACAACTACATTTACGGGGTCACCTTGATTAATGTTTAACATGCCTTCTCTCCTTCTTCGGTGATTTTCCTTATCTTTTTCCCTATATGCTTGAATTATTCATCTGTCAGCTTCCTCTTGCATTTAGCCTTTCGACGACTGCTGCTTCCCATGGTGAGACCACAAGTCGACAAAAATCAAACAATGGGCCCCAAATCACATTTCTTTTTCTGCAACACATGAAAAAAGTATAAAATCCCATGCTTGTCTAGTCTGTGGGGACGGGGAATATTTTGGTCAAATATTACCTATCCAAAATTGGGTATTCGATTCCATATCGGGTACTCGATATTCCTAGGTAGATGAAAAAAGGGTAGGAGAAAATGAAAAAAATTGAACTTTTACATATAAAATGGGGTATCTAAGGTATAAAATGTATATTATATATATATATATATATATATATATATATATATATATATTATATATATATATATATATATATATATATATATATATATATATACATATACATATATGTATATATGTATATATGTATATATGTATATATCTATATATATGTATATATGTATATATACATATATTATATATATATATATATATATATATATATATGTATATATACATATATATATATGTATATATATATATATATGTATATATATATATATATATCTATATGTATATATATATATATATCTATATGTATATATATATATATCTATATGTATATATATATATATATCTATATGTATATATATATATATATGTATATATATATATATATATATATATATATATATATATATATATATATAAAAGAGGCATATGATATATATAATGTATATTATATATATACTAATGTATATAATATATATAATACATATACTAATGTATACTAATATATTATATATAATATTACCTTTTAGCTATTATTTTTTTCTCATTTTCTTGTATAATGCTTTTGTATATGAATTGTGGATATTCTCTGGGAAACTATCTGAGGAAGATACAGTAGCCGATCTGCGTCCTTTGGATCAAAAAGATGATCTGTAAAACTTAACCTAAAAATTCAATTCTGCTAACAAAAATGTCTAATCATGTAGCAAGGTACAGAAGCTCGGGAAAGGTGTAACAAATTAATATGCAAATATTTTTTTTCGTAACAGTATTTTCTACATTTATTATGATATTGATCCGATTTGATGCACCTTCACTATTTGATCGATCCCTTCCCTTTCATTTCACTTGGTTTGCACCAGATGGTGAGTACTCATCATCATCATCATTTGACATAGGCTCACACACATATCTTACTTCTTTCCTTTGCTCCTTTCCCCTTCCTAGCTCTTCCTCCTTATCTATAACTTCTATCATGGGTCCAAGAAGCTCTTCCAATCTTTCCCATTAATATGCAAATATTTTTGTCCATAATAGTATTTTCTACATTTATTATGATATTGATCCGATTTGATGCACCATTGCTATTTGATCCATACTTCCCTTTCATTTTACTTGCTTTTCTCCTTTTGTACATCATAGCCAAGATTTGAGAATGGGTATGACCTTGGTACTACCGGCGTTAATGATAAATTTTACCTTTTAGCTATTATTTTTTTGTCATTTTTCCTGTATGATGCTTTTGTATATGAATTGTGGATATTATGTGGAAAAATTTTCATTTTTTAACTGTAGGATGCCTTTGTATACAAATTTTGGAGAATCTCTTGCAGAAATATGGAAATTATAATCTTCTTCCTAGAGCGTACATTAATGAAGTTCTTTGTGCCTTAGCAGAGGAAGCTGACATTTCAACGCTCAAGTGTGTTCGAAGGGGTCATGGGGACTCTTCAAGGGTCCTAGTATGCCTTATCATGCATTAGGACCCCTTTTGACACATTTGAATGCTCAAGTGTGTCTTAAGGGGTCCTAGGACACCTTCGAACACACTTGAGCATTCAAATGTGTCAAAAGGGGTCATGGGGACTTCCTAGGGGTCCTAACGCGTGATAAGGCGTACTAGGACCCCTAGGAAGTCCCCATGACCCCTTTTGACACATTTCAATGCTCAAGTGTGTCCGAAGGGGTCCTAGGACCCCTTCGGACACACTTGAGCATTGAAATGTGTCAAAAGGGGTCATGGGGACTTCCTAGGGGCTAGGACCCCTTCGAACACACTTGAGCATTGAAATGTGTCAAAAGGGGTCATGGGGATTTCCTAGGGATCCTAACGTGTGATAAGGCATACTAGGACCCCTAGGAAGTCCCCATGACCCCTTTTGACACATTAGAATGCTCAAGTGTGTCTTAAGGGGTCCTACCCCTTTTGACACATTGGAATGCTCAAGTGTGTCTTAAGGGTCTGGGACCCCTTAAGACACACTTGAGCATTCCAATGTGTCAAAAGGGGTCATGGGGACTTCCTAGGGGTCCTAACGCATGATAAGGCATACTCGGACCCCTTAAGACACACTTGAGCATTCAAATGTGTCGAAAGGCGTCATGAGGACTCCCTAGGGGTCCTAGTATGCCTTATCATGCGTTAGGACCCCTAGGAAGTCCCCATGATCAACTACTGTATCTTCCTCAAATAGTTTGATTCTGTTTCTTTGAGCTATGTTTTGCTAAAATGCACAGGCAATTGAGTCAGAATACTAGAAAGAATTTTTAAGAGTTCAATCCAGATTCTTTAATGCTTCTAGTGAATCCAAATTTAGTTCTTATAAAGATGAGATGTTAGTGAATGACTTCTTGCTAATACTACTCTTCCACTAGATCCAGATTTCAACCCTTTTGTGGATCTATAGGCTCGATCACAAGCCCATAGGATTGGCCAAGAGAAAAATGTGATTGTATATCAACTGATTAAAAAATGTTCAGTTGAGGAGAAAATATTGCAATGATCAAGAAGAAAATTGGCTATGGAAAATCTAGTTATGAATTCTGTTAAGAATGAAACTATTAAGGAATTGCATGATATATTACTCAATGGTGCAAGGAATATGCTTGATGAACATGGGATTGCAGTTACATCTATTCAATATACAAAGGAAGA